>CM019717.1:33960256-34455256 GCA_009760885.1 Achatina immaculata
GATGTGTGTCCATCCTCTGTGTCACTATCCTAGTCCATTTTTATAGCTACAGCAAGAATATTTTGTTTATTTTTCCTTGCTTTGCCAATGTTTTTACCTTTGTTTGCTTTCATGACTACCTAGAATAGTTTTCTCATCTTCCTCAGACTCACATTTTTGTTGTTTCTTTATAAATTATTGTATAACTGTATCTAGGTCTTTGTCATTTGAGTTTTGTTTTGATGTCTCTAGCTCATTTCTTTTTTTATATTTTAAATATTTTAACTCCAGAACTTGTTTTAGTTTCACTTTGCCAATCATTATTTCCAAACTCAGAAAAAGCAAGGAAAAACTCAAGTAGCCAGTACAAGTGTTATCTTGAGACAAGAGGTTTGGAACCTAGGATCATCTTAAGAGAAACTGTGGTTGTTCTGGGAATGGGGAACACTGACTGGGTTCCTGATTTGACATATGCACAGAAGAAGAAGAAGACAACAACATTAATATCATGTTTAAAGAAAAAAAATAAGATATATCTGTGGCAATTTACTGTAGGGTCTTACCAGAAGTGGAAAATGAAAGTTTAAGGTGAAAAGTGAAGGTCAGCATGTAAGGAATGACTTTATGTATGATAGATGAAACAAATGGCAAAGAAGAACAGTCAGTATTTCAGCCTTGAGGCTTTGCTCTGGAAAATCAAAATTACATTAAATCAGTATGAGAATAATCACATCTCAAAAGAACTACACCTTGTAACAAATGTGAATGACATAAGAAGAAATGCTCTCTAATGATAATGGTGACATTGATTATACTAAAATTAGCATTGTAGTGCATTGTATTGTTTCATTATTTTGCAGTATATGACTGTTATAATTCTGTTCTGTCCTTCCTATACCATTTGTCAGAGTTAAAAATGACAAACCTTGATTGTTTTATCAGAGTTAAGTGATAAAGATAGTACTTATTAGCCTTGGTGGTACAAAGCATTGCTGCAGTTCTGAAGCACACATTTACAGTTTTGTTCAGAACATCAGCGGCCATAATATGACTGTTGATAGATATGGAAGTCCCAGTGATAACGCAGCAGTGTAGCTCAGCGTACACCTATACTGGTTTAACTCTTTCTTACCCTGTGCCAGATTTTCGTGTATTTAGACAAGCAGTTCAGAGGAGAAAAAAACGTATTATTAAAGTCATTAGGATGTATTAATTCATTCAGGCTAAATAGTGACTTGTTTTTAAAATTATTTTCTGTAAAAATTGTAGATAGCAGCCAGAATACAAGAAATTTAAAATAAAAACAGGCTAGAAGAAATGAAATAGTCAGATGAGATTGTAAAATAAATCAGATTTTAAAAATTGTCTTTACCATTTAGAAATTGATGGAGAAGAGCATATCATTTATTTTTATTGAGTTACTTTGGTTTCTTTCAGTGTCAGTTACAGTGTTTTATTTGGTTTTCTTTCAGTGTCAATTACTGTGCTTTATTTGGTTTTCTTTCAGTGTCAGTTACTCTGTTTTATTTGGTTTTCTTTCAGTGCCAGTTATTGTGTTTTATTTGGTTTTCTTTCAGTGCCAGTAACTGCTTTTTATTTGGTTTTCATTTTTTGATACATATAAACAAGTGAGTTAAGACTTGTGTGTACTTTTCAGTAAAATGACCACAAGGGACATTGAAGTAACAGTTCAGAGCATCCTTCCGTCAGATGAGCCACAGGGACGCTTTCGTCTTCATGTCTCCTCAGAAGCAACGGTAGAAGAGCTTCTAAGTAAGCTGTGCCAGGAAGCTGGTACAACCCTCAGACCAGACTACTGCCTGCGCAGTAAAGGCCGTGACATTTTAAAACGGACAGACACACTAACTCAGAGCGGAGTAAAAGATGGTGCATTTCTGCATTGGACTAGTGAAAGTACGAGTTGATTATGTTATCATCGGTAAATTATTGTACACAGAGTCTTTAAGTGAAATTATTCACCAAGGTAATTAAATTCTTACAGAAAAGAGCTTGTTGAAGATATTTTTGCAAAGTATATTCTTTAGATGAGTTTTATGGTTATTATGCTTGTCTCTTGCACAAAGATTGGTGATTCAAGACCAGCTGGAGTGACCCTGGTCACACAACTATAAAAATATATACTGGCTCCATCTGGAGCTGGGGAAGGAAGCTGATGCTAGCCTGTGTTGGTGGAGCATGTCACTGGGGGAGGAAGCTGATGCTAGCCTGTGTTGGTGGAGCATGTCACTGGGGGAGGAAGCTGATGCTAGTCTGTGTTGGTGGAGCATGTCACTGGGGGAAGAAGCTGATGCTAGCCTGTGTTGGTGGAGCATGTCACTGGGGGAGGAAGCTGATGCTAGCCTGTGTTGGTGGAACATGTCACTGGGGAAGGAAGCTGATGCTAGCCTGTGTTGGTGGAGCATGTCACTGGGGAAGGAAGCTGATGCTAGCCTGTGTTGGTGGAGCATGTCACTGGGGGAGGAAGCTGATGCTAGCCTGTGTTGGTGGAGCATGTCACTGGGGAAGGAAGCTGATGCTAGCCTGTGTTGGTGGAACATGTCACTGGGGAAGGAAGCTGATGCTAGCCTGTGTTGGTGGAGCATGTCACTGGGGGAGGAAGCTGATGCTAGCCTGTGTTGGTGGAGCATGTCACTGGGGGAGGAAGCTGATGCTAGCCTGTGTTGGTGGAGCATGTCACTGGGGGAGGAAGCTGATGCTAGCCTGTGTTGGTGGAGCATGTCACTGGGGAAGGAAGCTGATGCTAGCCTGTGTTGGTGGAGCATGTCACTGGGGGAGGAAGCTGATGCTAGCCTGTGTTGGTGGAGCATGTCACTGGGGGAGGAAGCTGATGCTAGCCTGTGTTGGTGGAGCATGTCACTGGGGGAGGAAGCTGATGCTAGCCTGTGTTGGTGGAGCATGTCACTGGGGGAGGAAGCTGATGCTAGCCTGTGTTGGTGGAGCATGTCACGGGGGGAGGAAGAACTTGAGCACTAGCACCATAACCCTGAAGTGCCTCTCTGACGTCAAGGAACTATTTTTTTATGGTTATTATAACAGCATATAAAACAACGTTTTGTATCTTATCTATTCTGTCATTTATTGTAGCTCGGCTTGCAATGTTAATTCTTCTCTTCATTTGCATATACTTTCACTTGCCATATTAGAATGGTAATTATTTCAGGTGTGACGACAAAGGTACCATGTCGCTGCAACACATTTTGGCTCTTGGCTTTAGGAAGCTTTATTATTGGTACCGTGGGCATTGTGGCAATCTGCGTGATTAGGTTCAAAGAGACAAGCCCGGTTTATGATGTAGGTTATCATCCTGTTTCTCACTTCAGTGCTTTTGTTGCTAGAATTTGTTTGTTTCTTGTGAGTTTTTGGTTGACTGGTTCTTGATGCCATGGGAACTTGAGTTCTTGCCAGTAGAAAACACGTCAGAGATCTTGAAAACAGGCACTGTTTCAGATTAGATTTTGGCCAGCAATGTCTTTCATAATGTTTCATAGATGATCTAAAAAAGAATGCCCTGCTGTTATGAGAAGCGCGCTGTTGACCAATCTGAATAACCTAACAGCCTGTTTACAAGATCTTTGGCTGGAGGTAGGTTAAGGTCTCTGCCAGATATGATCCACCACCTGTGTTAATTGCATCATCTGACAAGGTCAGCTTCATTCCCCTGTTGCAGAGCTGGTCTTTATGTCATATTGTGATATCAGATTGATTTGTAGTTTAGACATTTCTAATGTTGGTATAAAGGTTTAGTTAACTGACATTTGTATAAAAGTTTAGTTGACTGATTATTTTTAAATGATGAGTTTGGTGAACTAATTTTTGTGCATAGGTTTGGTTACTCTAATCCTACTAAACAACACCCAGGATACACAAACATTTTTTGTTATTAAAAAATTGTGGTTGGCAGGTTTTGCCAGAAAATAAAACAATGCCTGATTAACAGCAGTTTAAATTTATGCACATTGAAACTCACTAACAAAATCTTAAATTGTAGATGTTTTTTTTTTCTTTACATTTTGTTTAAAAGTCAGTTGAATGGTGTTTTTTTTTTAGTTCTCTAGATAATGAATAACAAGAGAATTTTTGTGAAATGTTTCTATACCAGTTTGCTGTTGTATTTGATGCTGGCTCCACTCATACTGCCATGTTTGTTTACAAATGGGATGGGTCCAAACTGAATGGAACAGCAGTGGCCACACAGTATGGTACTAAATGTACAGCACAAGGTAAAGTATTTATAGGTGAGATTGACTGAATTGTGCTTTGGGACAAGTGTGAGTTTGGTTGAACTGTGCTTGTGGACTACTGCTTTGTGAACATGTGTTAGAAATGGACTATTTTCTAAAGTTTTAGCTCAGTGAATAATCATTAATTATGTGGAAAATCTAGACTCATTTTTCTGTACATTATGAGTTTTTCTTTCAGAAGCTGAAAATATTTCTATAACTTGGAACTTATTATTGCAGATTCTTTTGGATAGCCACTCTTCCCTTCTAACTAATATAGGATAGTGGTGTCTGCAAGTGTTTTCCAACTTTTGTTTGTTTGTTTGTTTGGTCATCCAGTTCATTTTGATGTTATCATAGACAGGACACTTACTACAAGTTGGAATACTTACATACATTTGTAGTGAAAGTTTATTCTGTTTGAATTCTAAGAATTAGTTTCTGGAGTAGTGGTTCTTGACTTGTTTTGGCTATGGACCCATTTTCTGGCCTGAAAACAACTGTAGACCCTTCCTTTTAAAGTCATAAATAAAACACAGATGATGCCAAGTTGGTTTTTTTTTTTTAATCAAGCCAATTCATTTGTTGATTTGTCTTATCTTATATCTTATATCCTTCCCGTGCCGTTAGACGTCACATAGGGCTCGCAAAGTAGTTCGCCAATTTTTCCTGTCTTCGGCGAGTCTTTCAACCTCAACAAAGGATTTTATGCCTGTTAACTTGGCCTCTCTTAATAATGTCCTCTTCAGAGTTTCACGCGGTCTGCCCCTTTTTCTTCGGCCTGTTGTGTTCCACTTGATAGCTTGTTTTGGGATTCTCTGATCATTTCTTCTCATCAAGTGACCAACATATGTCCATCTCCTTTTCCTGATCACCCGTGAGACTGGTTGTTGTTCAGTCATCTGTCTTATCTCTGCATTGTTCTTGAATTCATTCCACTTGATGCCGAGTATTTTCCTTAGGCATTTGTTTTCAAAAGAGTCTAATTTCTTTTCTATTTCTTTAGTTGTTTTCCAGCTTTCGCATGCATAAATGAGGGTGGATATTACATTTGAATTGAATAGTCTTAACTTGGTTTTTGTGCTTATAACTTTTGAATTCCATATGTTCTCAAGATTCTTGAAGATTGATGCTGCTTTTGCAATTCTGATCCTAACTTCCTTTCTAGTGTCACCATCCTGGTCTATGTAGCTGCCAAGGTATGCAAATTGATTGACTTCTTCAATATCTGTCCCTTCTATGTGTATTTTTCCATTTTGATTGATGGGAATTTTCATTATTTTTGTTTTGTCCTTGTTAATTTCAAGTCCTATTTTGCTAGCCAGTGAAGATAGGCTATCTGTTTTTTCTTGCATGGAATTCACATTATTACTGATAAGAGTTATGTCATCAGCAAAATCAAGATCTTCTAGTTGGGTCCCATGTACCCAGTCAATACCTGTGTTACCTGTGCAGCATTTTGTCATTATGAAGTCTATTGTAATCCCAAAAAGTAAAGGAGACAGTATACATCCTTGTTTCACGCCTGTTTCAATCTGGAACCATTCACTCATCCCTTCTTCTGTCTTGACTGCACAACCATATCCATTGTATAAGTCCTTAATGATGTTGACAATTTTAGATGGTATTCCATATAGACATAAAATTCTCCATAATGAATCTCTGTGTATGCTATCAAATGCCTTCTTAAAATCTATGAAATTCAGTATTAATGGTTTCTGCTTTTCAATATGTTCTTCAAGTATTATTCTGAGAGTAAAGATCTGGTCGAGACAGCTTCTCCCTTTTCGAAATCCTGCTTGTTCTTCTCTCATTGCAGTATCCACTATATCTTTGAGTTTATGTTGATTTGTGGACCCTTAAAAATCCTTATATGGACCCCAAGTTGAGAACCACCGTACTAGAGAGAGCCAGGTTTACTCTGTCAGTTCAGGATATACCACATAAGTGACCATCTATGCTGCAGTGGAGTGTTGATTCTATAACTTGTATATTCCAAAACGTTGATGTTTGCAGACCTCTGAAATTAGGCCTGGCCACAGAGTGTAGATTTGTTGCAGAAGCTGTAGGGCTATCACAGTAACCTGGAGAAAACTGCAGACTTCATCCTAGTGATGGTGTCAGCATGACACAGCACTCTAGTGCTGCATGTCCCAACACTCCAATGCTATATGACATAGACTGCAATGCTGTATGACTGGTACTCCAATTATGCACATAAGTGGAAGAAAAGTAATGAGCATCAGATTTTGATTACAGGTAACTTTTGAAATGTGTTTATAACTCTTACAGGTTGACTGTCAGTTTTTCCTGTGTTTCAGGTGGCGGAATAGCAGGTTTTGCAGGTGACACACAGGGTGCAGGGAAGTCCCTTCAGTCTTGTATAGACGCAGCTAAACAGTCTGTGCCCACACAGAAACACTCAAATACTCCAATATACCTGGGAGCAACTGCAGGCATGCGATTGCTCAGGTAAAAAAGTGTTGGCGGAAGTCTGAAAACAGTGATAGTTTCTATTTACCTCCCTTCTTTTTTATCAGATATGGAGGCAGGCAGGAGAGGATGTTGTGTTTGAATATGATTGTATAATTTAAATATGTCTCAGAGTTTCAGAATATGTGTTAATCACAGCCTTGAAACTAGGGGATGGTGATGATTTTATTGTCATCTTTGCTGACTGCTAGAAATTTCATGAAGCTATGAAAATAAACAGCTGCATTTGACAGAGACAAATAATTATGTAGAGGCAGATAAAGGGATGATATTTTAGCTCATTCCCTACACTGCTGGCGAGATTCTTTGGATGCCGCGTGTGGAGTGAAACCAATGAAGAAAATGCGAAAAAGAAATTATGGTTGCCATGCAGTACCAGCGTGAAAAGGTGATGGAAAGGATAAAGTGAAGCTTAGTCGGTATGTCCAGTGGTCTCGTGGCAAGACCTACTCATACCACGGTACCTCTGCTGTAGAGGCCGGTCACATCCAATATACACCCATACTGGTGAAATATGCTTAAACCAGAGGTGAAACTTGATGGCTACTCATGCACATCCTAAACACGCCCATTCTGAGATAATATGCCTAAACCAGCTCAACCCAGGGGTGAAACTTACTAGTGGCGAGGATTCGTCCTCCTAGACAAAAGCTTTGTCCTGGTCACACAACTAGGAAGGGTAGCGGCCACGACCACAAAATGCTGAAGTCAGAGACACTGGACCAGTGCAGTCTAGATAGGCAACCACCTCTCACCCAGCGGGGATGTATGCATGTCCTAATCATGCTGAGGTTTTCCAGTGAGAAAGTCCAATGCTGGACTGGATGGGCAACCACCTCTCACCCAGTGGGGATACACTGATATCCAAAACACGTTGAGGTTTTCCGGTGAGAAAGTCCAACTCTGGATTAAACTGGTGCAACGAAAACCACGGTGTCACATATTCCTGCTTCTAAGACCCACCAAGAATACAGGCTCAAGCCCTGCAATACTCTGAACCTCTTGTGGTCCTCTCGTAGATCTTGTGTGGTCCTTTTGGGGACCATGGGACCTATCGAGGACCACAGGAGGATCACTGGGCAGTCTTGGTCTTAGAAGTGAACATAAAAGAATAAGAAGCTCATTCCCTGCCATAGGTCGCGTTTGTGACCTTTCCAGTATACCCTTTCCCTGCCGAGAGCCACTTTTGTGACCCATGCTTTGTTTCATTAAAAACTGGTCTAACTTTTTATTGTAGACATTTTATTTGCACATGTCCAATGGCCCTTTTTGTCCTCTTTGATGCATGGTTAGCAATGAGTGTGAAATTTGATGTTTCGATGGAGTTTTTATTTTTTTTTGTGATGTAGATAGCATACAGACATTCCCTATGACCAGACCACTGTACCCCAAGTAGATCTAGACCTATAAGACAGACTGCAGAAGTAGTTAGAAGGTTATTGCAGACATTATTTTAGTGAGCGTGCCACAAGACAAGATTGTATAGATCTACAAGTAGATCTAGTACATAGGACACAATCATCATCTTTTTTGTTGTTATTGGTGCTAAAAATGTTCTCATTTTTTCTAAAAGAAACTCTGCATTTATGGAATCTTCATACTTTTACAGTTATTTTGATACATAACAAGTATACTTTTTAACATGGAAATACTTTGTTACATTCACTTTTACAGCTATAACCCCTTTACATATCAAGACCCGCGCTTTTATTTTGGCTGAAGTGAAATGTCCGCATTTGTGCCTCTGGTAGGGGAAGAGTTTTAAGGGGTCTGGAAAATAATCTATTACAGTATTTGCGTATTGTATGTTTCATTATGATTTTATGATTTATTTCTAGTGCGTCAATGTGGCCTCTTGCAAATGATTCTCTTAATATGGGCACATCTCATGTATCTTTTCAGAGTACAGAATGTTACAGCTAGCGAAGCTATCTTAAATTCTATCAGGGAAACTTTCAGAAATTCACCCTTCAAGCTTGTTGACCCTATCAAATCAGTCCGGATAATTTCGGGCTCAGAAGAAGGAGTATTTTCTTGGATCACCAGCAACTATGTCACAAATGCATTTAAAGTGGTAAGTGAATTGTTCGATACTGGCTTACTTTGTTTATTATTTGACATGCTGAAGGGAATAAAGCTGACATGGTTAACAGCTTTATTAAGAAATAATGACATTATTTTTCATACATATATCGGATGATGTGCCGCAGAGATAAGTAAGATGAGCACACAACAACCCGTCTCATCAGCAATCAACGAAAGAAAAAGATTAACATTTATCAGCCAGATGATGACCAGAAACAGCCAGAGACTCTAAAAACAAGCTATCAGTGGGACATTACAGGATGGAGAAAAACAAGAGGTTAACAGAGACTCTAAAAACAAGCTATCAGTGGGACATTACAGGATGGAAAAAAAAAAGAGGTTACAGCATGAAACTCTAAAGAGAACATTGTTAAGAGAGGCTAAATTAGTGGGCATAAGATTCCTTGATGGGGCTGAAAAACTCACTGAAAACAGAAAAGCATATCAAAATCAGACTACAATGCAAACCCTATGTGACGTTTAACAGCACAGGAAGAATGTAAGATAGGTGGCTGAGAAGGAAATACAATTTTTATGTTGCAGTTGATTGTGTACCTGTGTTACAACACCATACATGATTTCTTCATCTACCACATACATGGCAGACTAGATGCAGTTAAAATCTGTTCACAACAAAAAAGCAAAGATGACTGAACAGAAATTAAAATGGTATACGGTCATTACATGACATGCAATAAGGATAGTAAGCAAAGCTAGCTCAGTTTTGTGTTGTCAGTGAACTGTATGCAGTAAAACTTTGATTATCTGCCAGGATAAGGGAACTTGACAGGTAATGAAAGTTTACTGTAACAAGATAATTACAAAATAGATCTGTGGCAGAGGTACTGTAGTGCAGTAAGATTCTAAAAATAAACATGGATGCAAAAGTATATGTACATATGTGGTACTTGTGCATTTGCATAATGCACATGAGTAGCAAAATGATTAGTACTTTCACATCTCATGACAAGGCTGTAGAAGTGGAGTTGGAGAAGAGATAGTGACCAGACAAGAGGCTAATATCACTTTTTACTGCAGCTATGAGGACAGTGAAAATATGAGCCATGTCCTCCCTCATTCTCACTAGCATTACACAGAACTAGCTTTTTTTTTTTTTTTAAATTATTATTATCATTTGAGCTGTTGCAAGAAACTTTTAAGGATATCATGTAACAGATGTGAACATGAAAGAACATCGGTAAGATGTGTTAAAATAATTTGTCATTATTTATGTAAGCAAAAATCTTTTGTCTGTTGTCAGATATGCAGGGCGTGGAAGTTGTTGCCTGAAAGTCCGACATATGACATTAAGAAAATGATTAGCCAGTAATGTATATTCACACACAAAAGTCATTGGCAGATTGATATATTAACATTTTAAAATTATTGATCAGCTGCCAGTTTTTTTTTAATGAAGGTAAGGTTTATTTTGACAGATGCATCTCTTTTCATCACAGAAACGTCCAGGGATGTCAGGAACGATTGCTTATACAATTGTCCCAACTATTGGAGCCCTCGATTTGGGTGGAGCCTCGACCCAAATCACATTTATTCCTCAGGATCCATCAGAGGTCCCTCCTGAGTACAGCCAAGTCACTCGTTTGTTTGGGAGTAACTATTCTGTGTATACACACAGTTATCTTTGTTATGGCATCATGGAAGTAACAGGCAGGGCATTTGCTGCCCTAGTAAAGGTAACTACTGGGCATGTTATGGAGTTTCAGAGTGCTTTTAAACTCTGAATTATATAATTATTGTAATCATTATATAAGAAACAAGGCTTGTCTGGTACTTTGCTTTTTTGTTCTTTGTTTATTTCAGTTATTTTTGTTTGTTTTATGTTCGTATGAACAATAATTTTTATAAGCGATTCTTTTTCTTTTATATTTCTGAAATGTACACTTGAATATTTGTCAACATTTGCTGTAATTCTGGCATTAGTTAAATGCAGTGTTTCCCATTGTAGGTGATAATCCCCCCCCCCCCCCCCCCTTGTGGGCATTGGAAAGGACCAGAGGAGTAGTGATAGAAAAATGGTCAATAGAGGGACAGTGGAAGAAGAGGGAGCAGTGGTGGGGGAGGGGGGGTGTGGTTTGAGGGGGGAAAGATGCAGCGGGAGGTGAGAGGGCAGTATTGCCTTTCTTCCTTATCACTCTTCCACCTGATATTGAGAAACTTGCCCCTACATGAAACTCATCTATCACATTAAAGGTTGAGGAAATAATACAGAAGGTGATGTATAAATGTCCTCCTTGATATTATTAAATAAATTGGTTCATTAGCTGAAGATTTTAGTTATGTAATGCGTATCCTAGTTTAATAAGTCATTGTTTTGGAGGGGGTGACGTTGAGGATGTGGCTTGGGAAGAGAAGGGGCATCAGCCCGAACAAGGCTGGGAAACACTGGTTTAATGTGGTAACATATGTAGCAGAACATTGAAAGCTCATTCTGTTCCAGGGAGCTGCAAGTACTAATGTGTTTTCTGCTTCACTGAAAAATATAGCTACAGTGATGCTGTGATGGTTATATGCTTATTAGTGGGCAGAATGAGAGTGCCCTAGCTACAGTGATGCTGTGATGGTTATATGCTTATTAGTGGGCAGAAGAGAGAGTGCCCTAACTACAGTGATGCTGTGATGGTTATATGCTTATTAATGGGCAGAAGTGAGAGTGCCCTAACTGGCACTCATCCTAAGAGTGGATGGAAAGAAAGATTAAGCCTAATTTTTGTTAGTCCAACTGTCAGTCCACTTGATTCTGCTTTTAAGAGAGACTTCTTCTTCTTCTTCGTTCACTTCTACCACCAAAAACTGCACTGTGAACCTACTGAATTCACGCCTGTGGTCCCCTGTGTGGTCCAAAATAGACCACACGAGATCCACGAGAGGACCACAAGGGGTTCAGAGTATCACAGTGGTTTAGCCTGTATTCTTGGTGGGTCTCGGAAGCGGGATTGCGTGACACCGTGTAAGAGAGACAAAAGGAGAGAAGTCATATACCTTGATAAGCATAAAGTAGAAACATGGGTTGTGAATGATGTGGGAAGTATCAAGTAGAGACAACCTCTTTTTCACATTAGTGTCTAGTGATTTGCAGAAAATACTGTGACCCATGAATGCTGTGTCTCCTGATATTCCTGAGATTTCCAGGACCAAGATGGTAAAAACAGTTATTAATCTCCCAAAATACTTAAGATTATTTATTGCCAATGCCATAATGATCTTTGAGCATGACCACTGAGTGAAAATGATGAGTGGGTTATATTGCTGGGCTTGAAGTTCTTGGGTAGACTGTATAAGCAGGTTTCTTGGCAAACTTCACTGATTCCACTATGTTACTAGCTGGAAAAACTGACTCTATGCTAACTAGATGGAAAAAATGACTCCGCTATGTCAACTAGCCGAAAAAAACTGACTCCACTATGTTAACTAGCTGGAAAAACTGACTCCGCTATGTTAACTAGCTGGAAAAACACCTTGAAAACTCACAGTAAGGTCTTGTTCACATCTGTTCCTATGTCCTGGTTTTCTCCAGGTATATGGAAATAAACAAGTTCTGAGGTCTATCTGTTTGCCTGTGTCTCTCTCCCCAGGAGCAAGCAAATGAAACATTCATTGAGCATCCATGTTTGCCCAAGGGTTACAACGAGACCTTGACTTACGCTGATATATTTGCTTCTCCGTGCACACGTGGTGGTGTCAGCCCTTCTGTGTTCTCAGAAGATACTGTGAGTGTTATGTTCATTTTCTAGTTTCTTTCAGATGATAAAAGTTTCATAACCATGCCGTCACAGGATTATTCATAAGAAGTTGAGTGTTTAAAAATGTCTTTATCTGTACAACATTGAATCTGATTACGATTGATGCAGTTTTTATAAATTTTAGTAATGAGCATTTTCTTATTGAATTAATGTGTTAGCAGCATGGCTAGTATGATTTTGTTGCTGTTGGTTTAAGATTTTCTTGTGAAGTGGAATATCTTGGCACTGGATAATGTGGTGAAACTTGTAATACGCCACATTTGCAGGTGAGTGAACTGCTGTGTTATTTCTTACTTCCCAAAGCATAATCTTTGACAGTCTGTACCATCATGATTTGATCATGTCCGTCACTTATGAAGAAACACTTTTGATCTCTACCCTTCATCCATGGGAAAATATATTGGTCTTTACCCTGTCATCTCTACCACTTTGAAAAAAAATACTTTGACTTTTACCATCTTATCTACCATCATAAAAAAAAATACTTTGACTTTTACCATCTTGTCTACCATCATGAAAAAAATACTTTGACTTTTACCATCTTATCTACCATCATAAAAAAAAATACTTTGACTTTTACCATGTTGGCAGGGCTTTAGCAGTGCTGCAGTCTGATGGCAAGAGCACCATCTGAAACTCAGTATTGTGTGTGTGTGTGTGTGTATTTCAGATACAGTTAATTCTTGCTGATCAGTATATTATAGTTCCGAGTCACAAGTTTCTTTTAATTGTGGATATTATTGTGTGTATTACAAGTTTGTGTTTTATGTTACAGAATGTAAACTATACATTCTTGGGACTCAGTAACAGTACAGAGTGTGCCAGTCTCTTGGACAGGACTCTGTTCAATAAATCTTCATGTCCGTACAAGAGGTGCTCATTCAATGGTGTCTACCAGCCTGAACTGACGGGACCATTTTATGTAAGAAGATGCTGTTTTTTTGTAGTCTGTTTTACTCGTTTTGTGTAGGGTGATGTATGTTTTATGGTCTGTTTTACTCATTTTATGTAAGGTGATGAATGTTTTATATGAATTTTATTTTAAGGAGATGGTGTTGTTTGTAGTTTTAATTTCAGTCTTTTCCTGAAGGATACAAATATTCAAACTCTCAGAGAGACCTGGCAAGGAAGCAGAGTTAAGTTTCTGAGAAACTCTTGTTTCAGTGGTTTTGTTTTGAAGAGTAAAAAATGAAATGAAAATTTTGAGTGTGTCTTAAAGCAGAAATAGCATTCAGACTTTCAGAAAGTGGGTGAACATAACCTGATTCTTGATTGTTATACATAACCTGATTCTTGATTGTTATATATAACCTGATTCTTGATTGTTATACATAACCTGATTCTTGATTGTTATTGGTCCATATTTCAGGCATTTTCCACCTTCTACTATGTGGCAGACTTCCTGAACTTGTCCACAAATGACACCAGCTCTTTTCAGCACGCTAACTTTCTGACTGCCATGGACAACATTTGTAAGAGCAACTGGACACAGGTAGCATGTTTAGACTTAACTCACTGTTGGAGACAGCAGAAGTGTGGTTTCCTGGAGAATCTCGAGCCTAGAGCTAAAGTTACAAAATGTCCAACAGATGTTGATGAAGAGAGATGATAAAACTAAATGAGGATGGTCAACAGTTGTTGATGAAGAGAGATGATAAAACTAAATGAGGATGGTCAACAGATGTTGATGAAGAGAGATGATAAAACTAAATGAGGATGGTCAACAGTTGTTGATGAAGAGAGATGATAAAACTAAATGAGGATGGTCAACAGTTGTTGATGAAGAGAGATGATAAAACTAAATGAGGATGGTCAACAGTTGTTGATGAAGAGAGATGATAAAACTAAATGAGGATGGTCAACAGATGTTGATGAAGAGAGATGATAAAACTAAATGAGGATGGTCAACAGTTGTTGATGAAGAGATGATAAAACTAAATGAGGATGGTCAACAGTTGTTGATGAAGAGAGATGATAAAACTAAATGAGGATGGTCAACAGATGTTGATGAAGAGAGATGATAAAACTAAATGAGGATGGTCAACAGTTGTTGATGAAGAGAGATGATAAAACTAAATGAGGATGGTCAACAGTTGTTGATGAAGAGAGATGATAAAACTAAATGAGGATGGTCAACAGTTGTTGATGAAGAGAGATGATAAAACTAAATGAGGATGGTCAACAGATGTTGATGAAGAGAGATGATAAAACTAAATGAGGATGGTCAACAGTTGTTGATGAAGAGAGATGATAAAACTAAATGAGGATGGTCAACAGATGTTGATGAAGAGAGATGATAAAACTAAATGAGGATGGTCAACAGATGTTGATGAAGAGAGATGATAAAACTAAATGAGGATGGTCAACAGATGTTGATGAAGAGAGATGATAAAACTAAATGAGGATGGTCAACAGTTGTTGATGAGAGAGATGATAAAACTAAATGAGGATGGTCAACAGATGTTGATGAAGAGAGATGATAAAACTAAATGAGGATGGTCAACAGATGTTGATGAAGAGAGATGATAAAACTAAATGAGGATGGTCAACAGTTGTTCATAAGGAGATATAATAAAACTAAATGAGGATGGCCAATATTCATTGAACTTTTAATGAGAAAGTGGAGCTTGAAAATATCATCATACCAAGAAAGATAATGAGAAAAGAGGCAGAGGAAGATGAAAGAAAAGATTGTTGACAGTCAGGGATGATGGCATGATAGAAAATCACTCGCTCAGCTTATGGGAAATAACCACTGAACCCTACTCAGATTTTCATGACACCTGATGATGGTGATGATTTGTACTATACTAATTTCTGTCATTTGATCTTGCTTGACATCATTCAAATTAAATTTATCATCAGTGTCTCAAAATTTTTCTCTTTTTCTGTAAGCTTTCTTTAGATAATGTAGTGTACTCTTCTTAAATCCTTTATGTTTTATCTACGTTCACATGTTTATCAAAGTTTACATTGTGCAGTTACTGTAAATTTTGCTTGTGGAAGTAAGATGCTTTGTTTTGTCATACCATTTTTTTATGCAAAATCTCAAGAAATTTCCGGGTGAATCAAGGGTTGTCAAATTTATAATTTCCAGCCCTTTCCAACCATGAACATTTTTCAATCCCTTTTTACTTTTATGTGTGAGATACATGCATACATAGAATCCCTGATATAAATTGTACATCCACTTGTTAGTTTCTTAGATATGTGTACATAAATAAGCTGACAGTTTGAAGTAATGTCCACACTCATCTGTCTTCAGCTTCAGCAGTTACCAGTCACACCACAGCAGAAAGAGAACCTCATGTATTACTGTCTGCAGTCCAACTACATCAACCTGCTCTTGTATGATGGCTACGGCTTCAACGAGTCCTTGTGGCTTGGAATCAATTTTGTTGGGAAGGTATAACACTTAACTCTTTCCATGTGTATGGTCGATATAGTGACACCAGAAGGTCCCTAAACTACCGTATGGTTGCTTTAGTGACATTGTTTGTTTCATTAAAACAAGCGGTGTAACATTTAGATTGTACATATTTTGTCCGCGATTCCGGTGACACTTTCAAAATGGAGAATGCATGCCTAGTTACAAGCGATGCCGAGCAAGAAAAAGGATGCGAAGCATGGAAATTTTTCAATTTTTGACGATGTAGATAGGGGTATGGACATAGCCTATGTCCACCCCGCTGCTCTTGAATGTTTTCTAAGTAGATCTAGATATATTTAGACGACTGGAGAAGTAGTTAGGAGGTTAGTTCAGACATTCATTCAGCGAGAATGCAATACGGAGTCACAATACGAGATCGACAAGTAGATCTACACATCTCAGATGGTAAGTAGCGCGAATCTAGACCTAGCCGATGATGAGCTGGCCACAGTCAGTGTCTAAAAACATCACATTACTTCTTTTTTCCTAAAAAACTCTGCATTTATGAAATTTTCATTCATTTAGCTATACTTTGAAACATATTAAGTATATGGAAGTACATGGAACTACTGTTTTCTATTCCATTTTACAACTAGACCCCCTTACAGACAAGACCCGCATTTTTACTCCCACACCCAACGACACGTCCGTGTTTCTTCTAACGCACGGAAAGAGTTACATTCCACAGGAGCCTCATTTAATGTGTAGTTTTACTACAGTAGCAGAGACTTTACTGTGAAACTTTAATATTAGCTCTTGTCAGTAGAGCATGGCGGTTATGTTGTCTGATTACAAAAAATATTCGTGTGGCTTTGGTTGTCATGAGAAACATTGGTTCATGGCAGCTTTCCACCAACTGACATTCATTTGTTCCAGTGCCATCTTCATGGAATAAATGAGCAAAAAATAAATTAAAATGAAGATATAAGCATCATAAGTATTTCTTTTGTTCTGTATTAAACACCATCAAACTGTGTTTAGTTCTAAGTATCATCAGTGTGCATTTTGTTCTGTTTTAACTCTTTTGCTGCTGTGGACATGTTTAGACATGTCATATTGCTCCTAGAGACATCTTAATATATTCCAAGGTTTCATTGCCTCTGGTGCTAATGATGTGTTAAAACATTTTGTGTTATGCTAATATCTCTGAACCTTAAGTGCCCAGGGCACATGGGGCTTCCGCAAGGGTTTTCCACAAATGCCTGTCTTTCGCCTTTTTTTCTGCTCTTGCCCAGGTGAGCCCTCTATTGCTCAACATCCTTTCTGTTGTTCTTCTCCATGTCTCTTTTGGTCTACCCTTACTTCTGCTACCCTGTGGTGTCCATCTTAGTGCTATTTTTGGTAGTGGGTTGTCAGTCATTCGGAGCACATGTCCCAACCATCGCCAGCGTCTTTCCTCAATAATTGTTGTCAGTGGTTTCATCTGCATTTCTGCCAATAAGATGTTATTTCTTATGGTGTTTGGCCAAAATATTTTTTTAATTCTACGTAAACATTTAGTCTGGAAAGAATTCAACTTGTTTTCTATGGTTTTGGTGATTTTCCAGCATTCACTTCCATAGAGTAGTACACTTAGAACATTACTCTTAAATATCCTGATTTTCATATTTATGCTTAGTTTATTTGATTTCCATATATTCTGTAGCATTGCAAAAGCCTGGTTTGCTCTAGTAAGTCTGCTGTTGATGTCCTCTGTGCTGTCTCCATTTTCTACTACTCTGCTGCCAAGGTATACAAATTCGTTGACCTCCTCCACTAACTTGTTATCTACTCTGAGTACATTTCTGTTGTTCACATTTTGCTTCATTAACTTTGTCTTTCGTTATGCTAATATAAGCTACTATAATCATTCGACAAAGGGGGAATCACAGTAACCAGTTTTAGTTGTATGTAGCCTATTTTCAGCAATCAGACTTGTCAGCTGGTCGGTACCAGTGTTATTTTTGCCTCATGAGACAGGAGAGGTTATCAGTAATGTCATTGATCATGCTAAGAGCTTTTGAAACTGATGCAGTTCTACCTGTCTTTCACCGTGCATGAAGTACTTTTCGAAATATGGCATTCGGTGCCTTATACTTTATTTTTTAAATGTAAAAATAAGCGCACCTTACAAACATAAGCAAAAAGTAAATGTTCATGTGAATAATTTTTCTTCCCTTATTTGTGGTGAGATTTAGAAAATGCTCATATGCTAATCCAAAGTCAAAACTGCCTGATTCTCCTCCGTGCAAATCAAGCATCATCAGCCTACTGATCTGATTATGCCCCAATTTCACTGGTTGCTTTTACAAGGTTTTCAGTTATATAAACTGATGATAATGATAACTGACGACCCCAAAAAAGCTTCTGGCAGTGATGCATGGCACCCTGATTTTTGCGATGCGCCTTTTGGCTGGGTACTCCGACTTTAGCAACTTTCCTTGCTAGGGCAGACTGTGGTCTTACTCAGACTGCTATGAAGACAGTGGTGTAGGCTGGCCTGGCCAAAACTTTGTTTTCCAGCCCCTGGTGGCTGTACTTAAGCCCCTTCTCCATGTCAGATCCAGCATGCAATGCTGGCTGGCCAGACGGCTTTGAGACAGCTCCACAAAGACACCTTGACTTTGGGATGAGGAATCTGTTGAGTGCCTCAACGATATCCATTCTCCACCACCTACGGTCTACTGGCTCTGTTTTGGTTACATCATTCTGTTAGCCATTGTTGTAAAGACCCACATGCTTGTCATGTCCTGGATTCATTGGTTTCACACCAGATTTTCTTCTTCATCCCTGCCGGTGATCTACATGTCCCCACCCATCCACCAACCTGACATTACATTTTACAAAAATAAGTTACAATTAGTATTGATTGCTACAGGTTTCTGGGCTACAGAAGTAGGTCAGAGTTTTTAAGCAGATCTATGTTCCCTGTCTTACAAAGACTATGATAAGATAAGTGTGTTCTTAACACAGTTGTTCCCAGGGGATCAAATAGCTTCAGTTTTTCTCTAGTTTAATTGGTAAGTTGCCAGTTACCACCATCACTGTGCTGTATATATGTTCACTGCATTCCAGTGTTCATCTTATATTATGTTATACTGGTATCTTGTGGTCATGCTGCATTTAGTATGTTACAGAATATTTCTTACACCATGGCCTGAAAATTAATTTCTATAGAAGCTCTCAAAATTTCTTACATAGGGTGGTAGCAAAGATGAAATTGAAATATTTAGTTCTGACAGTAAACAAGATAATCGAGTGCTTATACCCAACTATGAACGTCGACTGGATGGCAAGAATGAAAAGGTTGAGTACTTGTAGAAAAAGTACTTTGCTTCGATCACCCGTTTGTAGTGGAATTATGTCTAGGACATCTTTTTATTACTTTTAAGAACGTTGAATTTCTCAGGCAGCGGGACTGGTGCCTGTGGCTAGTGACTTGTCAGACATCAGTAGAATCATCAGCGCTGAAGGAAAAGGGGCTGTCGAGAAAGTGTGTTGTTTGTGTGGAAAATAAAAGACTGGAGGCTGTCATGCCACATTGTGTGTTACCCCATGCTTTTCAAAATTTAATGTATGAAAACATATAAAAATTGTGTTTGCTTGAGAGATTTTGGACACTGAGAAGATAAGTAGTAATATATGACATAAGCGAGGGGAAAAAAATAATCAGAAAGACTTAGTATCTTTTTAGTGTCAGTAAGTCTTAGATTTTCAGACAGTATGAAAAAAGTATTCAGTGCCTGGGGAAAGCCCATGAGCGGAAGTATACAGCACAGTTGGTCATGGCGTGTGAAGTGAACATAGCAGCGAAACGGTTAAGCACTATCAGCGTGTGTTTTGTTCCACTTTCAAGCATCATCAGTGTGCATTTTGTTCTAATTTAAGATGTTAAGAATCATACGGGTGTTTATTTCTTTTTTTTTTTTTTTAGCTATCATCAGCATGTGTTTTGTTCCACGTTTAATGAGCACAGTTGGCCTTTTAAAAAATGATGATAAATTTATTTTAAATTCCACACAGGTATCGGCAACAGAGGTTGGCTGGACGCTGGGCTTTGTGTTGAATGAAAGTGGAAACTATCCAACAGATTTACCAGAAGATGCAATTTACACGTGGTCATTTGCTCTACTCCTAGCTCTCTTCGGTTTGTTTCTTATTGCTTCTCTTGGGCTTGTTGCACAAGGAAAGAAAGTACGTCATGACACTAGCAGTCGTTACAGAAGAATGAGTCAATACGGTGCAATATAGCAGGTCCGCAGTACTGAGATGGGTTTTTTTTTCACATTTTTAAGATATTTGACATTTCATATGCATGTATAGATAATATATATATATATTGTCTGAAAAACACACCTAGAACAAATCTGGGCCTATTTTCCTACATATTCACTCCATTAGAAATGTACCCCTTCACATTCTGTCATCTTCATTTGCTTTACTAATTCAACATTATCCCCGCAGAACAAAATAATAGTTTTGTGTATATGCAGGTTCCTTACAAGTGTTGAAGGAAACATTGCTAAAAAGTATAAGAGATTGAGTGGCTGAACACAGAAAGTCAAGTAGTTGAAACATCGTTAGACCAGGGTCTAACGTAAAAACCTTGAAACTTTGAAAATAGCCCCCAGAGTATTTTTGTATGAAGATCAGTGGGGCATTACCTGAACAGCCTCTGAGAGTTTAAACAGATAAGTAACATTGTTCCATTAAGTGATTAATTGTAACATGGCATTGTTTATCAAATGATTCTTTGTCTTTCAGCTCCATAATGTATTTTACAATTTCTGTTTTGCTGTGTTATGGAGAATTATGTGATCTTGATTAGATATGTAAGAGTAAACAGTAGTTATTTTTTTTATTTTTCATTTCTAATCGGAGTGGGTAGTCCAGTTTTACATAAAATGTTTACATATTAGATTATCATTGCAACATTTTATGCTGATTTTATATGTTGATGTGAGAAGCTTTTACAGTGATAATATGTGAGCATAATATGACATCATTTAATGAGAGAGAAGCGATAATGGAAGGTAGATAATTCCATTACCAGTGAAGAGTTTCATATGTGTTATATTTTTTTTCAACTTGTGCGGAAAGTGTCACAAGATATAGTTTTCTGAAAGTACTAGTTACCTCACCTCTCTAACTTATGCTTGATTTTGCCTGTTAACACAGAAGAGCCAATCATTGGTCACTATTTGACCAACTTACATTTTTATCACATAAATAGTCTATTAGAATATTATTATAAACCTTTTCTTGTTATGTTGTCTGTCCTCATAGTTTTGAGAAAAATCACAGTAAAGTACAAATAATCATTATTTGTATGTATGAGAATTGGTAGATAAGTTGCAGCTTATACAAATGTATGAGGAAGAAAGTGTTATGGCACTTTTAGTTGATGTTCATGCACTGGAAACATTGTTCTTTACCTTTTAAGTTGTACATTGATATATGGGATCATGGAGTGTGCCAGAAAGGATTTTTATTGCCAAAGTAAATTTCACAGCATACATTAAAAAATGCACATTTTAATGTTAATTTAGAATATTTATATACAGTATGTACATTATATATAATAATTTGTTTACATTTTAACAGTAAAGATGTTTGCCTCTGAAAGATATGAACTGTAAAAATTCTGTCTCTGATGTAAAATCAGTGAAGCTTAGGAGAAAGGCATGGAGCAGTTTTGCTGTGCACTGTCATCTGTAAATCATTGAGAAACATGGAGCACAAACTTCCCTTAATTTATGCTCGTCAAGGTCTCTTAGCCCATTCTAGGTATTCTTATCAATTTGATTTTTTAAAAAATTTAATGGGCTGTAAAATGTAATAATATTAACATTTCAAATATTTAGAGTTCAATCTGTAATTGAAACGTGACAGTTTTAAATTGAAAAATTTATTGTGGCAGCTTTTCATGTGTTTCAGGAGCCTAACTGATGGGTTGTTGGTAGCAGTTTATTTGTCTGTGTATGTTTGTATTTAGTTATTGTTATCATATCCTATATTTCATATATCCTATATTTCCGGGACCGGAAAAAAGAAAAAAGCAACAACTCACAAGACCTCTGGGTGTCATTACCCAGAGGGGCCCACCCCCCTTAGAGTGTCAGGAGTTTAATAGGGCCGAAACACTTGTCTGAGGGGGAGTACTTCCTCTGATGATCTGAAGGAGTTGTGTTGTTGTTCCGCTCTCTACAGTAGAGAGTTTCCTGCATACATACAATTTCACTGAATCTAGCCTGTTTATTTTTGCAGATGTTTGTCTGCAATATTTTAAATCAATATGTAGCCATTGTTGCTGCCTCCATTAGTGTCTTCAGAATGTTTCTTCATTGCTAATATCCTGGTGGTGTCATGGATTTGTTTTATCACTTTGTTTCTCCATTCAGTCCTGTCTAGATTTAACTTTGTTTCTCAGAATATAGATAGATGACAGAATTGTCCAGATTAAGCTAGTGTTGCTTTTAGTCATCTTTTGTCATCTTCTCCATGATCGTTGGTTCTCCAGCTTACATTATCTCTTGCTCACATTATACATCAAGTTCTCAAGCTTTCATTATCTCTTGCTCTCATTATACATCAAATTCTCAAGCTTACATTATCTCTTGCTCTCATAATACATCAAATTCTTAAGCTTACATTATCGCTTGTTCTCATGATATATCAGATTCTCCAGCTTACATTACCTCTTGCTGACATAATACATCAGATTTACATTTTCTCTTGCTGACATAATACATCAGATTCTAAAGCTTACATATCTCTTGCTGACATAATACATTAGATTCTAAAGCTTACATTTTCTCTTCTGACATAGTACATCAGATTCTCAAGCTTACATTATCTCTTCTGACATAATACATCGGATTCTCAAGCTTACATTATCACTTGTTCTCATGATATATCAGATTCTCAAGCTTACATTATCACTTGTTCTCATGATATATCAGATTCTCAAGCTTACATTATCTCTTGCTGACATAATACATCACATTCTCCAGCTTACATTATCACTTGCTCTCATGATATATCAGATTCTCAAGCTTACATTATCTTTTGCTGACATAATACATCACATTCTCCAGCTTACATTATCACTTGCTCTCATAATACAAAAGACCATGTTCCTGTCCATTCCGTCATTCTGTATCTTTATAGTCCCATAACTTTTTTTCCCTCCGCTATTTTCCTAGAGTGTCTGGGTGGCAAAATGGTTAGTGCACTGGACTCTCATGGTGAAGGTTGGGGGTTCAAATCTGGCCAGAATCACAGATGTAGAAATGGGCACCTGACTTCTTCTGGAGTTGGGGAAGGAAAGGGGACCAGGCATGATACTGACCATATCACCCTCTAGTGTGCTGACAGGTCAAGGAAAATATGGGCACTAACACCATATCCCTATGTACCTCTAAGGCATGACAGGATTACTTTTACCATTACCTATTTTCTTAGAAAATATGTCTGTATATACAGTGGACCCTCAAAAGTCAAACAGTTTGAAACTCGAACAAAAAATTGGAAGAAAATCTGATTTGAAATTCAAAAAATGTGAAAATCGAACAAAAAATTGAAGGAAAATCCTTTTGAAACTCGAACAAAAATTTTAAAATTGAACAAAAGAAATGCAACCACTACGTGAAAAAAAAAAAAACCATGTGGTCGTGTCTACCATGACTTCAGTTCAGTGAGCATCTACCAGATTTCAGTGTATGTGTTTTCCAAGTGTATTTTTATTGTGATTTCTTTGGATTTTGTTTGTTTTCATTTTATCATTAAAATTAAATATTCATCATGGCACCAAAGTTACCGGTGTGAAAAACCTAAGAGGAAAAATGTAATGACCGTGATAGAACTGACAAAGGGACTTATAACTAAATGGAAAATGATACATGTGTATCGGAGCTCTCTAAGTCAACCGTATCGACCACACAAGGAAGCCATTAAAGTGGCTGATGTGATGAAAATGGTAAAAATCCTTTACCAGTAAGATCCACAGCAGTGGAAGAAGTAGAAAAACTTGTCATGGTTTGTATAAAAATAAGGTATTATTATTAATAATTTTACAATATTAATGTATGATCTAATGCATTATTATACAGGTTTAATTAACCAACATCTGTACTTGTTTTATAAGTTTTGGGGGTCTAGAACAAATTCATTCAGTTTACTTTATTTCTTATGGGGAAATCAAACTTGAAAGTTGAACTGCCTTCTGGAATGGATTGTCTTTGAGTTCTTGGGGTCCACTATGTTCGGCTAAATGCAATGAAAACAGTTATATATAGTGGACCCTCGAAAGTCAAAACAGCTTGAAACTTGAACAAAAAATTTACGGAAATCCAGTTTGAATCTCGAACAAAAATTTGAAAGTCGAACAAAATGAACCCTGCTGTCTAAACAAAAAACAAAGAATCACGTGGTCAGTTCTTCCATGACTTCAATTCAGTGAGAAACTACCAGATTCAGCGTGTGTTTTCCAAGTGTTTTTTTATTGCAGTTTCTGTGGATTTTGTTTCATTTTATCTTTAAAATTACACGTTCATCATGGCACCAGAGAAAGTTACCAGTGCCGAAAACACTAAGAGAAAGAATATAATGACCATGATAGAAACTGAAAAAGGAACTTTAACTGGGAAAGTTGTACACGTGTACTGGAGCTGGCTGTTGGATGTGGGATGTTTGAGTCGACCATATCAGCCATACTAAAGAACAAAGAAGCCATTATAAGCAGCTGATGTGACAGATAGGGTAAAAATCCTTTACCAGTAAAATATTAGCTATAGAAGAAGTAGAAAAACTTTTGATGGTTTGAATAAAAGTAAGGCATTGTTATTATTAACAATTTTATAGTATTAATGTATGATCTCCTTGACACAGTGCTGGAGGACCTTGACTTTGCGGACGACATTTGTCTATTATCAAGCAGTCACAAAGATATGCAAGATAAAATAAACAAGTTAACCCAGAATGCAAACAACATAGGACTAAAGATCAATGTAGGAAAGACAAAGTTAATGAAGCAAAATGTGAACAACAGAAATGTACTCAGAGTAGATAACAAGTTAGTGGAGGACGTCAACGAATTTGTATACCTTGGCAGCAGAGTAGTAGAAAATGGAGACAGCACAGAGGACATCAACAGCAGACTTACTAGAGCAAACCAGGCTTTTGCAATGCTACAGAATATATGGAAATCAAATAAACTAAGCATAAATATGAAAATCAGGATATTTAAGAGTAATGTTCTAAGTGTACTACTCTGTGGAAGTGAGTGCTGGAAAATCACCAAAACCATAGAAAACAAGTTGAATTCTTTCCAGACTAAATGTTTACGTAGAATTAAAAAAATATTTTGGCCAAACACCATAAGAAATAACATTTTATTGGCAGAAATGCAGATGAAACCACTGACAACAATTATTGAGGAAAGACGCTGGCGATGGTTGGGACATGTGCTCCGAATGACAGACAACTCACTACCAAAAATAGCACTAAGATGGACACCACAGGGGAGCAGAAGTAAGGGTAGACCAAAAGAGACATGGAGAAGAACAACAGAAAGGATGTTGAGCAATAGAGGGCTCACCTGGGCAAGAGCAGAAAAAAAGGCGAAAGACAGGCATTTGTGGAAAACCCTTGCGGAAGCCCCATGTGCCCTGGGCACTTAAGGTTCAGAGAGAGAGAGAGAATGTATGATCTAATGTGTATTAGCATTATTATACAGGTTTAAGTAACCAGCATCTCTGCTTAAAATGTTTTATAAGTCTAGAACAAATTCATTCAGTTTACTTTATTTCTTATGGGGAAATCAAACTTGAAAGTTGAACTGCCTTCTGGAATGGATTGTGTTTGACTTCTTAGGGTCCACTGTATTTTATTATTTGTGAAACTGATGTGCCAGTTCTTCCAGTTGAATATTCTTCTTGTCAGTACCAGCTACTTCCATGTTATGTGTTCTTTTATGAACATGGTTTTCTTGGCACTTTCAAGTATTGTATTGCCAACAGATTAGCAGTTTATCAAGCCAAAGTTTGTTTAGTTTCACTTAATACAATGTACAGTATTTCACATTTCCAAACAAAAAATGCAGATGAATACTATTCACATTAATCTTTTGTGGATGGTCTGATGCAGTTTGTTCCTAGTCTCCCCAGCCCGGCTACAGTGTTTCCTGGTTACACTTGGCAGATTTTTAAAACACTGGTGATGCTAAAAGTGACTGTTCTCTGAGAACATTTTTAGATTATTTTTGTGAACTTGTACATTTGATCTTGTGGCTTTTATTGACTGTGCAAGAAGTATTTTATTTATTTCATGGTCTTGACAGTTTTTGAAATACTTAACATTATAATGGTTGCAACTTACCCCGGTCATTTTTTGTTGTTGTGAACTTGATGTAATGAAAAAAATAATGCAAATATTTGTAACGTTTACATTCCGACAGGAGAGACAACTGTTGATAGATTTTCTGATTGGTGAGTGAATGAGTTATCTTCAACATTAAAATTGTTCATTTCTCTTAACAGAGTCAGCATTACTCAAAATAAAAGATCATTTACTTTTATCTTTACAGATGTGTCTGTATTTTGTGTGATAGTGAAGAAAGACACTTTCAGATCACTGCGTTTATTGTGTTTGTGAAGTGTTTATGTATGTTTATTGACTCTTTCGAAAACAAATGTCTAAGGAAAATACTTGATATAAAGTGGAATGAATTCAAGAACAATGCAGAGATAAGACAGATGAGCAAACAACAACCTGTCTCATGGATGATCAGAAAAAGAAGATGGACACGTGTTGGTAATGAAATGAGAAGAAACAATCAGAGAATCCCCAAACAAGCTGTCAAGTGGAACACAGCAGGCTGAAGAAAAAGAGGTCGACCACGTGAAACTCTAAAGAGGACATTGTTAAGAGAAACCAGTTTATTGGGCATAACATCCCTTGATAAGATTGAAAAACTCTCTGAAGACAGGAAATCTTGGCAAACTACCATGCAACCCCTATATGACGTTTAACGGCACGGGAAGGAGTATGATGATTGTGAGGTATTTTTGTATGTTTATTGTATTAATGAGCTACTTTCCATTTTATGGGAGAAAACATCTGCAGTTTCAGCTAAAGAGACAGCAGACACTAAATAGTTAGAAATTCCTAGATCCGTTATGGACAGACCAGTCAGTGGGGGAGACAACTGGTATAATTGTAATACTAAAGATAACTTTAAAAGACTTATCCACCTGTTTAGACACCCCCGTTATTATATCGAAAGTTGAGAGTGAAGGGTAGAATGCCAGACGAGTTTGCTTGCCAGATTTTTCAGACGAAATGTACTTCTTCCCACTTTTCTACATTTCATCTTCGCACGCTCTTCAATCTTCTAGCAGATGTATTCTTTTTCCCCAATTCCTTCAACTTGCCCCACATTCTGTCTCTGGACGCCCGTCTGTCTAGAGATAATATCACATTCCACTTGCTTCATTCACCTTGGCCTGAATGTTGCTGTCTGGCACAAGTGAACAAGCAAGGTCAATTGTTTTTGTAGAAAAGGTATCAGCTCGGGCTTTTCGGACTGACGGTCGTTGACTCATTCCCAGCTATCGCCTTCACTTCTCTTCGTCATAGTTCACACCAACGCTACGGAGTTCTTGCATCGTCCACAGATCTGTTTTCCTAGTAAAACCCTTAAATAATGTCAGTCTGATGATAGAAATCCCCTTGAGCTCGAAAATCGCTTCATGTAGGAATGTGAACATGGTTTGAACTGCATGTTATTTATTCTCTCTTTATTAAGTTCTCATCTACTCTTTCCTCGCCTGCACATGATCATTCTAGAACCTTCACCGCACTCTATTAAAAACTCTCTTCCCCCGTTACACCCATCTTTTCTATCCACCTTTACCTCGGCTTGAACCATTGTAACCCTCTCTCTCCCCATCCATTCTTAACCCTTTTGAAATAAAGATCAATCAACCAGCCCTTTACTACCAACCAGTCACACTAGCATCACACCTCACAAGTCTTCTTTTAAATATTCACAACGCGTGCTCCCACAGCAATCTTCGTACAAACCACAACTAAATGCTACCCATTTTCCCACTCTTTTTTTTTATATATCAACTCTTTCCCTACGTATGGTCGAATTTTCGAGATTTCCGGTGGTCCCAAGCGTGCGTATGGTCGAAAATTCGATATTGTTTGTTTCATTAAAACAAGCGGTGTAACATTTAGATTGTACATATTTCGTCCGCGATTCCGGTGACACTTTCAAAGTGGAGAATGCGTGCCTAGTTACGAGCGATGCCGAGCGAGAACAAGGACGCGAAGCATGGAAATTGTTCAATTTTTGACGATGTAGATAGGGGTATGGACATAGCCTATGGCCACCCCGCTGCTCTTGAATGTTTTCTAAGTAGATTTAGACGACTGGAGAAGTAGTTAGGAGGTTATTTCAGACATTCATTCAGCGGAAATGCAATACGGAGTCACAATACGAGATCGACAAGTAGATCTACACATCTCAGATGGTAAGTAGGGGTAAGTAGCGCGAATCTAGACTTAGCCGATGGTGAGCTGGCCACAATCAGTGTCTAAAAACATCACATTACTTCTTTTTTCCTAAAAAAAACTCTGCATTTATGAAATTTTCATTCATTTAGCTATACTTTGACACATATTACGTATACGGAGGTACATGGAAATACTGTTTTCCATTCCATTTCACAACTATACCCCCTTACAGACCAAGACCCGCGTTTTACTCCCGCACGCCATGACACGTCCGTATTTTTCCTCCAGCACGGAAAGAGTCAAGCATGTAAATTTGGATTTTCTTTTCTTTTCTTATTTCTTCTTCCTGTGTGTTTTTGCATGATTACGGCATAAGACAGATGTCTACAACCCTGTACCCGTTAATGAATGAAGCGGTACTCACCTTTTTTTTAAATAGTCTAATATATTGTTGCTACAGATTTTACTGCAGTGGCTTTATGTACATTTCATTGAGCACTCTCGGATTTTTTTTTTTAAACCGGTACATTGATAGGCGTACTTCACTTTACATGAAATCAATCAATCAAGTGCCGTGACTTAGGCGATCATTTCTCTCCACAACTCCCTGTCTTTAGACTTGATTATGAGATTCGCCGGTGACTTTCTTCCTAGCCACACTGACAGCCCATCCAGTAACTTCTCTCTATCTATCTCTCTATCTCTCTCTCTCTATCTATCTATCTATCTATCTATCTATCTATCTATCTATCTATCTATCTATCTCTCTCTCTCTCTCACTCTCTGTCTTCTACTGTCTCTTCTTCCCTCAATTTTTCCAGTTACCACAGTGTGTTCCAGTTTTCCTCTTCTCAGAAAATGTCCTACAAATCTCACTTGTCTGGCTCTGATCTTTGCTGTAATTTGTCTTTTAACTTCAGCCTCTCTTAAGACTTCTTCATTGGTTTTCTTAGCTGTCCATGGTACCTTCAACATCCTTCTTATGTACCACATTTCCATGACCTCCATTTCTCGCTGCACTCTCTTATTCATGGACAATGCTTCACATCCATAAAACAAAATTGTTCCGATGTAACATTTAAGTACTCGGAATCTTGTTTCCATTGATATAGATCTGTTGCACAAGATGTTTCTCATTTTCTGGAATGCTGACTTGGCCTGAGCACGTCTGCTTTTTATTTCGTTGTGACATTTCCCATCAGCTGTTATAATTGTTCCTAAGTACTTGAATCTATCAACTTGTTTCAGTTCTGTGCCGTCGATGGTAATGCCACATTTTGGTGGTATTCTTTTCTTTGAGATGACCATCACTTCAGTCTTCTTTTTATTCAGGCTAAGACCTTTACTTTTACTTTCACGAACCACGACGTCCAGAAGAACCTGTAGCTCCCCTTCACTTTTAGCAATCAAAAACTGTGTCGTCTGCATATCTTAAACTGTTATGGTTCTACCCGTCAATTGATATTCCTGGCAAGCTCTCTATCTTCTTCTTCTTCGTTCGCTTCTGCCACCAAGACTGCCCCGTGATCCTTCTGAATTTACTCCTGTGGTCCTCGATAGATCCCGTGGTCCACGAGAGGACCACAAGAGGTTCAGAGTATCGCATGGCTTGAGCCTGTATTCTTGGTGGGTCTCAGAAGCAGGAATGCGTGACACCGTGGTTTTCGTTGCATCAGTTTGATCTAGAGTTGGATTTTCTCACCGGAAAACCGCGACGTGTTTTGGATATCAGTATATCCCCGCTGGGTGAGAGGTGGTAGCCCATCCAGCCAGAGTTGGACTTTCTCACCGGAAAACCTCGACGTATTTTGAGATACCCGTGTATCCCCGCCGGGTGAGAGGTGGTTGCCTATCCAGTCCAACGTTCGACTTTCTCACCTGAAAACCTCAGCGTGTTTAGGATACGCATACATTTCCCGCCGGGTGAGAGATGGTTGCCTATCTAGACTGCACTGGTCCAGTGTCTCCGACTTTAGCATTTTGTGATTGTGGCCGCTACCCTTCCTAGTTGTGACCAGGACGGAGATCTTGTCCAGGAGGACGAATCCTCGCCACTAGTAAGTTCCACCCCTGGATTGAGCCGGTTTAGGCATATTATCATAGTATGAGCGTGTTTAGGACGTGACCGACCTCTAGAGCGGAGGTACCGTGACATGAGTAGCCATCAAGTTTCACCCCTGGCTTAAGCCGGTTTAGGCATATTTCACCAGTATGGGTGTATTTCGGACGTGGCCGGCCTCTAAAGCAGAGGCGCCGTGGTATGAGTAGCTTTCGCCACGAGACCACTAGACATACCGACTAAACTTCACTTTATCCTTTCCATCATCTTTTCACATCGGCGCCGCACGGCAACCCTAATTTCTTTTTCGCATTTTCTTCATTGGCCGGGAAGAGTTTCACTCCACGCGCGGCATCCGAAAATCTCGCCAGCAGTGTCTTAACCTCTGGGTTAAGTCGGTTCAGGCATTTCGCCCGATATAAGTGCACATAGGACGTGGCCGACCTCCAGACCAGAGGTGCCGTGATTTGAGCAGTCCTGACCTCTAGACTACTGTTTTCTTCACTTAATCCTTTCTTTCACCTTTTCCACAATGGCGCCGCTTGGCAACCCCATTTGCATCTTTCTTCACTGCCCGGGAGGAGCCCCACTCCACGCACGGCAGCTGAAGAATCTCGCCAGCAGTGGTAGATGAGCTACCAAACATGACTCGCATCTACCCGAAGCGTAGATATTCGCCTTCGCCCCTTCTCCTGTCAGTTTAAACAGTTCCGCCACGAGAAGGCCCGGAGCTGGACTTGACTGTCAGACGCACGCCTTGGAGACATTTCATTGGAGTGGAGAGCGTATCCCCCACCCCACCTCCGGCTATAACAGTCCTTAGAACCAAGCTCTCTACATTTCTCATTATGTTTTCGCTGTACATGAAATACTTTCTCGAAGTAATGGTTTTCTCAGTACAACATTCGGTTCCTTATACGCTTTTTTTTTTATGTAAAATTAAATACACGTTAAAAACATAAAAGGGGATGAAACGTTCGTGTGACATTTTGTTATTATCTTATTTGCAGGGAGATCTAATCTTTGCAAAGTACTCACATGCTCAACCAAAGTCAAGATTGGCTGATTCTCCTCTGTACAAATTGAGCATCATCATCCTCATGGGCTGATTCTCCTCCAGCCGATTTCGCTGGTTGCTTTTTACCGTGTTTTAAATAATATAAACCGGTTACAGTAACCGACGGCCACCAAAAGTTTCGGTTTTTCTATTTGTTTAAATCGGTAATTAGTTGTTGGTTAGCAAGATCACCGTATTTGCATATTTAGTTTTATAAACAAATGTCCAGAAACTGTTTGTTTACTGCCATGATAACCTTTAACATTTTACCCAGAATTATTTTCCTTCTCCTCCCCCCCCCCCCTCCCAAATCTCTGTGTTCTAGGAAGATATCTCTATGTTTAGGATGATGTTTAGTTCATGCCATTTTGTATACGACAACATCGCACGATAACTTGACGTCGACTGAACTCTCTACCTCATGCTCGCCAAAACAAGGACAATATGATGTGAACGGCGCGGTATTTAAGTATTATTATTATTATTAACAACGAGATATGTGAAATCCGAAATCCATTAAATCTGGTTTCGTTAATCGAGGATATAGCTTACGTCTATAATTCGTTGCTACGTTCGTTCAGGCACTATTTTTATGCCTCGACCTTCAAACAAAAACTCCCACCAACAGACGCCCGTCTACATTGTCTAAGGTCAGTGAACAGCTTTCCTTGTATTTAGAACAGATTTAGTTTCAATTTTAAATGTGGTTTCACGTAGGTAGTATTCTGTATCTGGTATCGGTTTGTAGGACCCGGGTACCTGCTGATACCGGAAGAACCGAAAGAATCGGTTCCCGCCCTGCTATACCTGGAAATCCCCCACAGTTTTTTCCTCGCAAAGTCGTCAGAAAAGCCGGTCTTGAAAAGGGTGCGACTTTTATAGTGGACTATAACACAGCAACTGACAATGAATCATTTAAACGCCGTCACGAGTTCTTAGCCAGCAAGTACCCGCGATGAATCACACAGTGAATGAAGGAGCACAATTCTTAGATGAGCAATGAACTCATTATTTTCGCCATTGAGGCAGCTCAAGAAACTCTTTCTTCAGCCTATATGCCCCTTGAGCCCTCTCTGGACCCCTTTTTCGTTCCTTTTTTAGTCGATGACCCCTCTTTGAGCTCTATGTCCCCAGGGGATTACAGCCCCCCTTCTTCCCTCCCGCAGACTGAGAATGGCTGGTGTATACTATAAACACTTGAATACATTATGGGTTTTTCCTGGACAGGATTTGTTTAACTAGCTGGTGGTGGGAGTTGAGGGTGGGGGTAGGGGAGAGATAATTAACACACAGATCTGTTTACAGTTACGTTCGTTGCCAAGTGTGTGAAATTTGATCACGAAAGCACGGTCAGCGTGTCTTCTTTTTTAAACTTACACAACAATGAAAGGCTATGACGGCAGATTCTTCACGGATCTCTCTCTCTCTCTAATGCCTAAGACACATGGAGCTGCTGGTTGCAAGAGATTTCCACTTTTGTCGGCCTTTCGCTATAACGTGTTTTGTTTTGTTTTTTAAGATGTTGGTTGTGTTGTTCTGTGTATGTGGAAGTGCTAGCATGATGTTCTTAGCAGACCGTACGTTGAAGATGGTGAAACACATAATCGTGTCGAGTTGGGAGTGAGTTGCTGCGACAATTTTTTTTCATTCCTGAGCGAAGCTAAAAATCAGGGGTATGCAATACTTCTTTAGCAGACTCCGCCACCATGGGGATTATAAAGATCTCTGCCCCGTTAGCCAGGCTAGGTCTGTTTCTCGGGGTACCAACAGAGAGATAAGACTGGATCGTGGTTGGCTTATGGTTGGCCAACCCTGACGCAAGCATGTGGGCTAGGGGTCGCCGACCGCCAGATTGGACAGCTTCTTCGCATCCTGTTTGTGACAGCCGCAGTCGGATCAGTAGCTTTTGCTATGGCTCATTCTACTGATGCTAGACCGGTGCTCCTTCACAGTAATAATACAACATGCTTATGCAGCAAGGCCCAGTCTTTTTTTGCGTTTAGATCTTTTCTCTTCAGTCATGATCAGAACTTACACGTGAATGCTTATGTGTGGAATGCCACAAGTAAAAAAATGGCTTTAGAATATGGTATTAAATAATATGACAGTCATGTGATATTTCGGTTTACGCCCCCTTCCCCCCCCCCCCCACCTCCTTTTTTTAAACCCCGATAACAACATTAACAAAAACATGAAGCTAGACCAGACAGCAGAGAACGCTTTGAAAGTGTAACAAGTAATTTAAGGTTTGAAAGTGTAACCTTTGAAAGTGTAACAAGTAATATAAGGTTTGAAAGTGTAACAATATAAGCTTTGAAAGTGTAACAAGTGATATAAGGTTTGAAAGTGTAACCTTTGAAAGTGTAACAAGTAATTTAAGGTTTGAAAGTGTAACCTTTGAAAGTGTAACAAGTAATATAAAGTTTGAAAGTGTAACAATATACGCTTTGAAAGTGTAACAAGTAATATAAGGTTTGAAAGCGTAACCTTTGAAAGTGTAACAAGTAATATAATGTTTGAAAGTGTAACAAGTAATATAAGGTTTGAAATTGTAACAAGTAATATAAGGTTTGAAAGTGTAACAAGTAATATAAGGTTTGAAAGTGTAACAAGTAATATAAGGTTTGAAAGTGTAACAATTAATATAAGGTTTGAAAGTGTAACAAGTAATATAAGGTTTGAAAGTGTCATCATCATCATCATCATCATCAGGTGCTGTGCCGACTGGCGTTGGCTATTATGCTTCTCCGGAGTACCCGATCCTTCATGCAGGCCATCAATTCAGTTGGTGATCTCCTCTCACACCATCCCGTCAGACTGTCCAGTATCATTTCTCTTGGTCTTCCTCTTGATCTTCTTCCTTCTATTTTTCCTGTTGTTATAATATTTTCAATGCCCCCTCTTCTCATTGCATGTCCTATGAAAGTACAGTGTCTCTATCTTTTTTTTTTTTTGGACAGTATTTTTTGTCTCTCCACCTCTTCTCATACATTCTTCATTAGTTATTTTTTGCTGTCCAGGGGATTCGCAACATTCTTCTAACAAACCACATTTCTGCTGCTTCCAATGATTTTTGTGCAGACTTGCCTATTGTCCATGATTCACTTCCATATAACAAGATAGGTTCAATATAGCATTTTAGGACTCGTTTTCTAACATTCATTGATAAAGATGTGTTAGCTAAATATGTTTCTCATTCTCTGAAATGCAGTCTCTGCTTGGCCTATTCTGTTCCTAATTTCTGTTCTGCATTTCCCATCTGAAGTTATTACTGCTCCAAGGTATTTGAATTTCTGCACCTGCTTTAGAATAGTTCCGTTTAATTTAATACTGCATGCTGGTGGATTCTGTTTCTTAGATATAACCATAGTCTCTGTCTTTTTGATGTTCAAGGTAAGGCCTTTCTGTTCACTTTCTTTGGCGACTTTATCCAAGAGATTTTGCAGGTCTTGTTGGTTCTCAGCTATCAGTACTGTGTCATCAGCATACCGAAGATTGTTAATATTGTATCCTCCAATTTTTATGCCTGGTTCTGTGATGATTGTTCTTAGAATATTCTCGCTGTACAGAGAAAAAAGGTCTGGAGATAGTACACATCCTTGTCGCATCCCTTGTTTTATAGGTTGATATTTTCCAATTCTATTTTCAACTCGAACTGCTGCTTCTTGCTGCCAGTATAGATGTTTTACAATCCTCAGGTCTATGCCGTCTATATTGATGTCTTCAAGCATTTTAATAATTTCATTATGTTTCACCTTGTCAAATGCCTTGGTGTAATCAATGAAGCATAAGTAGAGATCTTTCTGTACTTCTAAAGCTCTTTCTGTTAGTGTTCGTAAAGCATAAATGGCATTGTGTGTTCCCTTTCCTTCAACAAATCCAAACTGTTCATCTGCTATTTCCGTTTTTATCTTTTTTCCTTGTTCTTCTCATATTGATTCTCAGAAGTAGTTTCGTTATGTGACATGAGAGGCTGATAGTCCGGTGGTCATCGTATTCCTTTGCATCTTGTTTCTGTGGTAGTGCTATAAACGTGGATTTAAGCAAGTCACTGGGCATATAACCACTGTTGTAAATGTCATTCAGTAACTTGGTTATTATTTTTATTCCTATCTCCTCTATCGCCTCTATTTCTTATATTGTTATATTATCAGGCCCAGTCGCTTTTCCTTTCTTCATGTGTTTGATGGCATCTATGATTTCATCTTCAAGCATTGGTGGTCCATCACAGTTTTCAGTATCTGGTATTAATTCTGATCTTTCTCCTCCATATAGCTCACCGATATACTCTGTCCACCTGTCCACAATGTCTTCTTTTCCCATTAACATTTTTACCTTCTTTTGATTTCAGGCATCCTGTGGTATATTTTGTTTTCCTGCCTGTGAGTTCATTAATTCGTTTGTGCATGTTTTTGCTGTCTTTATTATGAGAGTCCTCTATCTGTCTGCACTGTTCATTTAACCACACTTCTTTTGCTTCTCTGCATTTGCGTCTTATTTCTTTATTTATCTTGCTATATTTTTCCTCGTTATTTTTACTCCTCCTCCTCTTGTCCATCAGTCCTAAGATGTCGTCTGTCATCCATTTATTTTTAGGGGCTTCTTTTTTTTGGTGGTATTATCTCCTTAACAGTTTGGTGGATAGAATCTCTTAACATTTCCCATTGTTCATCTATACTATTTATCTTTGCTATTGCATTGTATCTATTTATTATAACAACTTTGTGTTGTTCTCGCAGTTCTTGGTCATTTTTAAGGAGTTTTGTATTCAGTTTGATGTTTCTCACTTTTCTGCCTGCTTTCTTTAGTTTTATTCTAACTTTTCCACAGAGTGGATCATGGTCACTATTGCAGTCAGCTCCTGGCATGGTTTTTGTTGTCAGTAATGCATTGCGGAATCGTTTGTTGATTAATATGTGGTCTATCTGGTTAAAAGTCTTTTTGTCTGGGCTGCACCACGTTGCCAGTTTTCGAGGATGTTGTTTAAACCAGGTGTTTCCTACAACTATGCCGTGTATTCTTGCCCATTCAATTAATTTACAACCTCTGTCATTCCTCTCCCCCAGTCCATAGTCACCAACGATGTCTGAAGTTCTTCCTTTACCAACTTTGGCATTAAAATCACCCATGACTATGGTAACTTCATGTGACTTTGTGTGTTTTAGTGCTGTCTCTATGTCATTATAAAATATCTGTACATCTTCTTCAGAACTTTCAGATGTTGGAGCGTACACTTGTATAATATTTATGTTTATTGGTTGTCCTTTCAGTTGGGCTAGCAGGACTCGGTCCGAGATGTTCAAATATTTTATAATTGTCCTTGCCGTTTGTTCATCAAATATAATTCCTACTCCTCGTTCATGTTTCTCACTTCCTGAATATATTATTGTATATTTATCTGAGTTTATCTTCCCTGCACCTGTCCATCTAATTTCACTCATTCCTAACATGTTGATCTTCATCCTTTCCATTTCCACCTTTACATTTTCTAATTTTCCAGCCTGGAATAAAGTTCTAACATTCCATGTTGCTATTTTGAACTTGTTAGTTTTGCCACCAGTAGCTTGATGACGATCTGGCCTCACCTGTGGCTCGTGAGCTGCCCTACCGGACGAGGCTGTTCCAGAGGAACATCTATTAACGTCGTTCATGATGAATCGATTATTCTGTTCAAGCATAACTATTCTTGGGAACTACAACAGTGGTTTCCCGTTGCCTTCTGTCGGTCTGTGTACGGACTCTCCGCTAGCCTTTGGACTCCCAAGAGAGGTTTTAAGGCGCCTCTGACCCGCCTGGTATTCCCTTCACTGAGCACCTGAGGCACTTTATAGGAGTAGTAGAGCCACCTACTACCCCACCTCTCTCTCTGAGTCTACCGCCAGTTGGTCCGCGCCTGCTTATTTGGACAACCCCTTATTCACAGGGATCCTCCATATCTAGAAGACTTTCACCATCCGCCACCTGTGACGCGCTGGGTTGGGGATGGTCGCCCCAGCTATACCCAGAAAGTGTAACAAGTAATATAAGCTTTGAAATTGTAACAAGTAATATAAGGTTTGAAAATGTAACAAGTAATATAACGTTTGAAAGTGTAACAAGTAATATAAGGTTTGAAAGTGTAACAAGTAACATATGTAACTTATAGAACAGAGGCTCTTATTTGGGGCATCCATACTCCTTGTGATTGTGGGAACCAAATGACTGGGGTGTGAGATTCGGCTTCTGAACAATTTTTGTTAAAATTGTTGTTAGACTGGAATTTTTTTTCTTAGCTGTCCATATATGTAAAGTACACACACACACACACACATCATTTCAAGTCATACTGGTACCAGATAATACTGATGACGATGACAGAAATGAAGACGATGGTGATTTCGACTCAGTTTAGTGAAAGAGATATGTGGATATACCAGGAGATGTACAGAGTGGGGGGGGGGGGGGGGTAATGTTTGTGCAATTTTTAAATTAACTCTATAATTATCTCAGTACAGCATACGTTCTATGTCGTCACGTGACGAGAACGTTGCTCAGACGTGCAAGCTGGCAGTGACGATATCCATGACACAGTTTCCAGCCAATGGGATGTCTCCACTTCAGAAGTGCTACATTTTAACGCATTATTGTTATGTAAGAAACACCAGTGACGCGCCCTGGAAATCCTGTTTTTATAACTTAACACGTCACAGTTATTATGTGGGTTTTTATTAGAGTATGTGTTGACAAGAGAAAACCGGGGGCAAAAAAAAAAGAAGAAGCGATGGGTGTTAGAGAGGCGAACAGTGTCATTAGAGTTAAAGAACTGTAGCTCTCTCTCTCTCTCTCTCTCTCTCTCTCTCTTTCTCTCTCTCTCCTGCCTGAAATTCTGACAGACTATTGTGAAAACTAAAGCCTGTCCAACATGGAGGGATAGATCGTTCTGTACAGTGGCGGAGCTTTCGAAGAAATCAGCTTCTTAGTAAGTCGCCCTTGAGAAGTAAACTGAAATTCATGTCCAGAAGAGATACTACAAAAATATACAGCCACAGTGATTTGTTGTTGTTGTTGTTAATATGTAGGCACTATAAGAAGCAGGCAAAGGATTGTTTTTCCACTGTGGCCTTGTTTTATCAGTGTCAGATGTTTATGCTACGTTACGTTCTCACAATCAACCCACGAGATCATCTTGCACGTGAATTCAAACATATCACAGTATTCCAACTATTGTTATAATAATGAAACTTTCGGCCACTAATGCATACAGGACACACTTACAAGAGAAATAAAACTTTTCCACCAGCAAAATATAGTGAGAAATGGCAAGTAGAAAGAATGGAAAATAACCTTAAATACAGAAGAAAAAATCATTGTAATAAACAGAAAAAAAAATCAGGCGAGGGAATAATAATGAAAACATGATTAACATTTACTTTAGTCATCCACTTTTCTACAATTAACTTTCACATTAGTCATTAACTTTCCCATTAATTACATTAGTCATTAACTTTCACATTAATTATTATTTAGCAGTTTTCTCTATTGGTTATAAAATTTTCACTAATAACTTTCACATTAGTCATTAATGTTATAAAGAGAGAACTTGATGGGTATCAGGAAAAGTGCAGGTCCTGTGTGCAGTGGTTCCCTGTGTAGTGGATGTTCTTGTAGTTAGCTCTTTGTACTCATTTCAGTGGTGTCATGTTGGTGGTACTCATAAGTGGTTTATTCCACCCTTTGTTAATTAATATAACCTTCCTGTGGTGATGCTCATTAGTGATTCAATCTCTTGTTAAAATGTAACTTCTCTGTGGTGATACTAGTAGTTCAAGTCCCTTGTGAAAAATAAACTCTCTGTAGTGGCACTCATTTATGGCTCAGTCCTATGTTAAAATATAAACTCTCTGTGGTGGCACTCATTTATGACTCAGTTGTTTGTTTGTGCTTATTTCACCAGTTAAAATATAAACTCTCTGTGGTGGCACTCATTTATGGCTCAGTCATTTGTTTGTGCTTATTTCACCAGTTAAAATATGAACTCTCTGTGGTGGCACTCATTAATAGCTCAGTCCTTTGTTAAAATGTAACCTCTCTGTGGTGATACTCGATAGTTGTTCAATCCCTTATGAAAAATAACTTCCCTGTAGTGATACTTATTAGTGGTTCAGTCCTTTGTTAAAATATAAACTCTCTGTCATGGCACTCAGTTATGACTCAGTCCTTTGTTTGTGGTTATTTCACCAGCTCAGTCCTTACTTTATAAAGAGATATATTTCAGTAGTGGTTTCCATCAGATTCAATTCTTAGTTTCTTGAATGGCTCAGTCTGTTTTTACAGTTCTGGTAATGTCTCAGTCTGTTGCTACAGTTCTGACAATGTCTCAGTCTGTTGCTACAGTTCTGGCAATGTCTCAGTCTGTTGCTACAGTTGTAAATATTAACATTTACTCATTTATGCCACATTCACCTGAGATTTCAAAGTGTGCATGGACACACCATCTCATGCTGAGGCTGCTCTTAGCAAGTGCCATTTCTTTGTACTTTCTCAGCCAGCATCATTCACTCTGTATTGTTAAGTTTTACCAAGAGTTTAAGATGATATACAGAAGATGATATTAATGACTCCACTAAGTGATGGCATGGTTATCAAGACTAGCAAACCAGGGCTGACCAACACTATATCACACCACTTCATGGAACTCTGTCTTTGGAGAACAAAGCAGGTCTTGTTCATGGTGACGGAGTATACTGAAAAGCTTGTTTATTGGGTTCAAATCCTAGTCTGGAGGCAAGTCGCGATAATCAAACTCTCTTTAAAAATAATTCTTTAACTTCCTCACAGAATCAGCTACAAAAATCAACAATTCAAGTTGTAGGTATCATTATTTCAACTTTATTACAAGACTGAAGCATGTTTCAGCAACAACAACAAAGTAATATCACATGAGGTGTGCAACAAATTAAAAATAATTACAAGCTAATCACAAAAAAAAAACATTTATTTTATACATATCCCCTCCTAACTCTGAAAATGTATCTACAAGAACTGGAATTTCCTCACATCATTTCAGTATCAAAATCAGTAATGTCTCTGATTCAGTTCCGTATTCAAGCCCGTAGTCTAAACCTAGCCAGTGCTTTCCCTGGACTTCTGGGGACCGTATACTATAAAAGCATTTACTGGCAAAATAAATGAATGCTTTCATGAGCCACATAACATAGCATTCTGGACTCTTGGGCCTACTTTCTTCCTGTCACTGGTTTCTGAATCCAGCATACTACAATCATGTCCTCCTCATGTCCTAAATTATCACCTGGGGATGTCAAAAGCACATCCTGAATTCATTCAGCTAATATACAATGTACTCCACCCTGTAATTATCAAAGTGACAGCAAACTTGGGATGGCAAAATATTTTTAATACTTTAAAGAGCAGTACTGATGTCACCAGTTGGTTATTAAAATCACAAACATGAGAGAAAGGTCCACTACTTTTAGTTATACCATGAATGTTGCTTATGAGACTGGATATATCAATCATTATTTTCAAATGATCATTATCACTATGTTAGAAGTGAAGCCCCAATTCCAACTTATCGGCACTAAAAGCTCTACATGAGGCCATTCCAAACAATGACATCCCAAGTTTATAAATGCAGTATCACTAACGTTCTCATCCTTCAGTTTGTAAATCTGAATCCAGCTTCCAAACATCGTACAGCAAGCTAGAGTTTCATAACAAAAACCATATCAATAACTGAAGTGACTTCCTTCAACAAGTGGTGATTAAACAAATGCTGAATACAATGTCTATCCACAAAATGAAAATTAAATTATAATTTTTATTGCACAGATCTGAGAATAAAAAAATCAGTGCAGATGAAGGCAGGTCATGTTTAGGTTGCAAAAAGAGTCTTGGTGAGATTTTTTTTAAAAATGCATGAAATTATGAATGAAAAGACCCATCTGGCAAGTTACTAAAGTGTCGTTGGAAAAAACAATTTTTACAAGAAAGTATTATACAAGAAATATTTGTACATCATAGAAATGGATGCTGTAACATATCACATCCCATGGCACACTGGCAATTCCAAACCAAGAAATATTCAGTTTAACAGCACGAAGCAGTCTTGATATCTATGACAGTGTATGATTACAACATGGAAAAACATCAGCAAGCTACAAAAACATTCAACAAACATGGCATGTAGCAATATATAATATTGATACATCCTGCAAAGTTGAAATAGAAAACAAACACCGCAAAGCATTTGTAGACAAGTAAAACTGCTCTAGTAAATATCAAAATGGATCAGAACAACCAACGCCAGATAAGGATATTTAAGTACGAGTCACAAACTTGATACAAGGAATCAGTCTCAACTTATTTTATAACAATAAGTTTCTAAGTAACAAAAAATGTTCTTACAATATAGATTCAACAACATAATCACTCTTATAACATCAGCGTATAATCTTAGTCAACACATGAAACAATTAACTGTGAACTCGTAAATCACGCTGAATCTAGTAACATTCGGGAGAAGGGGAAAAATATGGAAACAGTTTATGGGATTGGATGGGGTGAGGGAGAACGGAAAAGCAAATGGCACCGGCTCACTGTCTGCTACTGAAAAAAATGTTAAAAGCAATGTAAACAGCACAAAACAAAAGGCAAGTTAATAAAAAGGAACCCGATGACTAAACTGGCAGTTATCATTAAAGCTATCATAAGAAAAAAAAAACCTTTTTTACATGAAAAAAAATGAATGTTCTCTGTTATTTGCACATTAATGTATCTATATACTGAAAAAAAAAATATATATCAATTTGAAAATTTTGAATGCAACACCCCATGCATCAGACACCAACAGATCTCTTTCCCAGAAGTAATCTTTCGACTTCTGTAGCTTGCTTCCACACTGACCTCTGTGTTCCTTTTGCTGATGGTTAAGTTGCACTTGTATTACACATTACATTCTTATTACAATTTCTGTTCTTTTCATTCAGACTTTATAATACAAGTATAATTTACACAATTAATGTAAATCTGTTAAATCAAAAATATATTTTATGACAGAGGTAAATTTTTAAAAAAAAGATTCTACACTATTTTTTAAATCAAGAAACTAATAAATGCACATCAAACACTGCCATTTAAAAAGTCTAAAAATAAAACAGTACATTTTGTAATTCACAGCCTCGGAATGGAACGGGCTAATGCAGATGAGCACTTTTGAATTTGTGAGCATGGGATCTGACATGAGGAACAATTTGACCTTCTCAGACAATGAGCATTGCAGAATGCCATCAAATCTTACAAACACTTCAGTATTTGAATGCTGGAACTTACAGCACTGATAAAATTTTTAAAAATGACACTCTGTTGATGACATCTCGATGGAATTATCACTTCAGAAAGTCAGTCCCATGAAAGCACACGGCTGTGAAAGAAGGGAACTAATGGGTTAGTGCAATGTTCTGTTCGGATAGCATGGCCAAACTCAATGTCTCGAACAGCTGCTCTGGCTGGATACTCATCCGTGAGATCCTACTCTGACGTTTTCCTTCACACAATCCATAAATGTTCAGGATGTGGCAGTCAATTCATGTTTTACGGTTTCTTTTGAGGTCAAGGCCTCCACTGTTGTCACCGCTCTCTACTTTCATTATCACGCTGTTGACGTATTCTGTTGTGTGACCAGAAACGGTGCACTCTGAAAGAAAAAAGACGTGTATCAATCACAAAAAGCAAAAACTAACACAAATCAGCTCAGCCTGAAGGACATTTTAAAAATAACATAATTAAAGACTTACTGTTAGTTCATTATTTTTCAAATGTTGAAATGTTGTCCATGCAAATCTGCAACAACATTGTACAATATATCTTCAACAAACACTTACATGTTAACTTACATAACTTAAACATACATTTATATATTAACTGTCATATCTTCAACATACATTGATATGTTAACTGTTGTACCTTCAACATACACTTATATGTTAACTGTTGTATCTTCAACATACACTTATATTAACTGTCTAATAAATCTGTAATTTACTGCTAAATGGTTCATGGAGGGCAATCACATGATCTATTTTATAAGGACACATCCTACTCTTTGCCTATCTTTCCTGTAAGCATGGCCACACATCTGCACATTTTTTTCTTGTAAAACATTTAGAGTACAGTGGTTAATAATGATCATCATCATCCCGTGTCATCTTCACAGGGAAGGTGAGAAATAAATCATCAGCACACTCGGTCTCTTGCTTTCATGAATGCACCCAATTAAACCCATTCCTTTTCTACCAGGTTTCACTGTAGTACCAGACCTCTTGATACAGCAAATATTTTAAATGTCTCGTTCCTCATATTTCTCAAATAAAAATCAACTTAAGTCGTACTTTCAAGTTTGATTTTATTTTTGTTCATAAAATATGCCTTATTAAAAAAAAAAAAAAAAAGTGGTTATTTAGTTATTCATATCTCAATGGCAAGAGTTTACTCTGAGCATCATATCTTCTTTTAGTACTTCATACTCCTAAGTATCATATCTTCTTTTAGTACTTCATACTCCTAAGTATCATATCTTCTTTTAGTACTTCATACTCCTAAGTATCATATCTTCTTTTAGTACTTCATACTCCTAAGTATCATATCTTCTTTTAGTACTTCATACTCCTAAGTATCATATCTTCTTTTAGTACTTCATACTCCTAAGTATCATATCTTCTTTCAGAATCTCATACTCTGAATATCATATCTTCTTTCAGAATCTCATACTCTGAGTATCATATCTTCTTTCAGAATCTCATCCTTACATGAAACTCTTCTAATGCCAAAATTTAAAACAGAACAAAAACATGTTGATAAATACTTACTAAGATTCTCAGCCAACTGTGACTGTAGCAAACTTGTAAGATTTGTAGGGGATGACGATAACGCAGGTTTGCTAGGCTGCTCTAAGAGAGCTTTTGTTTTTTCTCGGATATGTGGCCAGAGAAACCGCAGAACTGAATTAAGCTGACCTGAAACAAAAAAAATGATCATTTTAAGAAATCTTTGTTATGAATTAGGAGAATTCTTTCAAGCAATGGAAACCAACATGAAAGTATACAATTACAATTTCTTCATTTCAATTATGGAGTTTAATTAATAAGTTAAGCTCAAATCTTTTTTAAACACTAACTAATCAAAAACTTTAACTACAATTCCAGGTAAAGTAGACAAATATTAATAAATTTAAATTCTGTGTACAATTAGCAAATGTTAACAAACTCTTGGTAAAATAACCATATATTAACAAATTGTACTTACTGTGTTCTTGTTCCAGACCATACAGTTTGATTTTGTTGGCCTCGTGCTGTGCCTTCTTCTTCAACCTGCACGCTCTAGATGCCAGTTTGTTCTTTTCTTTGCGAGATTCATTCCTCTTAGCTGCTGGCACATCAGCTCCTAACTGACAGGCACTAATCTGCCGATTCAAACGCAAAAGCTGATGCCCAATCATGAAAAGCTTCCGTGGATTTGGGGTTATCTCATTTCCATCTCCTTTCCTTGCTTTACCACCATGTCTGATGCCAGCAATGGCTGTGTTGCATTCATCAAACACTGGATCCTCAAAGTCATTCAGCACATGAGGGTCTGAGGGAGCCTCCACTGCAAGTTTAAGCCTTGTTCCTTTGGGACCTTTGGACTGAACATTGTACTGCCAGAAGTACTGCTTCTGCTTCTTGCCCAGGGACACAAGAGATTCACAGTCACTTGGTGAAATATGGGCCAAATCAGCATCTGAAAATTATTCAAAGCAAATACAATTTCATAAACAGAAAAATCAGCATGAACATTTTCCTCATTAACTGTTAACCTAGCAAGTAACATCAATGGCATATGAGCCTGTTTTGTGATAAAAATAGCACAGCTGCAAAAAATGATGTGATGCCTATTTTTAGCATTTACATCTGTTTTTAAATTACAAACTTTGGATTACGGAAAAACCAAGTGACTAATTTTTTCTGTTTTTTTTTATATTTTTAAAAGCCATTTCAACAACTCATGCTAAGTTAAGAGTTAAAAAAAAAAAAAGCATTAAATATAATAAATCAACCCAAAGACTCTGTTGCGATGGATCACTTTGATTTTTATAACCCCATTAATTTTTTTAAAAGCCACATTTTTTTCCCACAACCTCTTCCTGTCTTCAGTACAAGGAGAAAAAAACTCTGAAGCAGTGGTTCTTAACTGGGGGTTCATATTAATAACTATGACCCCCTAGGTCCATAGAAAGACTTTAGGGTGGGGGTGTGTGGGGTGGGGAAGGTCACAGAATAGCAAACTGACTGGCTCGATTTGAAAAATCTTAGCATCATCAGCATTCTATTTACTGCTTTATTTTTAATGAGCCCACAGTTTTTTTTCAGACCAGAAAGGGGCTCCACAGCCAAGTTACAGAACCACTGTTCTAAAGAATGAAACAAACTCAATTATCAAGAGAGATTTATCTGCTCCTGGAAGAATTATTTAAAAACAATAAAATGCCATCTACAAAGTTTCTTTTGGTTAAAGTTTTGAAACCTTATATATCTGTACATATCTCTACATGCGGCCTGGTTAGCTCAGTGGTTAGGCTTACTAATCCAGTGGTACCGGATTCAGCGCGACTTTTTTCTGCTACACACCAAAAAAGCAGAGAAATCTTGGAAGGTAAAGCGGCCAGGCATGATACTGACCACATCAGACTTTCATGTGCTGAAGGTCATGGAAAATACGGGCCTAACACCGTATTGCCCAATATGCCTTAATGGCATGGAAATGGGAATTTTACCTTTACATATCTCCAGGGTAGCTACTTACCAATGTCAGAGTAGTCATCATCACTATCATCATATCCATCTTTACCCTCGTATACTGAGGAGCCATCATCATCATCATCATCATCTGATACGTGATATGAACTCCCAGAATCTGCAAAAACAAACATTCTACATGAGGCACAAGTTCATTTCTTATGCCTAAAAAAAGCTTTTTTTTTATTTATACAAATTTCATTTTAAAAAAATGCAGCATTGGAATAACCATACATGACAAAGTCCAGACAATATGACTCTATACATTCCCAACAATAACAGTGATATGGCACAGCCTGGAATCACCTACAGAGTCCCTTCCCCACCCACATTTTATACGTATCCACAAAGACCATGTCAAACACAAGCCAACACAACCAACTCAATAATTATCTATAGTTAATATTCTGTACTCTCATGTATTGTGACATAATCGGGCCAGGCACAACCAAATGAGCCCCACTCGATCAAAAAACATTTGCATGCAGACAATTTTCTTAAACTCTGCAATTAAATATATTTTTGATACAGGTGACACTAGTAATAAAAGTCACACTTTTATCATTATATTAAGTCACATTTATAATGGCACATACTATCACAACCATAAAGATAAGTAACTGCCATATCCAAAGAGAGACAAAGGAAGTGACTTATTAAGGAACATAACAAAAGTGATATGTGCTGACTGAACAATGTTATGTACTAAACAAAGCACAAAACAAATGCACAAAACACAGCATTTACATGTAATAACTGACAACATGTCTCACTTACCACATCTTCTCCGCTTCTTTGGCAATTCTTCGTCCGTGGTGTTCATAAAGTGCTCAATGTCTTTCCACTTCTCTTCCACCGACTCCTCCACAACCAAAGACTTGGGGGACACTGGTTCCAGTTTAACAAAGCTGACGTGAGTTCTTTTGTTTGGATTAGAAGTTGGCACAATCTGGGCAGAACCATCATGCCCTGCTCCTGGCTCTTTTATGCAAGAAGTTTTAAGACTTGCTTCAGATGTGGTCTCTGAAAGTGGATGTTTGGTGCTCAACAGTTTGTGAAGGTTTGGTGACTGAGCTTTGAGCTTCAAGAGATTATCATTTGTTTCTTCCTGAACAGTTTTAACAGTTTCATTTACTTCGGGTTTGATGACAGCAGCAATTCCAATCAACTGTGGCTGAGGTGTTCTTGAAAAGAAAAAGCCATCAGCAGTGAATGTTCTAGAAGAGTTACTGCCCATGTCATTAGAGCTCTTCAGATCAACAAAACTCACATCATTTGTTGAGGCGACTGTCTCACATATCTTAGAATCTGTGGATGCTGGAACAAAACCAATACCTGGCCCTGGCGAACTGCCAGAGATGGTGTTATAACCTGTCTGATTGTCAAAATCCATATCACAGTACAACAAATCCAGGTTTGAATAGTTCTGCTTACTGTCATCCTGTTCGATGCATATGTCATTGACAAATGAGATATCTGGTTCCATATTTAGCTGGGTCAAGGTTGGGTTTGGGCTGTCACTGGCTGGTGGCATGGAAACATCATGTTCCAACTTTCCTGCCCACAACTCAGCTGAAGTGTTTGGAACTGCAGTTTGATGAAAACTGTCCATGACATCTTGTGTGAGAAAGGTCTCCAGAGATCCATCTTCCATATTGTCATCCAAGCCACAAATCTCCTCACAGCCAACTGTGTCTATGCTTGGGTTACAACACATCACACTTCCACAAAAAATGCCAAGGTCTGATCTCTCAGGATCATAAATGGATGATGGGGGACTTGTAGCAAAGTGTGTGACAATATCTGGACTTGGAACATACATATCCATTTTTTTGGCAGCAATCTGTTTCTGTGAAACAATGCAACAAATGAACAAGTCTGTTAGTCTTTTGATAGTTACTAACACAAATAAATAAACATCTTTTCACTCTCCTTACAGTGTTAATAGACTTGATATTCACTCTCCATACAGTGAAAGGACCTGATATTCACTCAACTAACATCGTTAACATACTTGACAGAAATGAACATGCACTGAAACTAAAGAAAATACCACCCCTACTGTAAATATGGCATAACCACACTCCCCTTCCCATGAACAACTTTCAACTTGTAAATTTATATAAATTAAAACAGAAAGCTGATACATAAACAAAGATATAGCAAATGGAATTAAATGACAAAGATATAGCAAATGGAATTAAATGACAAAGATATCGCAAATGGAATTAAATGACAAAGATATAGCAAATGGAATTAAATTACAAAGATACAGCAAATGGAATTAAAGGACACAGATATAGCAAATGATATTAAATGACAAAGATATAGCAAATGGAATTAAATGACAAAGATATAGCAAATGTAATTAAATGACAAAGACATAGCAAATGGAATTAAAGGACACAGATATAGCAAATGGAATTCAATGACAAAGATATAGCAAATGGAATTAAATGATAATCTGTATCTTAAAGTGCCTTACCTTAAAAGAGTTAACAGTCATTGGTGCAGATGATGATGAAGATGATGATGATGATGGTGATGATGTAGTCTGCTTTGAGCTACCCACGGCTGGTGTTTTGGCACCCCTGGTTGCTGACTGGGTAGCTTGTTGTTGATGAGACTGTACTGGGTAAATCTTGAGCAATCACAAATACTGAAACTAGATAAATGTGAGAAATTCTCATATATCAATAATATAAGAGTATGCATTAATACATCCACATACTGTTACAGAATCTAAATAATAATATCTGTCACACATTATTATAGAATCTCAATAACATTTGTCGCATATTGTAACAGTATCTCACTGATAATAACATTTGTCGCATATTGTTACAATACCTCACTGTCACCACAGTGTTACAGTATCTCACTAACAATAACATTTGCCACATACCGTTACAGAATCTGAACAAGAATTGAGCAAATTAGGCCAATCCCGACCTGACGTTTGATACAACAGCTACCACTTATATGCTACATTTCATAACATGGTTGTTTTAAGCTTCTCTATTATTATTTATCTGACCGCACTGTCATTATATTACTAATCACTATTTTGGTTATCCCATGTTCAAACAGCTGATTCACCATGAAACCGCCATTTTACGGAACTTCCCCATCAGAAAGAGGTCATCAAGGTCACGTCAGCTGAACACGTAAACAAAGCCCTAAAAACACTGATTTGGGAGAAATGTTCATCTTATTCATCCCTTTATTAATACTTACATATTTCACAAGTGATTTTCTGTCGTACTTCTAACATACAGCTCGTTCCTGAACTATCTATCAGATTTTTATGTTCCAGTTCCATATTCTAGTACATACAACAAGCATGTATGATGGAGAATTTTCCAGATGTCTCTATCGGGGTGAACAACAAGTCAATAAAATGTGAAAAATATCTTTATTTATTCATTAAAATACAATGTTTCAACTTACCGGTTCTGTAATATAACGCAGGTCAATTAATATTAAGTATGGCTTGATATAATCCTTGTGATGACTTGAAAAACTGCTTCCAAAATATCTCTTCTGCGATCACGTCTTGTACAAAATCACTTTATTTTCATCGGTCGCGTGATAGTTATATGGCTTCCAAAAACCAACCGACCAACCAGAGAAGCGGATAAATATAGCTGAATGATGATTGGTTGAGGTCCAAGGTTAACTCTTGCAGGCACATACCGGATATTTTGTTGTTGTGATCACTTGCGACTGCTAATGCAACATATCAACGGGTTTCTGCAACATTATTCTGTACTATTGTCAACTAAAAAGTGATTTAAATGTGTTCATACTTAAATCAAATGGAAAAATATTCCAGGAGATTCCATTATAAAAATAGATTGTGATATCATTCATAAGTAGGTGAAGGTCACAAATAGCTTGTTTTTTTTCGCCGACGTCACCAGTTTTGATTGCCGTAAACAAGCGGAAACCCGGTGAATGAACTTAACTGGGTCAAGCTGGTGTCTACGCTGGGAAAGCCCAGTATGATAAATAATGAGTCATCATCCGGATGTAATGTTTCCTTACAAGGTATTAATTTAACGCAAGAGCATTGGTTCTTGGTTTCAGTTTCCAGTTTAGTATAGACGAATGGAACTCATTTGTCACAGTCGTTGAAAGAAGAAAATAACTTCCTATTATACAAACCATTTATGTTGACAGGTTTCTAGAAGACGCTCATTTCCTTTCGTTACCGTTAAACGTTTATAAACGTAAATGTAAATAACAACTTTTGAGGGGCGTTAGTTACGTAAATGACACGTATTTGTAACATATGAGGGTTCATGGGGTGCTCCTCCTTTTTTTCGGAAAGCCGTCTTTCTACAAAATTGGAAGAATATTGTAATTCTCTCTCTCTCTCTCTCTCTCTCTCTCTCTCTCTCTCTCTCTCTCTCTCCTCTCTCTCTCTCTCTCTCTCTCGTGTATGTGTGTCTCCTCTCTCTCTCTCTCACACACAAACACACACATAAGGCATTCAAATAACCAATGTGAATTCAGTCAACACAAAAAGTGTGCGATGAAGACGTAGATAAGGGATTTTCTTCAGTTTTATTGTGGATTTGATCGTGAAAGAAACTCTTTTGGAAACCATCGAGTGAGCCACCTCATGTTTTTTTAATGTTGCTATTATTACACACGAAGCCTTATAGTTGTGGCACACTGCGACAAATAAATGTATGTGTAACTTGAGGCCATTAACTTTAAGCTGATTATTTTTAAAACAACCAACCACTCCCTGGCCTCCTGCTGTCTGTCTTCATTTTAACGACATGGCTACTTGACGTGAGACAGTGGCTCGTTTATTTGTCTGGGACAACGTAAGGAAACAAGTAAAGACAGTCGAGACCACAACCCTGCAACTGATCCCATCACATTGCACCATATAGGGAAGGAAGAGGCAAACAGTTTTATAGGGATGGAGCCATATGGTCAGAGGAGCTTTGAGCAAAGAAAGGGGAGCGAAAGGTATACGTTGTACTTTGGATTCTGCTCGTGTGTAGGGGTAAAGGTCAAGAAGCGAGTTTTTTGGTTTTTTTTTAGAGATGGTGTGAGTTACTGGTTGGGGGGGGGGGGAGCGTGCAGCTCAGTAAGATTTCGTGCTAGACCAGGCTTGAATGTTTTGAGGGAAGGTTAAGAAAAGTCGATCTGCGCTGACCCATGCTCAGACTGGTTGGTCAGTTGCTGTCATATTTCTTGATAGAGAATGCGCCTTCTTTTTTTTTTTTTTTGTAAAGAGAGAATCCTTGACTTTTTTTCAGAGCTTGATAACACCTTTAGTTAAGATGGAAAAGCTAAATTTTTCGTTAGGAGGCAGTGGAGCCTGTTGATAAGCGAATGTCTATATTTACTTGGCTCACCTTATTGTGATAATTGTATTGAAAGAATGGCGGCTTGGTTAGCTGAGTGGTTAGGTGCTCGATCTACTAATCCGGTTTGTACCTGATTCAGTCCCAGCAGTGGGATTTAGGCCCCGGGGTCGACCCAGCCTCTAAAAATGGGAAGCAGGGAAACCTGGGAAGGTAAATGCGGCCAAGCGTGATACCGACCACATCAGACTTTCATGTGCCGAAGGTTGTGGAAGGACTTGCCTAACATCGTATTCCCAGTATGCCTTAATGGCATGGAAACGGGAATTTTACTTTTTTATTGGAAGAAATGGGTGTTTTGTTGTGTTACTAAACTTTTATTGTTTTTGTGTGGAATATACAGTAATCATCGGTGAGTGTATCACGCAGTCAATAACGTGTGTAATTTGTCATTTTGATAATTCTGAGATTGTTTTGAACACTTATGACGATATGCTTACTTTTTTTCAACATATAAGTTAACGAATTATGCTGATGTTTGGTATATATGTCCTTTATATAAGGAGTTTGCTCTAGATGTGTCACTAATGTCATTCTGTGGAGTAATTGTTTTGTAGACTGGCCTATACGTTCACAACAAGCTGATCAGCTGAAACAAACAGATCTTGCCCTGAACTACAGCGGAACTAGATAAACAACACAAAAATATATACTAAAAAGAAAAATGGATCTGATTGGCTGATCTCAGTAAATAGCGTCGCTGAGGTCGGGATATTCCCATGTCTGTCCCGTCGCCTGTCCTAGTGTAAGATCTGTGTGCTGGTTGTTCCAGTTGCACGTTGACTGCGTCGCTTATGGCAACAAAATAAACGTATCCTTCCTTCGCCTTGCCTCAACCCTAATTCCTTCATTCTGGGGTGTGGAGGTTACTCCCATTCCAGCTCTTCATCCTGGCAAACTTGGAGCATCGCAGCCTTCGAGATATCTGACTTGCCTAGTCTCAGCACCGCTTTCCTGGGAGGCCTTTTCAGCCAGATGTTGGGCCTGCTGGTTGCCATGCACTCCTGTATGCGCGGGACAGTAGAAACAAAGGCCTGCTGGTTGCCATGCACTCCTGTATGCGCGGGACAGTAGAAACAAAGGCCTGCAACCTGAAAGTCATCGAGTAGGTTGACTCACTCCCTGTGGAGTGGAACTGAGGAACACCAAGACTACGTACACCACGAAAACTGGCAAGATCTGTGGAAAGAAGAAGGAATAATTATATTTTGGCTTAGAACATGGCACTGCAGACTGAAAGCCACCTGTATAACAAATTGAAAATAGAAAACAGTCCATGGTGCTCCTGTAGCGAATCAGAAATAAAAGTAGAATATATTCTACATGTACAAGACTGTAGCATGTGTGAAGAGCTGAGGTAGTAGATGGAGCTCGCGGCAGTCCTAGTGAAAGAAAAATTATACGGAGACACTATTTTTCCTGGAAACGGTAGCAAAGTCTGTATCTGAGACCCATACAGATCGGGACAAACTTAGTCCATAGTTCTAAGACATGTAGTGTTGTTGCTTCAACTTTTTATGTTTTTCGCTGCTACTTGCTACAGACATACACACATTTGCATGTCATCATCATCATCTTGTGGCGTAACCCTAGGCTGCAATGACAATACAGTTTGTTCTGGCCCTTGCTTTCAGTGCACACGGCCAAAGTGAATTCAGTATATCTATGTTGTCGAGCTGTCTGTGTTGTTGTCATCTTCGTGCTCGTTTTCCTTCAACTTTTAAAAAATCTAGTATAGTTTTTGTTATTGTATGATGCCTCTTAATATGATAGAAATATTTTAACTGTCTAGTTCTTCAGTTTTTCACTATTTACTTCGTTTCAGATTCGGTTATTTAGCATTTTACTTTCTTGTTTTCTTTGTCCATGGAATTCTACTTATTCTTCACTACATTCACGTGTGAATAGCCTGAGTTTTCGTTCCATTTACTTATTTAATACCTTGCTTCTCCATAAAGGAATTTGATAGGTGACTTTGAGCTTCCGTTGCTGTATAGCATCTTTCAGTAGCAACATCCCTCGTCATATGCAACAACATACACATATGTGTGCGATATAAATATTTTCCGAAACTCTCAGGGGTTGAAGGTGAAGTTCAAGGACGCTTTGTTGTTCAGTTACGGAGGGGAAACACCAAATACGTGTTTAACCTTGAAAATCTAGTATTATGCACCGTCGTTCAACATATCATAAACAACAAGTGTTGCTTCTAGAAGTGGCCCACAGATTTCTAAAATATCCGTGAAGCAATATATCTTTTGTGTCAGAACAGGTCAATAAAATCCGAAGTTTTGCAGTCGAGAATGATCGAAGGCCACCTTCACGACGTGTTCCCTTAGTACAGCACATCAGTTACATACTACTAAGTCACCTGCTGCTTTGTTTTGTAAATATGACGCGTTACATAAAAATGTTAGATTCAGATCTCGTTCCCATCATTCTTTCCCCCTGTTCTAAACTGTATTTCCAGTAAATGGTAAAAGGCAAGAAAAATGACAACTGGTTTATGGTCTGGATTATGGTCATTACACTCGGGACATGTCCATGTGCTACCCCCACCCCCGCCCAATATCCATCAATGTCCTGAGGCTGATAGTGCCCATCCTGTGTTGGTTGACGAATTCCTCTTGTGCGTCCAGTACGTCTCTCGTTTCTGGCCGTGCCACTCTGTACTCCAAGCTCTCTGTCTAAGCACTAAGTCCACCCATTCTTACTTTTCAAACTTCCTCACAGCATCAGTCTGCAACTCCTCTTCCCCAATCATCTGTTTCAACTTCTCCTAGCTATGTCAATATTGTATCACTCTCTCTCCCCTCCCCGGTTCCCCATCTACCACCCCCAGTTACAACCCACCGACCACATGTCACAGGTCTCTATTTAAACAGTCTCCACGTTCTACTAAATCCATTCCTGACACACACCGTCGGACAAGCCACACCTTACAATTTACAGCTAAGTACCAAAAAAAAAATTTTTTTTTAAAAATAGTATTCATGTGAATCTATACTTTATCTCCTCTCTCTATTTCTTCGTCCTGTATGTTTTTGTATGATTAAGGCTCACGCCGAAACGTCACAACTTTGTAATCGTTAAGTAATAAAGCTGCTCCTACATTTTCCCATTTTATACATGTCTAAGCAGCGATATGGTTCGCTGCTCTCGAAGCCCTCCACTCGCCCATCTTTCTGAGTGCACTAACGATGTCAGCTTGATCCAGTGCTTGTCCATCTGCGATGATGAAAGAGCCATCATCATCAGGTGCCGTGCCGACTGGCATTCGCTATTATGCTTCTTCAGAGTACACGATCCCTCATGCAGGCCATCAGCTCAGTTGCTGATCTTCTTTCACACCATCCCGTCAGACTGTCCAGTATCATTTCTCTTGGTCTTCCTCTTGATCTTCTTCCTTCTGTTTTTTCTGTTGTTATAATATTTTCAAAGCCTCCTCTTCTCATTGCATGTCCTATGAAAGTACACTGTCTCTCTCTTATTTTTTGACAAGATCTTTTGTCTCTCCAGCTCTTCTCATACATTCTTCATTAGTTATTTTTGCTGTCGAGCAAATTCACAACATTCTTCTAATAAACTACATTTCTGCTGCTTCCAATGATTTTTGTGCAGACTTGCCTATTTTCCATGATTCACTTCCATATAACAAGATAGGTTCAATATAGCATTTTATGACTCGTTTTCTAACATTCATTGATAAAGATGTGTTGCATAATATGTTTCTCATTCTCTGAAATGCAGTCTTTGCTTGGCCTATTCTGTTCCTAATTTCTGTTCTGCATTTCCCATCTGAAGTTATTACTGCTCCAAGGTATTTGAATTTCTGCACTTGCTTTAGAATAGTTCCATTTAATTTTATACTGCATTTTGGTGGATTCTGTTTCTTAGATGTAACCATAGTCTCTGTCTTTTTGATGTTCAAAGCAAGGCCTTTCTGTTCACTTTCTTTGGCGACTTTATCCAAGAGATTTTGCAGGTCTTGTTGGTTCTCAGCTATCAGTACTGTGTCGTCAGCATACCGAAGTCGGTTAATATTGTATCCTCCAATTTTTATGCCTGGTTCTGTGATGATCGTTCTTAGAATATTTTCGCTGTACAGAGAAAAAAGGTCTGGAGATAGTATACATCCTTGTCGCACCCCTTGTTTTATAGGTTGATATTTTCCAGTTCTATTTTCAACTCGAATTGCTGCTTCTTGGTGCCAGTATAGATGTTTTACAATCCTCAGACCTTTGCCGTCTATATTGATTTCTTCAAGCATTTTAATAATATCATTATGTTTCACCTTGTCGAATGCCTTGGTGTAATCAATGAAGCATAAGTAGAGATCTTTCTGTACTTCTAAAGCTCTTTCTGTTAGTGTTCGTAAAGCATAAATGGCATTGTGTGTTCCCTTTCCTTCAACAAATCCAAACTGTTCATCTGCTATTTCCGTTTTTATCTTTTTTCCTTGTTCTTCTCATAATGATTCTCAGAAGTAGTTTCGTTATGTGACATGAGAGGCTGATAGTCCGGTGGTCATCGTATTCCTTTGCACCTTGTTTCTTTGGTAGTGCTATAAACGTGGATTTAAGCAAGTCACTGGGCATATAACCACTGTTGTAAATGTCATTCAGTAACTTGGTTATTATTTTTATTCCTATCTCCTCTATCGCCTCTATTTCTTATATTGTATTGTTATATTATCAGGCCCAGTCGCTTTTCCTTTCTTCATGTGTTTGATGGCATCTATGATTTCATCTTCAAGCATTGGTGGTCCATCACAGTTTTCAGTATCTGGTATTAATTCTGATCTTTCTCCTCCATATAGCTCACCGATATACTCTGTCCACCTGTCCACAATGTCTTCTTTTCCCATTAACATTTTTACCTTCTTTTGATTTCAGGCATCCTGTGGTATATTTTGTTTTCCTGCCTGTGAGTTCACTAATTCGTTTGTGCATGTTTTTGCTGTCTTTATTATGAGAGTCCTCTATCTGTCTGCACTGCTCATTTAACCACACTTCTTTTCTTCTCTGCATTTGCGTCTTATTTCTTTATTTATCTTGCTATATTTTTCCTCGTTATTTTTACTCCTCCTCCTCTTGTCCATCAGTCCTAAGATGTCGTCTGTCATCCATTTATTTTTAGGGGCTTCTTTTTTCGGTGGTATTATCTCCTTAACAGTTTGGTGGATAAAATCTCTTAACATTACCCATTGTTCATCTATACAATTTATCTTTGCTATTGCATTGTATCTATTTGTTATAATAACTTTTTATTTTTCTCGCAGTTCTTGGTCATTTTTAAGGAGTTCTGTATTCAGTTTGATGTTTCTCACTTTTCTGCCTGCTTTCTTTAGCTTTATTCTATTTTTTCCACAGAGTGGGTCATGGTCACTATTGCAGTCGGCTCCTGGCATGGTTTTTGTTGTCAGTAATGCATTCTGGAATGGTTTGTTGATTAATATGTAGTCTGTCTGATTAAAAGTCTTTTTGTCTGGGCTGAACCACGTTGCCAGTCTTCGGGGATGTTGTTTAAACCAGGTGTTTCCTACAGCCATATTCTTGTCCATTCAATTAATTTACAACCTCTGTCATTCCTCTCCCCTAGTCCATAGTCACCAACGATGTCTGAAGTTCTTCCTTTACCAACTTTGGCATTAAAATCTCCCATGACTTCATGTGACTTGTGTGTTTTAGGGCTGTCTCTATGTCACTATAAAATAGCTGTACATCTTCTTCAGAACTTTCAGATGTTGGAGCGTACACTTGTGTAATATTTATGTTTATTGGTTGTCCTTTCATTTGGGCTAGCAGGACTCGGTCCGAGATGTTCAAATATCCTACAGTTGTCCTTGCTGCTTGTTCATCAAATATTATTCCTACTCCTCGTTCATATTTCTCACTTCCTGAATATATTATTGTATATTTATCATAGTTTATCTTCCCTGCACCTGTCCATCTAACTTCACTCATTCCTAATATGTTGATCTTCATCCTTTCCATTTCCCTCTTTACATTTTCTAATTTTCCAGCCTGGAATAAAGTTCTAACATTCCATGTTGCTATTTTAAATTTGTTAGTTTTGCCACCAGTAGCCTGATGACGATCTGCCTCACCTGTGGCTCATGAGCTGCCCTACCGGACGAGGCTGTTCCAGAGGAACATCCATTAACGTTGTTGATGACAAATCTATTGCTCTGAATAAGCATAATTGTTCTTGGGAGCTACAACAGTGGTTTCCCGTCGCCTTCTGTCGGTTTGTGTACGGACTCTCCGCTAGCCTTTGGACTACCAAAGGCAGCGGAAGCGAGAGGTTTTAAGGCGCCTCTTACCCACCTGGTATTCCCTTCACTGAGCACATGAGATACTTTATAGGAGTAGTAGAGCCACCTACTATCCCACCTCGCTCTCTGAGTCTACCGCCAGTTGGTCCGCGCCTACTTATTTGGGTAAATCCTTATTCACAGGGATCCTCCATATCTGGAGGACTTTCACCATCCGCCACCTGTGACGGGCTGGGTTGAGGATGGTCGCCCCAGCTTTACCCAGCTCTCTCATTTTCCTGGATGTCCCCATAACCAGGGACATATATGATAGTGGCTTTGTGGATCGTTGATTTCTTCAGTGACTCATACCACTGTCTGCGTACAGAACCTGCCTCAACCTTCCAGATCATACTCATCGAATCACTTAGTATACAGACCCGGGCATAGTCGTGTGACTCCACCCAGACGAATGCCTTCGTCGCTGTCATCTTCTTCATCGTCATCTGCTTGTGGCTTACTGGATTGTTCTGCCCGGTGAACCTGCTGTGAATGTCCATGCACTCCTTTGCTTTTGTACAACGAACCTATTTGTGTAAATAACGTCTGCCTCATTGGAGTTCTCACTGACGAGGGAGTTGAGCTCTGCATTCACAGCAGGTGGGTTCTGCTCCTCTTGTCAAACCTGACAATGCAAGAGAAGACGCCCGTGAATGCTGCAGGCACAGATACCCATCCCTCGCTGGGGTTGATGTTGCCGGGTTGACAGACCTGCTTGATAACATCTTCTGCTCGACCCATACATGATTTGTCTTTCTTTAGCCTGTCACCCTTTTCTTTTAGGAGTTCTTGGTGCAGTGGGTGCTTATCTCGAGGCAGGCACGTGGCCTCCAGATACTGATCCTGTGATTCATGGTTGGGAGATCAAGGAAGTATCTCATCGCTACACAGGAAGTGTCATTCGTACACCCCAAGATAATACACATAACTTCATTTTGCACCTTTTCGAGTTTCTTCAATCATGGCTGACAGTGAGGATGGGTAGAATGTACTCAGTATGTGCAAGGACCAGCCCCTGGTACAGAAGTAATAGTAGTCTCTACTCAACGTGGGCAGTCACCATGACCTTCATAGCTGATAGACCTTTGCGAGCTTTTGTTATCACGTGGTCAACATGTTCTTTGAAATACAGACTGTGATCAAACTTTACTCCCAAGTATTCATTGAGTTTGGTTCTGGTCATGTCCTCACTACCCAATCTCACAACAGGCATATCAGTGTATACTAATACAGCTGGTACTTGTACTAGAAACACCATACCAGATAATTAAATGAAAGATGAAAAATTAGCTCTTTGATATCCTCTTTGTAAAAAAATGTGCGCAAAATGCACTTAGATGGATGTAGATAAGCACAAAGTAGAAGCAGGCGATTAACTGAGAAATGAGAGAAAAACAAACGACAAAGAATTTCAGCTGGCAAACAAAATGGCATTATGTTCCAGACGAGGAGAAAAAAGCTATGATCCAGACGAAGATCATCCCGGATGGTACCGAACCGCAAGACTCAACTAGGTAGACTCGTAGACCTGAATAAGGCAGATAGTGCTGAACCATATATTTGTGTCTACCTCGAATAAAGTAGATAGTGCTGAACCATATATTTGTGTCCACCTTGAATAAAGTAGATAGTGCTGACCCATATATTTGTGTCCACCTTGAATAAAGTTGATAGTGCTGAACCATATATTTGTGTCTACCTTGAATAAAGTAGATAGTGCTGAACCATATATTTGTGTCCACCTTGAATAAAGTAGATAGTGCTGAACCATATATTTGTGTCTACCTCGAATAAAGTAGATAGTGCTGAACCATACATTTGTGTCCACCTTGAATAAAGTAGATAGTGCTGAACCATATATTTGTGTCTACCTCGAATAAAGTAGATAGTGCTGAACCATATATTTGTGTCCACCTTGAATAAAGTAGATAGTGCTGAACCATATATTTGTGTCTACCTCGAATAAAGTAGATAGTGCTGAGCCATATATTTGTGTCCACCTTGAATAAAGTAGATAGTGTTGAACCATATATTTGTGTCTACCTCGAATAAAGTAGATAGTGTTGAACCATATATTTGTGTCCACCTTGAATAAAGTAGATAGTGTTGAACCATATATTTGTGTCTACCTTGAATAAAGTAGATAGTGCTGAACCATATATTTGTCTACCTTGAATAAAGTAGATAGTGTTGAACCATATATTTGTGTCTACCTTGAATAAAGTAGATAGTGCTGAACCATATATTTGTGTCTACCTTGAATAAAGTAGATAGTGTTGAACCATATATTTGTGTCTGCCTTGAATAAAGTAGATAGTGTTGAACCATATATTTGTGTCTACCTTGAATAAAGTAGATAGTGCTGAACCATATATTTGTGTCTACCTTGAATAAAGTAGATAGTGTTGAACCATATATTTGTGTCTACCTTGGATAAAGTAGATAGTGCTGAACCATATATTTGTGTCTACCTTGAATAAAGTAGATAGTGCTGAACCATATATTTGTGTCTACCTTGAATAAAGTAGATAGTGCTGAACCATATATTTGTGTCTACCTTGAATAAAGTAGATAGTGTTGAACCATATATTTGTGTCTACCTTGAATAAAGTAGATAGTGTTGAACCATATATTTGTGTCCACCTTGAATAAAGTAGATAGTGTTGAACCATATATTTGTGTCTACCTTGGATAAAGTTGGTGGTACTGCCTCGTAGGCTGCTTAAGCGAGTCAAGGTCAGAAAAGTCCGGAAGTAGCCAGATATTATTTTGCAGAGAAAAATCTCTCAGGCTGATTCAGCCACTTTTTGATGGCATAACATGTCACAGTAACAACACGCAATATTTGTTTTGCACAACTAAGCCTCTCTATTTTTGCACACTGCCTCTAGTATAAGCCTTCTTTTCCCACTCGGATACCGTCGCGCCCTAAGCTGAATATCTTTCCACTGCCACGATTCCCTGCGCTAAATTTTTCCAGTCTTGTGGCTGAAGGAGAAATGCCTCATGGATATCTTACAAATTTTTTTTTAAACTTGGGGTTTTTTTTTGGGGGGGGGGGGGGGAAGAAGAGTGTTAGTGTTAAAGTAAGAATAAACATACTAACTGATATTAGCCTGTCACAATTGCAGCCACTGTCATCTATTCATAAACTTTGCTGGCAATAAACTGGATTTGATTTCGATTTCATTTCATACTTTTTCTCACAGATGCAAGATCGGTACTGGAAGCTCGTCAGTGCAACAGACTACCAGATCTTAAGGATGCCTTGTCAAAAATTGCCTCATAACACAAAGTCACTTTACAGTGGATTTGGGATACCAGGCAATGAGAAAGCTGACCGTCTGGCCAAAGAGGGCACTGAAATGGAGCAGCCAGACATATCGATCACCTATAATCAGAAGAAAAATGTGATGAAAACCTACAGTAAGCCACAAACACCACCACATGATGACTATCACATGCTAAACAGAAAGTAACACATGATAAATAGTGTATAAGTATACAACTATATACAAAGAACTGCAGTAAAGCTAAACAGAAAGAAACATATCACCATATTCCGTCTCCAAACAGCACATAGCCAACTCCGAAGTCATGTGTATACAAAATTTAAAGTTGGTACTACTACTCTTTGTACATGTGCCCATACACCCCAAACTGCGGAACATATCCTCTAAAACTGCACCAACTATGAGACACTGAGAAGAAATAACTGGCCCAGTGAAACCAGCAAAGAAGATAACCTCTACGGTTCCATACATGAATTACAAAAAATAGTGAAATTTATCCAAGAGACAGGACTGCAGGAAATGCGTACGAAGAAGAAGATGATGGTTTCATAGTTTGCTGAGAAACATCATGTGATGGTTTCATAGTTTGCTGAAAAACATCATGTGATGGTTTCATAGTTTGCTGAAAAACATCATGTGATGGTTTCATAGTTTGCTGAGAAACATCATGTGATGGTTTCATAGTTTGCTGAGAAACATCATGTGATGGTTTCATAGTTTGCTGAGAAACATCATGAAGAGACTGCATTCAACAGTGGCATTTTTTACGGAGTATGGTTTTCTCCCGAATCTTAACGTCATGTCCTTCGTTTTGAGGATGACGAACATGTATAAGGGGACTGTACTGTTGGTTTCTCTGTTTCCTGATGTATTATCAGAGTTAAAGGACTTCTAAGCAGCTTTTGATAACCGATTTTTTAATTAAAAAACTTTCAGGTTTGAATATCTCCAGTGCCACGCCGATGGCCACTGAAGATCATGAGACTCGATTTATGTCTAGTCTTTGATGTTTTATTTGCATTTTTTAAAAAAATGCTGCTTTGTCAGCTTTTAAAACTATATACATATAAACATTTACCTGTTATTTCTCTGTATATATTTGTCAAAGTCTTAAGTTGTTTTTACACTCTGCTCTCTACAGCAAACAGTGGCAGACACTAGGTACAAAATGACAAAGCAGCAAAACAAAAGATCAGTAATTTCCATTAAAAAATTACATCAGAAAAACCAGCAAAGTGAATATTTCATTTGTATTTTCCTTTATTTAGAGGATCTTTATTCATTGCAGAAAATAATTTGTTTTGTCACCTTCTATACTCAGCAAATCAGTACAACAAATTAAATATATTGTGACCTAATGCAGAACCCGTCAACAAGCTGATGCATGTTACAAAGAACATGATGAATACATTATACAACAAGAGTCATGTTTGTTTTATTTCATGTTGAACAAAATAAGACACCCCCCCCCCCCCAAAAAAAAAAAGAGCTTTCAATGGAAAAAAAAAGGAGTCTCAGTGCATAGCAAAGTGACTACCCTGCCTAATAAGATAACCATTTCCTTGGTTTCACTGATTACCTTTTGTCATAACATTTTATTTTTTCACCTAAAGTAAAATGCACATTAACTCGATGCTAATGAAAATATGAGACAATGTAAACTTGAAGGCAACTTTATTATAGAATTGTATAAAGCTTTGTTTTTTAATTTAAAAAATCTAAGACACATATTCTGATAGATGCTTTTGCAATGTTGGACAAACTTTAAAATACATGCTGACCTCCGCATGCATCAGTACAAGCAGGCACAGGCAAGCAGTCTACTAACCTGAATATGCTTCCATTATTGTTCATGAACAACTGGCATATCAGCAAATACACCAAAACTGGGATGTTAATAAATAATCCAAAAACATAATGTCAACAAACACCAAAACTGCAATGTTAATAAATAATCCAAAAACATAATGTCAACAAACACCAAAACTGGGATGTTAATAAATAATCCAAAAACATAATGTCAACAAACACCAAAACTGGAATGTTAATATATAATCCAAAAACATAATGTCAACAAACACCAAAACTGGAATGTTAATAAATAATCCAAAAACATAATGTCAACAAATAAACCAAAACTGGAATGCCAACAAATAAACCAAACTGGAATATTCTTCCATTTATTTCCTGGTCTAGCAGGCAAGAATCATCATTCTCATTCATTTATTTTTCACAATCTGGATACTTCTAATCAAATAAGCTGCCTCTCTTTTCCTGCACCTTTTGGTCACCCTACAGAAATATTTTTCTCTGGTCATTTATTTCCTTTTGAGTTTTTCTATGATTATCAGATTATCAACAAAAACATGAAGTAAGTAACAAGAGATCTTCATCTTCATGTGATGTGTCCTTTCCAGAACTTTGTCCCTCTCAATGCTTGCCTGAATGCAATGCAGTCTTGTGCAAGTTGACCAGCGTCTTGCACTGACTTTCAGTCACGAATTCACTTTCCGTGATGTCCCGAGTCTGCCTGTGGTAAGACTACCCCTTTTCTCTTCTGCTGGGCACTATGATTTCTACTATTAAACTCTCCAAACTAAACTGTTTCTTGATGTGGCTGAAGTATCTCGGCTTTCCAATTTTGATGGTGTTTACAAGCAAGTTTTCTGCGAAACCTAATCTCATCAGTATCTCTTTATTTGATTTTCTTTCTATCTATGATATTCTCAGTATCCTTTTGTAACATTTCATTTCAAATGCTGTTATTCTCTTTTTTAGTGATTTGTTAAGTGTCCATGTTTCGCATCCTCTGCTGTCACTGGTAATATATAAGCTCTTGGTAAACATAGCTTTGTTTTCTTGTTTATAAAAACAATAACAGATCAGTAAAATTAAATTACGAAAATAACAGTAATAGTTTGTTCTGATTCACCTTGTCAATGATTTTTTAAAAAGTTCTGTTGCAATAAAACTTTACACATGGAGGTTTCAAGCCCATGATTTTAGTAGAAATATCATATACAGAATGTAAAGATTAAAATCATGATAAAAGTTATGCTGTATGTTTATGTACTAATTAAACATTGGGCATCTGAGTGGTGAAGCGGTTAGAGCACTAGCCTCTCGTGGTGAAGGTTAGGGGTTGGAATATGGCCGGAGCACCCCAGTCACCCAGCTGTAAAAATGGGTACCCAAATTCTTCTGGACCTTGGGAAAGAAAGGCGGCCAGGCATGATGCTGACAGGTAAAGGAAAAAATGGGCACCAACACTATATATATATATATATATATATATGCCTCTAAGTCATGACAGGGTTACCTTTACCTATCTAGATGTCATCAGTCATACTTCTCTATTGGTGCAGCTGTTGGTTTCAGTGGCACACTGAGCCTATAAGTTGTATGCAGAGAGTTAGGGCACAAAACATCTCAATGTATTCACGGACTCCTGTTAAAGGAGTAATTTCTATGACATTTATTCCCTTTTCTTCAGCATCCAGTAGTTATATTTTTCATCACCCCAGAAAACATCTTACCAGCTACCAAGGAAACAACCACTGATCTCATCTTTGTTGAACCCCCTCTATTGTAAAAGTGACTGTTAATTCTTTCATCTCAAGGTTTCTTTGTTTGGTCTGTGTGAATATTTTTCCTGCATTCCACCATTTCTTTGACTCAGTTTTCATTTATTTGGAATTTTTCCATACAGAATATTTTCAGGAAATTTCATAAATCATTATATTATTATGCTTTGCATTTTTTTCTTCCTGCAGCTTCTATGTGGATCCCCTTATTTGATTTCAACAATTCTTTTGTTTTTCAATTTAGTGGAAAGTATGTCACCCCCTTTGTACCCCTACCCCTAGGGGAGATAGGGGTGTTTTACCCCCACATTATACATATCCAGATTGTAAGTCATATGTGTACCAAGTTTGGTTGAAATTGCTGCAGGCATTCCAGTGTGATGTTGGAACATAGATACAAACACACACATATGTCCATTTTTATATATATAGATAATTATTATTCTTATTATCAAATCTGTTGCGTCATAGTTCTGTGCTATCAACAGAGAAAGACAACTTTGATGAAGTTAATATGCTCCATTGAGAACAACAAATCAAAGTATGACAACTTCTCCCATTGAAGAGTTCTAATGATCACACTGTGACAACTCAACAACTAAAAGATTGTAGGCTATTTCTGATATTTAGTTTGTACATGGTCAGGACTGAAGTGACGCAATATAATTCACTGTTTGCACATGAAAACTTGTTTACTTAGCTTATGTTATCATTACACACAAAACTGATTTACAATTTATATGAAAACATTGTTAACTGATAAGTACACCATCCACACAGTCTTTATAACTATTGATATTTCTCCCCCCTTGTGTTCAGTCCTAGTATTTCTTCTGAGAGTCCGAAGATGTCTTCTGCGTGCAAGTCTTTACAAGAACAAAGAAAGCAAGTCTCCAAAATAAAAATGGAAAAATATGCAAGCTGTATGAACGCAACAGGCTTATATAACATAAAACATATACACAGTTCTGCAAAAGCTTCTACGGATGCAAATATGGTCTATCTGGTTCTCAGTGACATGATCTGGTGATACCCACGTGGATTTGTGTAGTTTTATGGGGAAATATATTCCCTCCAATGACAGGGTTGTTGAGCATGCTTAGATCTGCTGGCTTTTCTCCATTTTCGTTCATTATTCCTAATCCTTTTTGACCCAAAAACCCAATACCAACATAGCAAGATAGGCACTGACATGAAATCCTCAAGGAAATAGAAAATGAGGAAGACCTAGACTTACTTGGAGAAGAGAAATTATGACAGTGCTCAGAGACAAGGGATGCATATGGAAGGAAGCAGAGAATAATTCCAAGAAAAAGGGATGACTGGAGAGCCATTATCCGTGGCCTATGCTCTCAAGGAAGTGAAAGATGATGATGATGATGATATACATAGTTAAGGCTTACTATAAACAACCTACCACAGACTATAATGACTAAAAACACACAACACTAGTTTCCCACAATAATGCACAAAGGGGTTTCAAAATGTAAAATTCAAATGTAAATCATTTTGTGTTAAACATGAACAGGCCACCAACAATGAACAATGCCATCACCATGGTAACATACTGGTTATGATACAAGTTTCTTTTCTTTTTTTTTTACATATGCACATAAAATAGAAAGAAAAATCCATAATGAAGACATGAGATCATGCTGAAATCAAACATGGATATCACAAAAATGATGCCCTGAAATTAAGGTGCATGTCTGAAATCAGACAAGTGGAATAAATAATAATGTTCCTCAAGAGTAAACAGAAAAATCTGGCACTAGTTGCACGGAAATTCCTTCCTCGTCCTCCTTCCCTCCCTCTCCCTTCCCAGAAAAAAGATATCAGAAACCATTTTTGTTGCAGGAAACAACCTCATTAGACATTCATCATTTCTTGTCTTTTGCCAAAGATTTCATAAGACAAGTTGATTTGCCTTTTTTTTTCTGTTAGAGTTTGTGTAGACAAGTAGCTCATTTAAAAAAAAAAATTAACTGTATATGGGAAAACCTGACTCACATTTGTTACCATTCAAACATTAAATTATCTTTCATAATTTTCACATGGAAATTAGAGAACATACAAAGTGAACAAAATGTTACAAATAACATCTAAACAAAAGAGAAAAATGAAAATGTCAGTAAATTAGATTCCACAGCAGCTCTTCACTTTTGAAAAAAAAAAATAGTTACGAAGGTAAAAAGTTATACATGAAAAAAAAAAGTTGGAAAGCATTTGTCAAACAAATCTTACAACAGGTCATATAAATTTTGCTCATGAATTTAAAACAAAACAATCAAACAAACAAACAAAAAAACTCACTTTGTAGCACAAAAAAAACAACTTATCTAGGCTTTAAAAAAATCAGAATAGGAAATATTATAGTTCCACGTAAATACTTATTTGTATACTTGCACTGGATTCTGTGTTAAATACTTTTGTTCAATGTATTGTCATCTGCCAACATGAAAATATTATTTCATTAATGAGTTCTAAAATGGCTAAAGTAAAACACACATGGATCTCAGATGCATGTAAATTTTATCTGGGTTATTGCTTTGTAACAACAGATATAAATATGTTAATATTGACAAAGAGTGGTAAGTCAAATGCCATGTTTGGTCCAATGAAAACAAACAAAGAGCATATAGAAACGTATTCCAAATATGACTGTTCTACTGATGTTGTTGAAGTGTGAACGAAGAAGCAATCTGAATCTTATTTAACATTAATTATGTTCCGAGAAAAACAGCTTCCTAGATATTTCAAACCTGTACATTTACACAATCTATTTTGAATAATAAAAGGCATAACCAATATCTTTACACAATCCATATTGAATAGTAATATAACCAATATCTTACACAATCCATATTGAATAGTAATATAACCGATATATTTACATAACCCAGACTGGTTAATGAAGGAGGCAACATAAGACAAACGCAGAGGATTAAAATGGACCCTTGACACAGTGCTGGAAGACCTTGACTTTGCAGATGACATTTGCCTACTATCAAGCAGCCACAAAGATATGCAAGATAAAATAAACAAGCTAACTCAGAATGCGAACAACATAGGACTAAAGATCAACGTAGGAAAGACGACGTTAATGAAACAAAATGTGAACAACAGAAATGTACTCAGAGTAGATAACAAGTTAGTGGAGGAAGTCAATGAATTCGCATACCGTGACAGAAGAGTTGTAGAAAATGGAGACAGCACAGAGGACATCAACAGCAGACTTACTAAAGCAAACCCGGCTTTTGCAGTGCTGCAGACTATATGGAAATCTAAAAAACTAAGCATAAATAAAAAAATCAGGATATTTAAGAGTAATGTTCTAAGTGTGTAGGAAACTCTCTACCACAGAGAGCGACAACACAATTCCTTCAGATCATCAGAGAAGTACCCCCCCCCCCCTCAGACAAGTGTTTTGGCCCTTTAAACTCCTGACTACTCTATGGAAGTGAATGCTGGAAAATCACCAAAACCATAGAAAACAAGCTGAATTCTTTCCAGACTAAATGTTTATGAAGAATTAGAAAAATATTTTGGCCAAACACCATAAGAAATAACATCTTGGCAGAAATGCAGATGAAGCCACTGACAGCAATTATTGAGGAAAGACGCTGGCGATGGTTGGGACACGTGCTCCGAATGATTGACAACTCACTACCAAAAATAGCACTAAGATGGACACCACAGGGGAACAGAAGTAAGGGTAGACCAAAAGAGATGTGGAGAGAAGAACAACAGAAAGGATGCTGAGCAATAGAGGGCTCACCTGGGCAAGAGCAGAAAAAAAGGCAAAGGACAGGCATTTGTGGGAAAACCCTTGTGGAAGCCCCATGTGCCCTGGGCACTTAAGGTTCAGAGAGAGATTTACATAACCCACACTGAGTAGTAACATAACCAACACAACCCATATTGAGTAGCAACAACGCATATTTACACAACCTATGTTATATAGTTTTAAACCAGCGTTCTGGGGAGTGCATTTGAGAGACTGTTAAAGATTGCTGTTCAACAGCTTCATGGATATGCAAATTAAGCTAAAAGAAAACCGTGTATACAGATCACAGAACAGGCTAAGATATAATTGAGAATCAACATTTTTGTCATTAAAATCATTACTGGCCACAGAATAAACATCTTTATTTACAGCCACACACACATACAAAGGCCACATTCTCGTTTCAAATAACAGTGTTTTGCACATGATCTATGCAAATGCTACATGGTGTTAAAATTGAAGGTTTTAAGTTGTGTGCACAAGACAACAGTATTTAACACATGAACTGACCAGACTCCCCCTGGGCAAGTTACATATTCAAGATACCGACATTTGTTTGAGACATTTGCACATTTATTTTGTGGTATCATGAAACAAATTTGCCATGTAGGAGGTATATTTTAACATAAGGTCATCTCACTCACTGGATGTTACCCCCTCTTGCCTTTTTTTTTTAATGGGGCTATATTAAAGACAAAGTGCACACTTCACCAGTTCCTGATATTGAAACTCTGAAGGGAAGGACAACGGATGTTTTAGCAATGATGGCTATAGAGATGTTGGAGAATACATGGCGAGAAACAAATAACACTAAAAAAAATTTTTTTGGAGTTGAGATAAAATATGCAAAAAAATACATGCTTGTAACTATCATAATTTTTGTGTAACAAATGTCTAAAATCAGGGAAAGACTTTATGTTCAACCTGCATGTTGCGGTCTCATTAATTTTACTCTCCTGAGAATCTTAGAAAAAAATATCACTTAAAAAAATATTGTTGATATTTGTAATGCCTCACACAGGAATATAATCCTGAATGAAAAGATCATGTAGTAAGTTTGCAGGATTAATAGATTCTGTGAAGATATAAACAACCTACAGTTGCTTTCTTTGTGCTCAAATATGCTGAGCAAAAGGCTGCTTTTTGATCCCTTAACTCTTTCCGTGCGGCAGAAGAAACACAGACGTGTCGTTGGGTGCAGGAGTAAAAACGCGAGTCTTGACTGTAGGGAGGTATAGTTATAAAATGGAATGGAAAACAGTATTTCTATGTACTTCCGTATACGTAATATGTGTCAAAGTATAGCTAAATGAATGAAAATTTCATAAATGCAGAGTTTTTTAGGAAAAAAGAAGTAATGTGATGTTTTTAGACACTAATTGTGGCCAGCTCACCATCGGCTGGGTCTAGATCCACGCTACTTACCCCTACTTACCATCTGAAATGTGTAGATCTACTTGTCGATCTCGTAATGTGACTCCGTATTGCATTCTCGCTGAATGAATGTCTGAACTAACCTCCTAACTACTTCTCCAGTCGTCTAAATATGTCTAGATCTACTTAGAAAACTTTCATGAGCAGCGGGGCGGCCATAGGCTATGTCCATACCCCTATCTACATTGTCAAAAATCGAAAAATTTCCATGCTTCGCGTCCTTGTTCTCGCTCGGCATCGCTCGTAACTAGGCACGCATTCTCCATTTTGAAAGTGTCACCGGAATCGCAGACGAAATATGTACAATCTAAATGTTACACCGCTTGTTTTAACGAAACAATCAACTGTCGAATTTTCAACCATACGCACGCTTGTGACCACCGGAAATGTTGAAAATTCGACCCAACACACAGAAAGAGTTAAACAGCAAAAATACCAGTGTCAATTTTAATTAATGTGTGTTAATTCTTTACAACTCATTTATTTTCTATGAAAGTAATTCTTTTTGTTATATTCTGTAAAAGAACAACATCAAAAACATATTACAGAAATTTGTTTTGAAATAATCCTTTAAAGCACTGCTTCTAATTCTGCTTTTTTGATCTGTTTATATTTCTGACATTTTAATTTGTTTACAATTTCCATTTTCTGTTTCTGCCATCTGCTCTCTGTTTATAATCCACCACTTTATACTCAGTCCATGATGTAACAATCCTCTACCTATTTAGAACGAAGGTTGTCACAGTCAAAAATTAAGCAACAACACAGTTGTAAACAACTACAGCTCCCACTTAATATGTTCTCCTACACCCAGTAGCATTCCTTAAAGGATAACTATAACTATTTTTATGGGAAAATGTTAACTCTGTGTACAGGAAAACATTTTACATGGGAAACTGTATACAAAAAGTAAGATTCAATATGTAGAAGGATGTAATACTGAAAACTGTTATTTTTTATGTTGTGTTACCTTATGATTACTCTGTTTTGTTATTTGTAGCTTTATAACCTTACATCCTGAAATAGCTTTATTTAACAGCATAATGTTGCTTCAAGAATTTTGCACTTAAATGAGATATGATATGAGATACTGAAGCTACCCTATGAACATTTGTGGAAATTCTAAGGCATGAGGTTCTGAGAAATTAAAGTCACCACCTGGACATTTGCTGGAATATCTAAGGCACAAGGTTCTGAGAAATTAAAGTCACCACTTGGACATCTGCTGGAATATCTGTGATACCAAAGTTTTAGCACAACAGATGAATATGGCCTGAAATGAAACAAATTTTTGCCAATAGCAAGTGGTCAGTATTAATATTCTCACATCAGTAAGAGAAAACAACGAAATAAAATGTCTTACACTCCAGTGACCTCATTATAGTCAGTAATTACATTTAATAATTACCGTGTCACTTACACTTTATTTGGAAAAACTCAAATTTTATAAAAGTACATCGGTACAGTTCTTCTCTTTACATGGAGCAGACACGAAAAACTTATAACAAAATAGAAAATAGACTCAGGAATTTAAGGGGCAAAGCATAGAGAAGAATAATGGAAATATCTTGGAAAGACAGAGTAGGGAATGCTAAGGTACAAGATTATACCAGAATAAATGGTATAAATTTGAAGATAAAATGGGACAAAGAAAAAGATTGGGCAGATACTGTGAATGAAAAGAGTAAAAGACGACCCAGACAAGAAACAGACAGGAATCAACAGGAAAAATAGAAATGGAGACCTGGGAGAACATGGAGACTATCATTTCAAACTCCAAAGTACAAGAAAGGTGAGAAAGAAAGGCCCACGACCAGGTTCTTGAGAGTCTTTAAACTGTATGTTTTATAAACTTCTGAACATGAGAGTGTCAAAGACGATGTTGGTTTTGACAAAAACTATGTCTGAAAACATAACTGGAAATAATTTTCACGCCTCTTCTTCTTCTTATGTCTGTCTAGAAATATGAGCTGGTGTTCTTTGCAGCTGATGTAGTGAAAATGTTCAGGCATAGCATCACACTGGCTTGGGAATGGATTACGGTGGCTATTTTTTCAGTCCATGAGCACAGCTGAAAAAAATCACAGGCTATGCAATACTTCTTTAACAGACTCTACTGTCAAAGAGACCATGGCGATCCTTGCTCCATTAACCAGGCTAGCCTTGTTATTGGGTGTACCAATGGAGAGGAGGGACAGAGTCTTGGCTATGGCTCACTAACCCTGGCACCAACATGCCAGCTATGCTTCACCAATCCTGACATCCGCTATGGGACAATAACTGTCAAATCAGACAGCTCCTTCCCTCACTCACTCATCACACCCCCACCCACCATGCCTGTTAACAGTAGTTCATTAAGCTCACAGAGCTAGAACTTTGTTTTTTTGTGAATTTCAGAAGAGAATAGAACTTTACCCCATCCCTTGGATGCTAATGATTTCCACGACATTTTGCATTTTGCATTTTAAAAACCAAATTATTTCTTCATCTATTCCTTTAATTCAATTACATGTTTTACATTTGGGAAGATCCTGTCCATTTCTCAACTCAGTCCTAGAATCTGATGGAAGTGTGCTGAAGTATTAACTATAGTAATTGATGGAAGGTTGCTGAAGTATTAACTATAGTAATTGATGGAAGGTTGCTGAAGTTAACTATGAAAGCTAATAAATCTGCATGAACCAAAACAGACCCAGCTGCCTTGTAGAGCCATCTGTCATGAATGAAGGCTGGAAAAGCATACCAAAATACACAAAACTAAAGTCAAAGGCACTGAGATAAATAATTTAATACCGGCACTCAATAGGGTGTCCTGAAATCATTTACTGACAACAACAATAAAGAGCTTTATTGCTTATAAATGATGTTGGAAAATCTTATATTGAATTTTCCTGGCATCATCACTCATCTGTTTTAGAATGAAAAAAGCAACTGTAATGAATGATAACTGGAGAAAAGGTCATGTGACATTCAACCAACCTATGAAAAATGAAGATTAGACTTGGACCAAGGCCAGATTAAAGTAAACTGTGTTACTGACCAAGCCAAGCATTTTCATTGGGGATTTACAGAACTCTCTAATGCAAATATGTTTGCTTACATTGTCATGAAACACCCCTTGAAGGAAAACACATTTTAAAAAAAACAAAAACAATAACTATTGCAGCAGAAGTAAGACAAATGTATAAAGGTAGGCAGTGAAGCATTTGATTGTTATGATTTCTATCCAATTAGTATTTAAGCACACAGCCTTCATGGAAATTACCTGAGGTATCAGAATGCCAAGAACAGCTCCTCCAACAATCCATATATTGTTATTTATCATATTCTGCAGACCTTTCAAGCAGCCATCAGTGTTTATGGCAGTCTAGTTGTAAACAGATAAATGATTACAATAAGGTTAAAGAATAAGGCAGTTTCCCCAAACACGAATGTTACATTCCATTTTTACAATGACAGGTTGACTCATACATGGTAATGCTAGTCTATAAGTCAATCTTTTGCTTTCAGAAACCCATTCTCCATCAATTACACAACTCCTGCACTCTATGAAAAACTGAGTTTTCAGTACAGGAGAAAACAATGAAAACTCATAAATCCAGCGATTGAAAAAAAATCATAACCATGAAAAATATAAGGTATGGTAAAAATCCAGTTCCTGTGCCATTAAGGCATATTGGGGATACGGCGTTAGGCCTGTATTTCCCATGACCTTCGGCTCATGAAAGTGTGATGTGATCACTATCATGCCTGGCCGCATTTTCCTCCCGAGATTTCTCTGGTACACATTTTTAGAGGCTGAATGAACCCTGGGGTCTTTTTCAGTGCGTACCAGAAAAAAACCCCCCTGTTGGGACTGAACCTAGTATCACCAGATTAGTAAACCGAGCGACTAACCACTCCAGCTAACCAGGCTGCCAAATATAAATGAAAAATATAAATGCCATTAAAAATATAAAAATGACAAATACTGTAACTACATGGAAACTCTTTATGCTCTAAAGTATTCAAGAGAGCATACACGGCTGTGCTAGATTAATACCACAGCTTCTGAGGCGGACAAACCACAGTCGGCCAAGGCCTCATCTCACCCTATGAAGGTGCTCCTTGTAACAGGCTGCTGTGCCATCTTACCTAATTAAAGAGGTAGGACTTCAATAAAGACTATGCAGTGGTGAAGCCTGTAGAGATGGATCTGCAGGTCTTCCAAGTGGGCCACTGTAATCCACTTCTCATCTGATGTGATGTCTGAGCTTCAACATCCTCACTGCACAAGCAGCAGAGAAAAACAGTTTACAGATCCAGGGAAATTAGAACAGACAAAGAAGATTTCAGTATCTTCATGATTTATTTTTAAGTACATAAAAATCGTGCAACTTCTCACAACTCAAACAACTTACCAGGTTCACAGCACCAGGTCTAAGCATATTTGTTCCACATCTGTAGTTTATTTGATCTCCCTGTGAAGAAAAACCTGACCAGTCTCAGCATTCTTTCTAACCAGTTTCAGCATTCTTTTTAACCAGTTTCAGCATTCTTTCTAACCAGTCTCAGCATTCTTTCTAACCAGTCTCAGCATTCTTTCTAACCAGTTTCAGCATTCTTTCTACCCAACCTCAGCATTCTTTCTAACCAGTCTCAGCATTCTTTCTAACCAATCTCAGCATTCTTTCTAACCAATTTCAGCATTCTTTCTAATCAGTTTCAGCATTCTTTCTAACCAACCTCAGCATTCTTTCTAACCAGTCTCAGCATTCTTTTCTAAACTGAAAAATATATCTTGATCCACGGAAAATTTGATTTTAAAAAAAAAATTTTTTTTTTTAAAAATGTTAAAAGTGGAAAAGAAAAGTTTTCTTTTCAAGGAAGTAAACACTAAAATATATGACTGATAATCAGGTCCTGGGAATGTTTGTGTGTTGAAATGATTAAGTCAGTTATTTTTGTCTGCAATCAGATTCAAATCCACTAATATTTGCTCAGGCCAGCACTTAGTCATCTTGGTAAATATTGTAACACAGAACTAATACAGAAAATGGCTTGGTTGATAGTTATTTGTCTTCTAGATCAAAGATGTGTGGATTTGTGCTCACTACTAGCACAGTGTGGGCCGGCTAGCGTAGTGGTTAGAGCACTCGTCTAGCAACCAAATGGTCGAGGGTTCGAATCCCCAGCTGAGCGGGATTTTTTTTCCGACCAATACGGCCCTGAGGTCGACCCAGCCTCGTAAAATGGGTACCAGAGAAAATCTGGGAAGTAAAGGCAGCGAGGAAAGGAACTGGTCACCCTACCTCACACGCTGATGACCCAGCATAATGAGGTCTCTAACGCTTCACCCCCTACGGCATTTGAAATGCTATGGGACTATCTTTACTTTTTTTTTTTTTTTACTAGCACAGTACACACAATCCTGTGGTAGAAATTGGTAAACAGCATATTCAGACAAACCAGTTGTAAAAATGGGCACATAACAGACAATACAGCTGTAAAAATGAGTACACAATATACTTAGACAATCTAGCTGTAAAAATGGGTAAACAATATACTTAGACAATCTAGCTGTAAAAATGGGTACACAATTTACTTAGACAATCTAGATGTAAAAATGGGTACACAATTTACTTCGACATTCCTGTTGTAAAAATGGGTACATAACAGACAATCTTGTTGTGAATATGGGTACACAATATACTATGTCAAAGAAACCATTCTTTAAAATGATGATATTTAATAAATAATGCCTAACTCACCTCAGCCATTTTACAACATGAAAATGGTACATTGCAGGCCTCTGGACTGTTGTTTCCATCACTGCAGTTGAAGTAAGGATTTCCATTCCAGTCCTTGTAACCTTCTTCATCGTTACTTGCTCCACAGCAGGAAAACTGTCAGCACATAATAAAAACAGGAAAACTGTCAGCACATAATAACAGCAGGAAAATCGTCAGCACATAATAAAAACAAGAAAACTGTCAGCACAAAATAAAAACAGGAAAACTTTCAGCACATAATAACAGCAGGAAAACTGTCAGCACATAATAACAACAGGAAAATTGGCAGCAAATATTAACAGCAGGAAATTATCAGTACATAATAACAGCAGGAGAACTGGCAGCACAAAATAACAGGAGGAAAACTCAGTACATAATAAAAGTAGAAAAACTGGCAATGCATTAGGTGCTGTGCTGGTAAGTGTTGGCAGCCATGCGTCACCAAAGATCTCAGTCTGGTTAGTTGTGACTTTTTATTATGCCATCACATTAGACTGATTGTTAGAAATATTCATTCATTCATTCATTTGCATGTCCTTTGCAGAGCTTTGCCTCCCTGTCCTATAGGTCTCTCGGTTGTGAGAAAGATGGCCTGCTGCTGATTTGCAGATCATCAATGATGTGTTCGAAATAACAAAAAGCTTTTTATTCTGCATCACATTAGACTGATTATTAGATTCTTTTTCTTCTGCATTCAAGGTTGTTGGTCACTTCAGATCCTGATCCCTGTCGACATGGCAAAGCCCACAGTCCTCTCCAGATCCTCATAGGAGCCCCAAAGCTTTTGCTCCAAGCCTGTGTCCTCTGGCCATGTCTCACGCATCAGGTCTGCATGGTTTGGGCACTCCTGTAGGATATGTTCTGGAGTCTGGACTCCACTGCCACATAGACACTTGTCTGTGTGAGACATTTTGAGTCAATACAGGTGGCTCAGTAGTTTGCAGTGGCCTGTCCTTAGGCGAAAGAGGATGGTTTGCTGATCTCTTTGTAGTTGGTGTATTGTATCTGGTTCATTGTTGCATTTCAGTTTCTTTTTCCATTCAGATCTGCACTGGTCACGGATTATGGTTTCGCCTCTTGGTAGTTTACTGGATGATTGGTTTGATCTTGACTGCTGCCAGCTTTGGATAGGCTGTCAGCTATTTCATTGCCAGCTATTCCACAGTGGGATGGTACCCATTGTAGGGCCACGGTTGTTGACAGTGTAAGGTGCTTCAGTTCTGTTGTGACTTCCTGTATGTTTGCCTGTGGGTTGTTTGTTGTTTTTAGATTCCAGAAGGGCCCTGCTGTCTGTGAAGAAGGCTATTTTGTGTGGTGGGTGCTGGTTTTCTGTTTTAAGTGTTCTGAGGGCTTCAAGGAGGGCTGTTGTTTCTACCCTGTAGTTGGAGGAAATCTTTAGATGACAAATATCCATGTGACACCTGGATACGTGTGTATACAGATGGATCTGCACATAATGCCATAAAGAATGGAGGGGCAGGAGCACATATTGAATATCCAAACAACACCACTGACAAGATTTCCATACCCACTGGTAAATACTGCAACAACTTTGATGCACAAGTTAGGGCAATTATTGCTGCAGTTGAAAAACTATCAGACTCCAGAATTGATACATGTCCTGTAGTAATTCTCACAGATGCAAGATTAGTACTGGAAGCTCTTCAGAGCAACAAACTACCAGACCTTAAGGATGCCTTGTCAAAAATTGGCTTACAACATGGAGTCATTTTGCAATGGATTCCCTCCCACTGTGGGATACCAGGCAATGAGAAAGCTGACCATCTGGCTAAAGAGGGCACTGAAATGGAGCAACCAGACATACCAATCACCTATAATCAGAAGAAAAGCATGATAAAAACCTACAGGAAGCCACAAACACCACCACATGATGACTATCACATGCTAAACAGAAAGGAACAAGTCACCATCTTCCGTCTCCGAACAGGACACAGCCAACTCCGAAGTCATATGTATACAAAGTTTAAGGTTGGTACTACTAATCTATGTACATGTGCCCAGGTGCCCCAAACTGTGGAACATATCCTCCAGAACTGCATCAACTACGAGACACTGAGAAATAATTACTGGCCCAGTGAAACCACTAAAGAAGATAAGCTCTACGGTTCCATACATGAGTTACAAAAAACAGTGAAATTTATCCAAGAGACAGGACTGCAGATATAGACAGACAATGCGAACGAAGAAGAAGAAGAAGGAGGAAATCTTTTCTGTCGCGAAGACCTTTTTGGTTTGTCTCCCATCTGTGTATCTAATGAAGACGCCCTCACCTCCATTTTGTACTGCTTTTTCTGCAGATCCATCTGTGTACACATGTGTCCATTCAGCTGGGACTAATTGTCAGAAACAACAAAGCTTTTTCACACAGCAAAAAAGTGATTTAGCAGTGCTGCATGATTAGTATTCAAATGCTAACCATACAACAGTGCACTAAATCACTCTTTTGTTTAAAAGTTGCTCTTGCATGGCATATTTTATTCTTGATTTCTGAGGTGTATTTTCAATCTGATGTTACTCGTGTGCTCAAATATTTAAATATGTGCACTTGTACACAATAATATTCTGTTGAATTCTACACATGCTAGATCTGAATTTTATGAAGCCATTTAGTCATTGTGGTTTTTGTATATACTTGTAATAAAATACTTACAGCTGATGGTATTATGAACTTCTTATGATGCAAACATACCCAATGAGGAGCAAGCTAATTTCCAGCACTGATCCAGGCATGCTTTTCAAGCAAGCTCCACTACCATATATAACACATCAGCCCTTACCCTTCCGGCCAAGCTATGGTATTACAGCAAGCTCTTTACTGGAAGCACCATTTGGAGTATTAGTGACCAAAATAACTTTGGTTCACTGATCAAGATGATACCACCATTTCTTCAATAGTTATCACTGCACTCAGTGAAAGTATTCCAATAAAACAAAATTTTTAAAGTTGTTTTTTAATTTGTCTCTGTCTCAAAGAACTGCAAATGCTACATCAACCACTCCCAAGATTTAAAAAAAAAACAAAAAACTACCATTCAAAAGGAGTCTGAAGATTGTTTCACATTTTTAAAAATAAATAACAGCCTATATTAATGTACACATATTTTTATGCTCCTTTGGGAAAGATTAATAAAAACTAACACAGCACTATAAAGTGTACTCATAACCAGAAAAAAAGAAGACAAGAAACTCACTGTTTTCTGGATGTTGTCAATAAAGCCTTGCATATCTGGATCATCTCTGTAGTTTTTTATCGCATCTTTAAAGCCATCCTCAGGGTAGAGCCCAATATCAGCAAAAGCATTGTCAACAAAGTAGAACACAAACACGAAGACAACTACAACGATCTCCAGAAGAAGGAAGATTATCAGAGTGATGTAATACTGAGGATAGAAACCAGTGTAAAGCTCTTATATCATATAAGTTAACTACATTTTTTTGTAACAAAAGAGTTTTCCAACAACATTCATTGTAAATCTTTTCTGATGTTAATTTACAAGCGTAGATTTTGTTTCCTGTTCTCAAATTGTGAATGGGTGAACTCCTACTGTGAATGGGTGAAGTCCTGTATTCCTGGAATGAGTTGAATGTTATATCCCATTTTCTCTTCATCCACTGGCAGTACTCAGCAGTGTAAAACAGAGTGCTTTACTGTGCAGGCTTATACTCTCCATTTTCAGAGACATAACAGATCTGATTTAGAACTTACTATTGTATTTTATTTTACAAAACAACTCTGATGGAAAAGACTTCTGTATATAACTGTTAGACTTGTTAAAACAGTTAGGAACAGCTTTATTCATTAATGGAGTACCTTGCTCTCTATATAACTGGACTAGGAAAAAATGTTCTGACTCTGGAGTTTGTTATGCAGAGCTAGCATTTATATTTTGGTGACAAATTTAGGAAATTCAACAAAGCAAAACAAAGAGTTTGGGAGCCTGACTTCAACCATTTGGAATGTACAATAATAACAGTAGCAGTTTAAAAAATGAACAGAAATGGAAGTCTCTTAACAAAGGTTTTATTTCTAGGTTTAAGATACAGGTAAATAAAAGACAGAAAATACAGAACAGCCATTCATTCATTCACTCATTTGCATGTCCCTTGCGCAACTTTGCCTCCCTAACAGCACTCCTGTAGGCCTCTCAGTTGTGAGCAAGATGGCCTGCTGCTGATGCATCCATTTGCAGATCATCAACGATGTCTTGCAGCCATCTTTGCCTTGCATGGCCTTAAAAATCTTATTTTTGTAGTTTTGTCTGTTCCTCTCCACAGATTCTATAGTTGTTTTACTTTCTGAAGAGCGATAGATGTCCTCCTTTTAATTTCCCTCATTGTATCTCCATTATTAGTTAGAAGTGATTCAAGATATTCAAAACTCTCCACTTCTTCCAGTTTTTCCTCATTGATACATATTTCAGCTGCCTTGTTTGTTTTGTCAATTGTCATCAATTTAGTTTTCTTTGCATTAAGATAGAGGTTTTACTCTTCACTATTCTTACAGACTGACATAATTAGTTTTTTCATTCCTTTTTGCGTTGTAAACAGTAATGCTGTGTCATCAGCATATCTAATCTCTGCTATTTCATAACCTCCAATTGTTATGGCATCGTAATATTAGTAAATCAAAATATTATCAAAGGCAATACTGGCTTCTTTCACTGTTCTGTCATTTCAGTTGACTGTCAAGACCCAGCCACACCTCCCCCTCCCCCACAGAACCACTGATTTATTTGTATAAATAAAACATCACCATTTTCAGTGTTTTCACTAACTAGTGCTTCCACGCCAGCAGCATCTACTGCAGCAGGAACATCTTCTCTGCATCTTATACTGAGTGTAATATGAAAAGACAGAGCCACTTTGAAGTTTGGTGGTGCAAGTACCCATTTCTGTCCATGGTCTATATTCTCAGGGGAGCACGCCTCATGAAGTATATCTCCCACACGGCCGACCTACAATTTTCCTCTGTTCCTTTTTTGCTCTTATCACTTGACCGTGGAGTAAGTGTACCCTGTCTGTGTTTATTCTGAGGTAGGACTGTGTCCTGATTAATTTTATTCTGAGGTAGGACTGTGTCCTGATTAATTTTATTCTGAGGTAGGACTGTGTCCTGATTAATTTTATTCTGAGGTAGGACTGTGACCTGATTAATTTTATTCTGAGGTAGGACTGTGTCCTGGCTAATTTTATTCTGCTGATACTCAGTGAGTAAACCATGAAGTTTAATGAAGAAAAAAAAGATTAATTATGAACTTTTTATAAAGATTATGGGAAGAAACTGGGAATGTCACTATGATGGAGTGATGATAAAAGCATTTTTTAAATTGTTAATTTACAATCTGATTTGGAACACAAAACTTCAACCTGATCTCCAAAAGTTTTTTTTCTTCAAAAATATCCGCTCCAGTTCTTGTCATGTTTTCATCTTTTAGCCCTTTCTTTTGTCCCATCATCTCTTGCCATAAAGCTGACAGTGAGTCATAACAGTATACAAAAGCCATGATAATACATGTAAAAGGACTGTAAAATACTTACTATTCTGAGAAACAGGATAAACTCACGTAAGGCTCCACCACAGCCAAAGAATGCAATGACCAGAATAATGAGACCAGCCAGGCATAAATCACAAGCTGGATCAAAGATAAAATCAATGAAGCTGGACACCGTTTTGTTCTTCTGGACCAAGATGTAGATTCCTGTTGCTGAAAGGGCTATCCCTACTAGCTGTGAAGAGGAAATATTTCACATGCATCAACCTCAAATATCTCATTAAAGTTGGTATAAAGTTCATTGTCAATAAATCTGGTATAATTATAATAATAAAAGTTCATAATATTTTTAGCTGGACTGATGGAAAATGATTTACAAATTTTTTCCTACTTGCCTGCATTGTTCAATAACCAAGTAACAGGTTTTTACATGATATCCTGTGTGTGTATATATATATATATATATATATAACGGATATGTTTGTGTGGTCAAGGCAGAAGAATGAATGAGCGAATGGTTTAAGATTGAAACAGGCGTGAAACAAGGATGTGTATTATTTCCATTGCTTTTTGGAACTGCCATAGACTTTATAATGAAAAGATGCTGTACAGGTAAAACTGGCATTGATTGGGTACATGGAACCCAAACAGAAGATCTTGATTTTTCTGATGATATAAATCTTATCGGTGACAATGTGAAATCGATGCAGGAAAAAACAGATTCCCTGTCTTCCTCGGCTAGCAAAATAGATCTTGAAATTAACAAAGCAAAACAAAAATAATGAAACTTCTCATTAATCAAAAAGGAAAAATATATGTAGAAGGAACAGTTGTTGATGAAGTAAACAAATTTCCATACCTCGGCAGCTACATCGACCAGGATGATAACACCAGGAAGGAAGTTAGAATTAGAATTGCAAAAGCAGAATTGTCCTTCAAAAATACTGAGAACATATGGAATTCAAAAGTTATAAGCGCAAAAACCAAGTTAAGATTTTTCAATTCAAATGTGATATCCACCCTCATTTATGCATGCGAAAGCTGGAAATCAACTAGACAAGAAATTAGACTCTTTTGAAAACAAATGTCTAAGGAAAATACTTGGTATAAAGTGGAACGAATTCAAGAACAACGCAGAGATAAGACAGATGAGCAAACAACAACCTGTCTCATGGGCGATCAGAAAAAGAAGATGGACATATGTAGGTCATGTGAAGAGAAGAAACAGAGAATACCAAAACAAGCTATCATGTGGAGCACAACAGGCTGAAGAAAAAGAGGTCAACCGCATGAAACTCTAAAGAGAAGCCAGTTTAGTGGGCATAACATCCTTTGATGAAGTTGAAAGACTTGCCGAGAACAGGAAAAAAACAACTATGCGAGCCCTTTGTGACGTTTAACAGCACAGAAAGGATGTAAGATATATATATATATATATATCAACAAAGTAGAACACAAACACGATGACAACTACAATGAACTCAAAAAAGTAATTTAATTAGTTACAATAGTGACTGCAATGATACAATGCTGTTTTGGGTTAGCTGGAATGTACCACTGAAATATTCATTATAATAGGTGTTGGAAATGTCCACCACAGGCTTAAAGACATGACTGTACACGTCTCTTCATATTATCAAATATCTTGTGCAACGTGTCTGTTATTATTTCTTGAATGGTAATTCTGACTGCTTCTTTCAGGTCCTCAATTGTTTGTACATTATTATGTTCATTATTTTTGTAAACATTTCCTTTCAAGAAACCCCACAGAAAATAATCTAATGGATTTAGATATAGAGAATGAGCACACCAAATTCCACGAGATATTATGCGATTTGTGAAAATTTCTTCAAAAAAACCGTATGTTGCTCTAGCTGCATGTGCAGTTGTGCCATCTTGTTGGAATTATGCTTCTTCAATTTCATGTTCATTCAGCTGTTCTAAAAAAACGAATGTCAGTATGGTACCGATCGGCATTTATAGTGTTGTTGAAGAAAATTGATCCAATTAAATGTTTTCTACTGACGGCACACCATACTCCAATTTTCACATTGTTTAGCAGTGCTTCATGAAATGCACTGGGATTAACACTGCTCAAAATACAATTATTTTGGCTACTAACGTATCCAGATAGATGAAACCATGCCTCGTCAGAGAAGAATGTTAAATAGAGAATTGACTCGTCTTCTTCAGTTAAAAATGCTTAAAACCACGTGGAGTAGTTGACTCTGGATTGATTGTCACACTCTTTTAGTTCAGGCACAACAGAAATCTTGTATGGATGAAAATTTAACCGATGTTTAAGAATTTTGTGCACTGTGCTCAGTGATACATTCACTTCTTGCAACATTTTCCTTAAGGACTTGCATGGACTTTTCAGGATTCTGTCTTGGATATCTAGACATTTTTCTTCAGACACAGCAAGCCTACCAGATCATGGAGCATCTTCCACAGTTCCCGTATCATGAAACTTATTCAACAAATTTCGTACCATAGTGCGATGACCAAGAAGACCATATTGGAGGGATACATAATGGGAAAAAGAAATAGAGGAAGACCAAAATGAAGATGGCTGCAAGACATTGTTGACGATCTGCAAATGGATGCAGCAGCGGCAGGCCATCTTGCTCACAACCGAGAGGCCTACAGCAATGCTGTTTGGGAGGCAAAGTTCTGCAAGGGACATGCAAATTAATGAATTAATGAATGAATGAATGAATGAGTGCGATGAGCAAAAATAAATGGAAAAACTAATTACGTCAGTCTGTAAGAACAGCGAAGAGAAAAACCTCTATCTTAATGCAAAGAAAACTAAATTGATAACAAATGACAAAACAAACAAGGCAGCTGAAATATGTATCAATGAGGAAAAACTGGAAAAAGTGGAGATTTTGAATATCTTGGATCACTTCTAACTAATAATGAAGATACAATGAGGGAAATTAAAAGAGGACATCTATCACTCTTCAAAAAGTAAAACAACTAAAGAATCTGTGGAGAGGAACAGACAAACTACAAAAATAAGATTTTTAAGGGTATGCATCTTTCCCATCATAACATATGCCTGTGAGACCTGGACACTTAACAGAACAGCTGAGAAACACATAAATCCGTTTGAATGTAAATGCTACAGAAGAGTTCTTCAAATATCATGGATACAAAAAAGAACAAATATATCCATACTACAAGAACTTAATATTGAAGAAGGTTGGCTAGTAAAGAGGATTAAACAAAGAAAACTTAAATATTTTGGACACATTAAATGTCATGATAATCTAGAGAAGACCGTCTTGGAAGGATACATAATGGGAAAAAGAAAGAGGGGAAGACTAAGGCGAAGATGGGTGCAAGACATCGTTGATGATCTGCAAATGGATGCAGCAGCGGGAGGGCATCTTGCTTACAACTGAGAGGCTTACAGGTGAGCTGTTAGGAAGGCAAAGTTCCGCCAGGGACATGCAAATGAATGAATGAAAAGTGCAAAGAGGATGTTGTTTATCAGGAAATTTCCCGTGTGTATCGACCGCCATTTCGAAACACTTATTCGACCAAAAAAATTCTTTCTTCCGTTGACAACACCATTCTGTTTTGAGTGCAAGAAATTACTCCAGCAGATGGCAACCATTCACTGCATTTTTCTTCACGACTGACTATGCAGCACATTTTTTATGGCGTTATTTTCTTCATTTTTATATAGAAAGTGTAGTGAGATGTTAAAAAACACCCTGTATATATAATGTTTAACTTCTTACGTTAAACGTCTTATAAGGCTCGCGTGGTAGTTCGCTAAATTTTCCTGTTTTCGGCGAGAATGAATTTCACTTACTGTCCTCGTTTAATCATCACTTTTTCCTTTCTAAATATATCTAGCAATGATTTCACAAAAAAGAAATTAAAAACCACACGAAAGTCGAAGTCCTATTTGTTCGTGTACAACCAGAGCTGTTTTACTTGTACGAAATCTGTGTACATCACTGCCATGACTTACCAGAAAGATAAAATTTATTATGAAAAGAAAATATTTCACACAACGGTCAACAGCGCTATAATCTGGCCCTTGAGGTCTTCTTCTTCGTCTTAGTGTTTGAGTTAACCTGTGTGTGAGATCACTGGCTCCTCTACCACGACCTCCTGTTTGCGCTTGTCTCGACGCCATGACTGTGTGGCCCAGGTCCCTGGTGTGTAGCTTGACTGACGTGAATGTCAGTAGTCGGGCCTGACACGAGATCTGTATCTGTCATGGGTTTACTACATGCTATGGGTATTTTTAAACGCAATATCGACCAGTAGCGATGGCCTAACTCGAGCAGCCCAACGTATCTGCGTATTGTCTTCGTCGGCGAACCCTAGAGTACTTTTAATTACAGTACTTAAACAAAAAAATATTACAATGAAGGGAAAGAACAAAAGACACAAAAAAGAGAATACGTACAAAGTTTATGGCTACATAGTACCACATTAGTTTCTTGTAACAAATTAGACCCGATGCTAGAAAGAAAGCATTTTATCGTAAGTCTTTTCGTGCAGTAACTATCAACGTGTGCTGACCCAAATATTGTATGAGAAAAGAAAAGCTTCGACATCCATACACGGATGATGATGGTGATGATAATGAATTTTTGAACGTTTTAATTAATGTGGACTTGTTCCTGCTTCCACAAATCTTATGTTTAATGTAAACTCTGCCTGCTGGCCTCACATGACTTATCCAGTATTTCTAATTTTAGACCAAAATTTTTAAGTTTGTTTTCATTGGAAGTACATTTGTCAAATAAATAATGGTTACTAATGAAGCAGGTCAAATGTTCCTTCTTTGGCACCGCTGAGTTTGGCTTTGCTAGACTGGAAAAATTGTAGCAGCACTTCTGATACTACGGGTGTCCATCGATTTACGATATTTCCACTTACGATATTTCGACTTACAATATTTCAACTTCACGATGATACGAAAACGATTTGCTGTCAGTAGAAACCTGTTTCGTATTTTCGAGGAAAGAGAGAGAGAGAGAGAGAGAGAGACGATCAACACATGCGTGTGTGCTAAGGTTGATCTGAAGGTGACAAACAACAGTCTCTTGTGAATACAGCTTAGTGTGGACTGATATATGTGTGAAGTTAAGTTACCACTTCCTTGTCGCGGGTGATATGTTTGCCTATCCACTTGTGAAACAATGAATATCAAAACATGTTTTTAAAACGCTACGTGCAGGGTATGCAGTTATGCTAAGCAAACAATAACAGAGAAGAGTTAATACTGTTGTTGTTGTTGTTGTTGTCGCTGTTGTTGTTGAATGAGAATAATAAATGTCAGCACGATCCCTCCACTTTGCATGTAGTCTTAGTGGACCGTGTTAATCCAACCATGTCTAACATAGATGATGGCGAAGATGTTAGTGTTAGAGAAGGTAGTATATGTATCACCCTACCTACAAGCGGGAGCTATTGACAAACAGATCAAGAGAATGAGGATCAGTAAGTGTCACAGCCGAAAGAGTTTGTCTGGACACCATTTTAATGACCGCTCGAGAATTCCAGAAGGTTCTCGATGTGATGCTTATGCCACAATATCTTCACTACGGCATTCGCTGACAAGATTTTCAAGTTTGCAGTTACACTTCAGTATCAAACGCAGATCATTTTAAAAACAGCTGACAACGGTTAGACACTATACTATTGGAAAAGGATCAAACCATAATAATTTCGGAAATAGATGGCGGCAGGTAGAGTATAATCACAATATTTCTATATTTCAACCATTTTGGAAACAGATGGAGACAATCAAAGGAAAATTACAACAACAACAACTTAAGTCTTAGAGAGCGCTTTAACAATGATCAGTATACATGTCGGGATGGGTGTGGCTAGAGATATCACTGGAACGATAAGATAAGACTGGAAACAGTTCGTGACAGGTAGAGGTCTCTGCGTGCACAAAACTGTGCCAAGTACGACGATACGCCACGCACGATGTCAAAACACAGATGAGTCAGATGTCTGGAGTGACAGCCAGTGACGGAGGGAGTTTACAAAATTAGCTTCTTCCTAGTAGAGAACCAAATTGGTGAATGGCAGTCTTTATATCACTGTCAGTACCGCTATACATTCGTCGATAAAGGTTACGGACTCAACAGGAAAACTCATGATGCACTTTGGGCTAAGAAATGCAGAGCTGAACTAAATATAGTATTATATCTATATGTTTCAGTGGAGATGTTACAGTGTCTAGCAATGTCTTCATTTATGACTGAGGTAATTATGGCTAGAGCATAGAAGGTCAACTGATTCGAGTCGGGTCTGAGTTACAGTGTCTAGCAATGTCTTCATTTATGACTGAGGTAATTTTGGCTAGAGCATAGAAGGTCGACTGATTCGAGTCGGGTCTGAGTCATACGGAAGACTCAGTTTGGACTTCACTGGAAAGACAGTATAAGGAGTTCCACTCGGCCCACGACTTGGCGCGATTTGTCATGAAGGAATTAAGCGCAACACTGTTGGTAACTTTAGGGGAGATTCATTTTCATTTATTTGCACGTCCTTTGTGGAACTTTGCCTCGCTAACAGCACTCCTGTAGGTCTCTCAGTTGTGAGCAAGATGGCCTGCTGCTGATGCATCCATTTGCAGATTATCAACGATGTCTTACAGCCATCTTCACCTTGGTCTTCCTCTCTTTCTTTTTCCCATTATGTACCCTTCCAAGACGGTCTTCTCTAGATTATCATGACATTCAATGTGTCCAAAATATTTAAGTTTTCTCTCTTTAATCCTCTTTACTAACCAGCCTTCTTCAATATTGAGTTCTTGTAGTATGGATATATTTGTTCTTTTTTGTGTTCATGATATTTGAAGAACTCTTCTGTAGCATTTACATTCAAAGACATTTATGTGTTTCTCAGCTGTTTTGTTAAGTATCCAGGTCTCACAGGCATATGTTGCGATGGGAAAGATGCATGACCTTAAAAATCGTATTTTTGTAGTTTAGTCTGTTCCCCTCCACAGATTCTTTAGTTGTTTTACTTTCTGAAGAGCGATAGATGTCCTCCTTTTAATTTTCCTCATTGTATCTCCATTATTAGTTAGAAGTGATCCAAGATATTCAAAACTCTCCACTTTTTCCAGTTCTTCCTCATTGATACATATTTTAGCTGCCTTGTTTGTTTTGTCAATTGTCATCAATTTAGTTTTCTTTACATTAAGATAGAGGTTTTGCTCTTCGCCGTTCTTACGGACTGACATAATTAGTTTTTCCATTCCTTTTTGTGTTGTGCACAGTAATACTGAGTCATCAGCATATCTAATCTCTGGTATTTCATAACCTCCAATTCTTATGGCATCGTAATGTTCTTTGTCTACATCTTCTCTAACATTCCGCATTATATTTTCAGTATACAAGTTAAATAAGTAAGGCGACAATATGCACCCCTGACAGACCCCTTGTTTTATGTGGGAGATAACTATAAATAATACTTCTATCTTGAAGTCTTTTTATACAGGACAGCCGTGAGATGAATCTACATAATAAAGTACATCTGCAAGAACAGAAGTTGTCTGAGCTGGAAATCATTCGTGACAGTTGTTTGGACTGAAGTTAAACCAGTGTGATGACTGAATACTGTAATTTGATTAAACTTCTTGTGCGTCACAGTCTACAATCAGTGACGGACCAACAGGGCCCTAGGCTAAACGTAAAAGGGGCCTTCCTCCAACCTAGACTGTTCATCTTCTGATATAACGTAAAACAATAATCTATACTCGAATTGTTTTTTTTTTCCTTGATGTCGACCCCCCTATCTTTTCAGGCCCCTATGCTTAATTAAACCTTTATAGCCTAATGGGTAACTGCAGTCATTCAGCTGGGATCAGTGACTTTTCTGTCTGCTCTGAAGAATACCATATTCATAGTGCAATATCAGTGTTTTAAGTTCGCTTCAAATTTGAATGTTCGCGTGGTACATAGTAATAACATAAAATCCGATGCTATAAAGAAAGTAGTTTATGGCAGATAATTGTTCACATACTAACTATCATCGTGTGATGACCCGAATACTGTATGAGAGAAGTCTCAAGACTCATACATTGATGACGATGGTGACCATAACAGCTTGTTAAAACACAGTCATATGGACTTTTCTGTTTCCACAAATCTTATGTTTAATTTAAATCAGGTTACTATGAATTTAATCACACTTCTATCTATTTTTAATGGAAGGAGGGAAAGTGGAAAGACGCGTAATATGCCTGGGTCAGTATCCAAATCACAGTCACGCTTCATAATTGTCTGTGTGTCAAAAAGAAAATATCTTCAAGTATTTCCTTCACAGACACGCACAAATACAACGGGCACAAATAATATACGATTGCAATATATGACCACAAAAAATGGCCTAAGAAATGCAATCAATCCAACCTGATAACAGCACTATATTGTAACATGTCTAGAAAGATTTCATTAAACTGGAATTCACTGTACTTAAAAAAAACTGAGGTAGCGACCCACACAGCAGTAATCTAAACTGAGATAATGGGAACAAGGGACAGTATTTTGGCACGGCTGTGCTAAAATGAAAATAATTTAATGAAAACTTTAAGCAACACTGATTCTCGCACATACAGAATATGCCATTTGGGAGTACTATACCAGTGATGTGAACTGGGGACTCGAGTTACTACTGAGTAGTTACGTCAATACTAAGAAAGACGTGCACAGAACATAGAGCAAATAGATAGATGCCACAAAACTGAAGGATTTATATATCACTTGCTCCTAATACGTCATTACCACACATCAATACTATCGCACGTGACATGTAGTAAGATAAAGACAGTATGAGGTTTAGAGCGATAATTTAAGTTTGGATTAGACCAATATAGGAAAGATGGACAAGTGCTGCTGTCCGTAAAACCTGAAGGAACTTATTAAAAAGAAACTCGGAAGCTAAAATCGAGTCTGTTAGACGCTTATGTTATATGAAGGTTATTAGTGTATTCATAAGTTTTACTAGTTTAGTTTTAGTCATAGTTTCTAGTGTTTAATACCGGTTTAGCAAAATCAGTTTCAGTAAATTGATGAAATGAAGAATGGAGTATACACTGTGTCACTTTTATTTGTTTTACTCTACTTTCGTTACAACTCTCAACCTCTGCACGCGCTATAGTAAGAATCAACAATGGCAGCACTGATCCAGTAAATGAAACCAACAATTATATTTTGTCATATTCTGACTCACAGACTTGACTTGAGGCTTAAACTTAGGCTGCAAGGTAACATCTGAGACTAGACTTGAGATCTGAGGGTAGTTATGTGAGAGTTGACTTGAGATCAGAAGGTAGTAGTCGTGTGAGACTTGACTTAAGATCAGAAGGTAATCATGTAAGACTTGACTTGAGATCAGAAGGTAGTCATGTGAGACTTGACTTGAGATCTGATGGGAGTCATGTGAGACTTGACTTGAGATCTGAGGGTACTCATGTGAGACTTGACTTGAGATCTGAGGGTACTCATGTGAGACTTGACTTGAGATCAGAAGATAGTCATGTGAGAATTGACTTGAGATCTGAGGGTACTCATGTGAGACTTGACTTGAAATCAGATGGTAGTCATGTGAGACTTGACTTGAGATCTGAGGGTACTCATGTGAGACTTGACTTGAGATCAGTTGGTAGTCATATGAGACTTGACTTGAGATCTGAGAGTACTCATGTGAGACTTGACTTGAGACCAGAAGGTAGTCATGTGAGACTTGACTTGAGATCAGAAGGTAGTCATGTGAGACTTGACTTGAGATCAGAAGGTAGTCATGTGAGACTTGACTTGAGATCTAGAGGTGAGATTCGCCGTAAGGAACTTGAATGCACTGCTGTGTGTAAGTGACGCACATTTTTATACGAAAATCATGACAGCGTCACCACTCTCTAGCGCAAACACTATCGCTCTCCTGATTTTTATTACAGGGCGAAGAGAAGTTGGACTTGCAAAAGAACTTGAAAACAATGGAGCAGAAATGTGCTAGACAGTCACAGGTGCTTCAAGAATTACAAATAAATGACTAGGTTATTAAAAAAAAACTCACAGATCAAATTTGTAAAAGGGGCTCAGGTTATAATATATCAACCATTTCTGTTATTTGCTTGAAATCTCCACCAGCCTCAACATCTAATATTGCAGACAATTCTCAGGTGAGTTGATGTTTCCAGGCAAATGTGGCCTTGTTGAAATTTTCCCCTCTTGTAAATGCTATCTAAAAGTTGTCTGTTGATTCTGCTGTTTTTACTTCAGAAAGTAAAACAAATAAAGAATCTGTGGAGAGGAGCAGACAGAACTACAAAAATAAGATTTTTAAGGGCATGCATCTTTCCTATCGCAACATATGCCTGTGAGACGTGGACACTTAACAAAACAGATGAGAAACATATAAATGCCTTTGAATGTAAATGCTACAGAAGAGTTCTCTAAATATCGTGGACACAAAAAAGAACATATATATATATATATATACTACAAGAGCTTAATATTGAAGAAGGCTGGCTAGTAAAGAGGATTAAAGAGCGAAAACTTAAATATTTTGGACACATTAAACGTCATGATAATTTAGAGAAGACCGCATTGGAAGGATACATAATGGGAAAAAGAAAAAGAGGAAGACCAAAACGAAGATGGCTGCAAGAAATCGTTGACGATCTGCAAATGGATGCATCAACAGCAGGCTATCTTGCTCACAACAGAGAGGCCTACAGGAGTGCTGTTAGGGAGGCAAAGTTCTGCAAGGGACATGCAAATGAATGAATGATTCTGCTGTGATGAAAATGTACTCGTCTCAAATGTAAAAACAGATGTTTTGTCAGATACTGTATTGTTGATGTTCTTGTTGTCGGACAGCAGTGAATAGTGATATGACACCCCCCCCCCCTTTTCTCGTAGACCAAGATATTTGTACTTTGCCTTGTCACAAGATGTCTCGATCATTTTCTAGAGCAGCGGTTTCCAACCTTTTTTACACCCAAGGATCGCTTTTCCAACTTCGTGTAAGTTTCAGACCGACGGCAATATCGTAATGTCTTAAAATCATAATTGCCTTTTACTCAAAATATGATACTTAATTAATACTAAGCTAATAACGCAGTCACAGACCAGGTGACATTGCGCCTTAGACCACACGCTGGGAACAACGTGCTAGAGTTCTTGATAATACTAACATCATTACTTTCTCATGTTAAAGGATATTTTAGTTTATGATGTTACCGACTTTTTAAAAGTAATCTAAGCCAAGCCTGTGCACAGACAAGTTGCGTAACGTTTCCACTCAACCGGGCACTCCCCTTGAAAGGTGGAGACATACATAAATAAAACTATTGAAGTGCAGTTAAAAAAATGTCGACAATTTTACATTCACGAGCTGTCGTCATTGTGCTTGAGGCAAGTCATACAAAAGAGTATATAAAGATGTACAATAAAAGCATCTCAACTGGAACTAGTTTGCCAAAGTTGTATAAAAAGAACGATGTACATGAATGGATAATAAAGCAATGGAAGGGTGGATTACTCCAACAAAACAACATGGCGTTTCGCTCTGTTGCAGTAGCGGGGAAAAGTTGCAAGTTACTACAGTATTTAGAAAACTCATCACCGAAGTTGATAAACAATCAAGCATAAGTTTCCCGAACTATATAGCTAGCTTTCAAGTGTCCGAGTTCTCTTGCTTTTTGTCCATGTTTTTCTACATTATACGGGACTGTGGACAAACACACAATTTGACAGTCGTTTCACTTGCTAACCTGTCTGCTAGAGGCAACGATTGCTCTCATTCTCTTAAAAGTGGATGTAGAAAGATCATAATTTCCAATCCATATTTTTTCTGTTGTCTTATTTCATATGACCAAGATATATGAAATATTTCACTTTTTTCTTTAGTTTTTTTCTCCCACTTTTCTCTGCTGTTACCACAACCTTTGTCTATCTAATATTTATTTACATTATATTCTTGATTTTTTGCTGCTTATTTCTAGCAGAAAATTCTGGAAGTTTTCTTTTCCCTGACATCAGTACTATATCATCTGCACGTGTCAAGTTATGAACTTCTCTTCAAATGATAATTCATCCAGACTTCTAAAGCAAAGAGAAAACAGTCATTCTTGTAAAACTCTCTTGCAAGAGAATGAAAGCAATATCAAAACATTTATGGAGCACTACACAACAGTAAGACATGTTATTTATGGAGCACTACACAACAGTAAGACATGTTATTTATGGAGCACTACACAACAGTAAGACATGTTATTTATGAAGCTCTATACAACAGTAAGACATGTTATTTATGGAGCACTACACAACAGTAAGACATGTTATTTATGGAGCTCTACACAACAGTAAGACATTTTATTTATGGAGCTCTATACAACAGTAAGACATGTTATTTATGGAGCTCTATACAACAGTAAGACATGTTATTTATGGAGCACTACACAACAGTAAGACATTTTATTTATGGAGCTCTATACAACAGTAAGACATGTTATTTATGGAGCACTACACAACAGTAAGAAATATTATTTATGGAGCTCTACACAACAGTAAGACATGTTATTTATGGAGCTCTACACAACAGTAAAACATGTTATTTATGGAGCACTACACAACAGTAAGACATGTTATTTATGGAACACTACACAACAGTAAGACATGTTATTTATGGAGCTCTATACAACAGTAAGACATGTTATTTATGGAGCACTACACAACAGTAAGACATGTTGTTTATGGAGCTCTACACAAAAGTAAGATATGTTATTTATGGAGCTCTACACAGCAGTAAGAAATGTTATTTATGGAGCACTAGACAACAGTAAGACATGATTTTCTGCTGAAATATGGACTTGTCAGATGAGACTTCTCTAAGACAGACATAGAACACTGCACTGTTAGACAAATGTGTTTGATGACAGTGCTGTACTATCAAGGTGTGTTTTATGACAGTGATGTACCTGTCAAGGTGTTTGATGACTATGACTGATGTACCTCTCAAGGTGAGTGTTTGATGACAGTGATGTACCTGTCACAGTGTTTGATGACTGATGTACCTCTCAAGGTGAGTGTTTGATGACAGTGATGTACCTGTCATGGTGTTTGATGACTGATGTACCTCTCAAGGTGAGTGTTTGATGACAGAGATGTACCTCCAAAGATGTTTGATGACAGTGATATACTATCAAGGTGAGTGTTTGATGACAGTGATGTACTATCAGTGTGAGTGTTTGATGACAGTGATGTACTATCAGTGTGAGTGTTTGATGACAGTGATGTACCTCTCAAAATGAGTGATGACAGTGATGTACCTCTCAAAATGAGTGATGACAGTGATGTAGCTCTCAAAATGAGTGATGACTGTGATGTACAAAACAAGATGAGTGTTTGATGACTTTAATGTACCTCCTAGGAAGATTGTTTGATGAGTGATGTATCTCAAGATTTTTTTATAAGAGTGATGTACCTCATGACATCACTGTCAAAAGTGATTGAAAGAAGAGGTAGTGATGGACTGGTCACATTATGAGAATAGCAGACAAATTCCAACCACAAGCACTGCTGATGTGGGTTTCACAGGGTAAAAGATTGGGACAATCCAAAGAGACACAGAGATGTATGGGATAGAAACTGCTGGTAAATGGCTGATATGAAAGACAGCCAAGAAGATTCTCATAGCAAAGGAGAAACAAAAATGTAAATCTTTTGCTACGGGTGGCCTCATGTGAGTTAGGTAGTGAAGGGATAAGTGTGAGAGAGAGAGAGACGTAGAACAAGTCATTCTACTTAGCTGGTGCATAGAACATAAGATGTTCAGTGTTGTGAGATCTAAATTGATTCAAATATAACAAATTGGTTTTATTTGATGAAATATTTCCCTGTTTTGTGAACACTTGCTGACCGTCTTGTGAAGCTCATTTTTCATTTAGTAAACATAGAAACAAATGCACCCCTATATGCTTATTGAAAGTACTTAAAAATGTTTGCCATATCTTTGCTAATTCTAACATCACTTTGGACAGGGATGTGCATGTTATCTGATGTGATGGTCAGTGTGACAAATACCTGGCATGCTTGCATCAAGGTTGATGGACCACAGCTGACCAAGATCCTGTCCCACCTCTCTGCTGGACCTCCAGTAACAGGCCCAGACTGGCTAACAGGGCAGGGATCACTATAGCCCCCAAAAGAAGCAATGCACACCTGCTCTTTAGCTTCTATCAAGGACTAGAAGAAGTCACCATAACTTTTTTCCCATCTGACATGATGCAGTGTCTCCATACCATCACAGCAATGCATGCAAACATCTGCTTGCAGTTCCAGGGTGACAAGAGCACCAACACACATCATTTTAGATATCTGTTTCTCACAATCAACACACATCATTTTAGATATCTGTTTCTCACAATCAACACACATCATTTTAGATATCTGTTTCTCACAACCAACACACATCATTTTAGATATGTGTTTCTCACAACCAACACACATCATTTTAGATACCTGTTTTGTAGTCGCTCCATTATCATCTGTACCAGAGCATACACCATGGAAAGAAGCAGATTATACACAAATAACTATTCAGACTGAAGTGAAAGGTGTGCAGAATGGTGAGATGCAGAGCAGTCTTGTAAGATCAACAGCCACACTTGGTGTTCTAGATGACAAATATCCATGTGACACCTGGATACATGTGTAAACAGATGGATCTGCACACAATGCCATAAAGAATGGAGGGGCAGGAGCATATATTGAATATCCAAACAACATCATTGACAAGATTTCCATACCCACTGGTAAATACTGCAACAACTTTGATGCAGAAGTTAGGGCAATTATTGCTGCAGTTGAAAAACTATCAGACTCCAGAATTGACACATGTCCTGTAGCAATTCTCACAGAAGCAAAATCAGTACTGGAAGCTCTTCAGTGCAACAAACTACCAGACCTTAAAGATGCCTTGTCACAAATTGGCTTACAACATGGAGTCACTTTGCAATGGATTCCTTCCCACTGTGGGATACCAGGCAATGAGAAAGCTGACCATCTGGCCAAAGAGGGCACTGAAATGGAGCAACCAGACATACCAATCACTTATAATCAGAAGAAAAGCATGATAAAAACCTACAGGAAGCCACAAACACCACCACATGATGACTATCACATGCTAAACAGAAAGGAACAAGTCACCATCTTCCGTCTCCGAACAGGACACAGCCGACTCCGAAGTCATATGTATACAAAGTTTAAGGTTTGTACTACTAATCTATGTACATGTGCCCAGGTGCCCCAAACTGTGGAACATATCCTCCAGAACTGCATCAACTACGAGACACTAAGAAATAATTACTGGCCCAGTGAAACCACTAAAGAAGATAAGCTGTATGGTTCCATACATGAATTACAAAAAACAGTGAAATTTATCCAAGAGACAGGACTGCAGATATAGACAGACAGTGTGAACGAAGAAGAAGAAGATACCTGTTTCTCACAACCAACACACATCATTTTAGATATCTGTTTCTCACAACCAACACATATCATTTTAGATACCTGTTTCTCACAACCAACACACATCATTTTAGATACCTGTTTCTCACAACCAACACACATCATTTTAGATATCTGTTTCTCACAACCCTTTCACTTTATTATTATTCTGAGTTCTTCATGTTTCTCGGACTCTAGTACTCTCATATAAAGTTCAGTTCTATGTATCATCACTTTGATCTGATTTTTAAACTACTAACCACAGACATACGACACAAACTAACCACACCTTTTCTATTACAAATCAAATCAAACACTCATAAACATATAAATATTTTAATAAATTTCAGTTACTGATCTAGCAGTAAAATAAATAATGTTAATGTGTAAAAGTTTATAGTGCCAAAAAACTATCAGACACAAACATGTTCAACACACATAATGAAACAGTGTAATTTATGGCTGCTACAATCATACAGGGGTGAATGTTTGGTGTAGCCTTATCAAAGTAGAAAGATCTAATGAGAAATGATAATTTTATGCACTTCATGCAAGATCTCTACAAGACTGACTTATCTTAATAGATAAGTGATTTTCTTCCCCTTTCTTCTTATATTTTATCATTTATTTTATCTGAAGAAGGCATATTGCTGAAATGCTGTTTTTTTTTCCTTTCCTTCTTTCTATTACTCTCTTTTCTCATATGCTGTTAATACATTTTATAAAGCTGCATTGAACATCTCCTTATCAGCCTTAACTATTATTGTTTCTAAAATTATGCCTACAAAAATATCAAATTTACCTCTGCTCAACCATCAAGAAATAAAAAGCTGGAGAAGACAGGAATGGAGAGAGCACAGACACATCTGTAGCAAGCTAACATTTGTAAACATGATTTTTCTTGATGACATTAAAATCACATATTTATGCCAATATTAGTATGTACATGCCAATATTAAAATACATGATAATGGATGTATAGAACAATGTAGAATTTTCTTTACTGGAAAATAAATACTGAGATTCACAATCATAAAGAAAAAAAAATGTCCCCAAAATAATTTGTGAAGAAGAGTGGTTATAACCATATAAAATATGCTGACAGTGGTTAAAATAAGAATCATCTGTACATGACTAGAGAACAAGCTGTTTTTGCTTATGACTTGAGATTAACTGCATGCAGGGCAGGGCACACAGGTGTAAGCTGTATATGGATGTCGGTGTACTGAGGGACAGCAGGATATTAAAGTAAAAATTATTCCTTGTATACAGGATCGTACCCAAGTTAAAAGCTGGCAAATACACATAAAAAAGACATACATAGAGACAGTATTTGACAAAAGCTTTGAACACGTATAATAAGATACCAAGAATGTGAAGATACATCACCAGGTATTCTAGAAACAGCTACTGTACCAAAAGAAAAAGATGTACCACAGAACATGTAAAATGTCAACATTGCTACTGCATTGACAAAACTGACTGTAACAAATGGATGGAAAATTCCTCTATACAACTGCCAACATTATCTCCTGTGTGGTCCTGGAGTTTTTTTTTCTTTCAAAATAATATTTAGAATCATTCTGCAAACTCCCTACCAAAATAATTTCTTTTCTGTAAGCATGAAGAACAATAACCAGAAAACACAGAACAGCTGGAAAACACAATGTACAGATTGTAATGAAACTCATCAGTACATTTAAACTTTTGCAAGATGAACTGACCTCAGGAAGTCCAATGAAGCAAGAGGTGCTCAAGAACTGTAGAGGGAAATCCTGTCATTTTATAAGGCCAAAAGTGACAATATTATTAGTGTTGTTTCAAATCACAGAAATGGAATAAAACAAAGGTGTCTGCTTCCTTTCTATTATCTGAGATACTCTCTTGAAAGAAAGAAAAAAAAATTAAAAACTGAGACACAAACACTGTTTTAGCTGAGGCAGCATTGAGAAGATCATCTATAATTTCACAAGAGATATATATATATATGACAAGCCACAGACACTTGCACTAATACATACACAGCACATGTTACTCATTTATTTCTCAACCTAGAGCCCATCATCATCAGCAGCAGAAAAACAGAAATACTGGAAGAACTGAGCTGGTTTATGCAAAACTGACTAAACATGTGTAAGAAAATTAGTTAAAAATGAATCTCCAAGAGAAAAATGCTAAAAATTGTTGCATGGCAACAGACTGAGAGTGTCTGAACTCCTGTCACTGGCTGACAAAGTCCACACACACTCATACACTGTTTGGACGAGGGAACTTGGTCACATGCAGTGAAACCTTGGAGCAGTAACAACTTTAGATGGGAAATGCAGAACAGAAATTAGGAACAGAACAGGCCAAGCAAAGACTGCATTTCAGAGAATGAGAAACATATTATCCAACACATCCTTATCAATGAATGTTAGAAAACGAGTCTTAAAATGCTATATTGAACCTATCTTGTTATATGGAAGTGAAGAAAGGACAATAGGCAGGTCTGCACAAAAATCATTGGAAGCAGCAGAAATGTGGTTTATTAAAAGAATGTTGCGAATCCCCTGGACAGCAAAAAATAACTAATGAAGAATGTATGAGGAAGAGGTGGAGAGACAAAAAATACTGTCCAAAAAAAAAAAAAGATAGAGACACTGTACTTTCATAGGACATGCAATGAGAAGAGGGGGCATTGAAAATATTATAACAACAGGAAAAAACAGAAGGAAGATGATCAAGAAGAAGACCAAGAGAAATGAGATGGGATGGTGTGAGAGGAGATCACCAACTGAGCTGATGGCCTGCATGAAGGATTGTGTACTCTGGAGAAGCATAATGGTCAACGCCAGTCGGCAAGGCACCTTATGATGATGAGTGAAAAGATAACAGCCACTTGCCTAAATACATTCTCTAAGGATAACTTATACTAAAAACAGCCCCAGGCCAACCAAAATTATGCTCCAAGGACATATGACAAAAGAGGCATAGAATTTCTGGCAATTTTACCAGAATGTAGAAAAAGTATGATGGTGACTAAGTGATGGAGTGAATACAAGCAACTAATGGGACAAGGAAAGGGAGCTTGTGTTACTCCTTTTAACCACAAATGAATCGGAAGCAGCTCTCAGACATCCAAGCACACAGAAGTGGTCTCCACAAACAGAGCAGAAATTGACCGGAAATCTCAAACAAGAAATTCATTTATAGTTTACACTGACAGCACAAACCTAAGATAAGTCCAACAATTAGTTTTTATGCTACAAAATCAACTTTTTTTTTTCATAACTGAACTAAAAATAATATTACTTCACATAAAAATACCAGTGAGGATAGCATATACCAGTGCATGAGGTAAATAAAAAATATAAACCTGATGTTGAAAATTTCAAATGGATTAGAAATGCAAAATCTTGTTTCAATGACAATGTAAGAATTACAGAAACGAAAATGTATCCCCCTTTTAAACAACGGCAAATTTCACATAATGTAAAAGTTCTTACAAAAAATCCAGCTCTTCTCAACATAATACAAAATGTAAATACAGTTAACTTCATGAATGACTAAAGTGTTGGTTATTTTGAAGATATGTAATTAAATCTGATTATTTGCTTGCTAAAAAAGAAGATTGTCCTAGAATTATTTACATAAACAATGTTATGGAGGCCATGTAAAAGGAGGTGAAGGTTTGAGATATTATAGAAAATGAATTATGCACTTTAATAACTATTCAACATAGCCAAACTACGAAGGGTGATTGATAAGTTCTCAGCATAAGGTACAACAGATTATCTGTGGACAACTTTTTTGGGTTATTTCTCACCACAGCCCCCTTGCAAGTTTATGCACTTAGTCCAGCGATCCTGAAGCATACAGATCCCTTCTTTGTAAAAGTCAGCATCTTGTGCCAGTAGAAAGTGGTCTACAGCATGATGTCATCATTTGATGCAAATTTGTGACCAGTGAGCTCCTTTCTGAGTTTGGTAAACAGGTAATAGTCTGAAGGGGCTAAATCTGGGGTATAAGGAGGATGTTCAAGAAGCTGGAAGCCGCATTCATAAACGGCAGCCATTGCCACTGGTGACTTGTGAACTGGAGCATTGTCTTGCTGAAAGATGACTCCTCTCATCAATTTCCCTTGACGCTTTTCCTTCAGTTTGACCCGCACTTGCTTCACAAGATTAGCATAATAGGCCATGGTGACCGTTCTGCCCTTTTGAAGATAGTCTACCAACAGCATACCTTCTGAATAACAAAATATGGAAGCCATCACTTTGCCTACAGACAGAACCACCATTGCTTTCTTTGGAGGTGGGGATCCATGATGTTTCCATTGCTTTGACTGTTCTTTGGTTTCTGGTTGAAAATGGTCTCATCTATAGTCACAAATTGCTGAAGAAACTTGTCAGGATCTGCAGAAAAATGGTCAAGATTGTCTCTTGACATGTTGAGACGCTTTCATTTATGATCAGCTCAAAAAAGTTTCAGGATCCATTGAGAGTTGAGACCTTTGTCATTTGAAGATCATTGTGAATAATGGCATGAACACGTTCCTGGAAGATGCCCAACTCAGTAGCAATGTACTGCTAAGTTAGTCGTCGATCCTTCATTATCATGTTATGGATTCTGCTGGTGGTTTCATCGGTGGTTACCGTTCTTGGTCTTCCTGGATGGGGATCATCTTCCAGACTCTTCCTTCCAGTTTGAATTAAGCTGCCCATTTCTTCACTGTGCTGTAAGAAGGGGCACTCTCCCCTAGAGTCTCCACCATATCCTCATGGATCTCCTTCAGTGATAAGCCCTTGATGCAGAGGTAGTGAATGACTGCTCGATGAGAAATTTTATCCATTTTGCCACCCCTTACCATTTCAGTTGCCTGTAAAAAAAAAAAAATTGGTTGCAGTTAACTTCTTGAAACTTGGTGTTTAATCTTATATTAACCTGATCTACAAATGCACCTGTGTGTTTCAAGTATTTGTACCTTATGCTGAGAACTTATCAATCACCACTCGTATCTCTAGTAAGACTATACAACAGTGAGAGATAAATACGTTGTTATTGATCATGCTGCCTGTGGGTTCCTGCTCTTTGGCCCAATCAATGGGACAAGCATAAAGGAATACAGCACCAGGGTAAGACTGTGAAAAGCAAAGGAAGGAGACACAACATATCAATCCTTGGAAAGCTTTACACTGACCTCAGGAAGTCAGAACCAACTCCACTCAATGTGGAAACATTATGAGAAGACAAGCAGACAGAAGAAAACAGTGAGAAAGACATAAATTTGAGATTACCCAGCACATCAAGCTGCTGTGTCACACACAAAAAAGAAATTCTGGCAGCAAAAACCAGAAGTAACAGGGAGTCTCTGAAAACACAAGCACAGAAAATGATGATACAACTGCTAACATGAAAATCTCAACTCCATCAGAAACACTGGATAGATAATAAAAACATATAGAAGATTAAATATTTACGGTTTAAATTTTCTAAATATGTCAGACTATGGATTCCACAGAAAGAGAAATGTGTGTGAAAGAGAAAGGAGAGGGAGTTCATGCATGTAGGTTGCTCCAGTCCACTTCTCAAACTTAAGCTTACACAACTATTGTAAACAGCTGTTACAGAATTTTCTGTAGTATAACCACTCAGTTGAGTTGTTTCTGATCAGCTACAAAATTCTCCCACTCCAGACAACAGAAAGGACTGCCACTTTAGTGACATGATAGGACAATACTTGATTTATTCATCCCCAGCAACCCACAAAGTCCCGCTAGAATATGTAAAACACTGCTTTATGATATAAAAAGAATAAAAAATCATTTATAATTTAACAAAGCTTAAGGATGAAGAAAATAATTACCATTTCTCACAAAACAAAGATCACTCCTGCAACTGTGCATGATTTCTGATAGATGTTCTGAGAAAAAAAAAATGCATGCTAGGTGACAAAAAGAAAATAACTCCAGCAACTACAAACTTGACCCATGGTATTGCATTCATCTCTACTTCTTGAAACAATAACAGCAGAAATGAGAAAACATGTGACCAGTTTATGCAGAACCTGAAGATGAAATATCACCCCCAACTACTACTCCTCCACAACATGTCATCCTTTTCTCAAAATACAGCACTGAGATAAAAAAAAACAAAATCAAAACAGTACAGATAAGACCACAGAAGAATTAGATTTTACTCTTATAAAACTTCTGGCGGAGGCAGAGTAGTTAACACAGACCAGCTACTGCAGCTAATAACTAGTGCTGACACTGTCTCAACAATCTGTCATGATCAGACACCTAGTTACTGACAATGCCAGGCACATCCTCAATGCTTCATCTGTAACTTTATGATTACAATATCACATGAAAATCATCATCAATTCTGAACCATCAGAATATTTCAGACAGCACCTTATAAAATAAGTCATTTAACTTCTCAAATAAGAGAAACAACATATAAACTTCTTTCATTTTTACATGTAAGCTAAAGTTTCATCATCATCATCATCTGCTGTCTTTCTATTGAAAGCTTTATTGTTGTTAATCTCCAACTTAAACTACATTAAAAGACATGTTCGTGAGGATACATTCTGGAGGAAATGTGTTTTGGATTGACAGATAATACATAAACATATGCACTCTTTTCTCATTCTGCTTGCAAAATTGTCATATTATAAGAGTTTGTTAGCACAAGTACTGTGTATGACTTTGAATAGTTTTTGGGTATAAGTATATATAAAACTAAATATACAAATACACACAAAGCCACTACAGGAAAACTGTGATAACAAAATGTTAAGACTAAGACTAATTAATAAAGTTGTTCCTAGTTTTGTTTTAAATAGTCTTAACATTTTGTATATGACCTTGTTTGTTGGTCCCATTGATAGCACCATCATTTTTTTTTTCATTATACAAATATACAATCAATACACCTGCAAGATAAAGAACAGTATTAGCCTATTGTTTTTTGTGCCATTTCTTGAACTTCCAAGCATTCTACTGAAACCCTTCCCCCTGAAATCAAATGTCTAAATAAAAAAAGACTATGATAACTACATTAGTGACAAAATGTGGAAGCTGAAGTGTAGAGTACTGACTAACCTGAAGTAGAAACAAAAAAAAAAAAACCAATGTGTTCATGGCAGGACTTGATGGGTAAGTTCAGCTGATCTTATATTCCTAAAGGTTTTAAAAGTGTACTGAATCCAGTGGTAACCTGTGGACTAATATGTGAAGCAGGATACAAAGGTCAAATGTTTGCTCTAGTGTCAGACTTGCCAGGAAATAACTGGCCACAACCCCAAATACTTTCCTTGATTTTCTATCTGGAAAATGTCACAACAATGTTCAATGAGGTAGGGTTTGATGCAGCCCTTGTAGTGGTTGGGCTTGCTCATGAGGAAAATCTTCTAGTGTAAGTCCCAGGAAATGTAGGAAGCCTGCTATCACAGTAATCAATCATCAAGAATACAAGAACACTACCATCACCACTGATTGGTAGGAATCAGGGCTCACATAAAAGCATTCAGAACTGGAACAAGAATTGTGATGCAAGTTAATACTGCTCTTATGCATATACAAAAATGATGTGTTTCTCACACTATGTATCAGATACCTGTTTTAAAATATGTGACAAACCTATTCACTTTTATCATGCCATTTTGAAAAAAAAAATTTTTAATTTTTAATTTATTCTAATCACTCTCATGCCTGATGGGAATTTTCTGGGAAAGCAGTTTGTGGAAGGAGCTGGAAGTTTGACATGGACAGCTGTGTCTCTGTTGCAAATCTGACTGATGGGCTACGGAAGTCTGCATGGAAGGTGTTGCGTGCAGGCACACTGTTCATGCCTGCAGACATGTAGGACTTGCTGTAAGGAAAACTATGAGATCCTATATCATGCTTGTAATCATGAATTGATGTCATCTGAACACTGGACGGCAAATGAGGTTCTGGGCGCATCATTGGAACACTAGAGTGCAAGCCAGCCTCCTTCATTGACATATGAACTCCATGTGGCATTCTGTCACTGTGAGATGAATGTAGATCTGGTTGTGAGTATGCCTGCTCATGCATGCTGGGATGAAGCTGTGAGCTACCTGATGACATGTGACCAGAAGATGGCAAAGACAAACCATAAGGATTTCTGGACACCCCATAAGGATGTAAATGTGCATCAGCATTGGAAACAGGAGAATGATTTTTGTTTATTATGCTAGGATTTTCATCTAAGTAAGACAGTCTTCTGCCATCTCCATAATTCTTGTCAGAGAAGGCAGGATTTGGACTCCCTATAAACCGCTTATCACCCACAGAGTTTTCAGGACTCTGCAGGTAACTTTCTTCTGTAAATGAACTGTTAGGACTACCTAAGTAACTCTTCTCTGGAACTGAACCAAGGGAACTGTTCAAATAACTCTTATCTGGATATGAGCTGCCTGGACTAGCAATGTAATTTTTCTCAGCAAAAGGTGTTGTGGATGTCCTTGCATAAAGCTTCTCCTGATAGCTATTACTATGTGTCTCCACAAACAGTTTTTCTGAGAAAGAGTTACTGGTAGTGCATGGGTAGCTTTTATCAGAGAATGAGCTGCTCTGTGAGTGGGAGTATTCATCCTCTCTGAATGAACTATTGTGAGAAAGATGGGAAGAGCTTGAAGGGTGTCTCTGCTCATATGCTGAATGATGCGCTGGTGACGTTCTGGACAAGGTGTTCTCATTTTCCTCATGGTCAGTCTCTGTTTCTGACCCACTTTCACTGTCCTGGTATGGTTCTTCTGCAGGCCTGACACTGAGAATGCTGTTGTTCTTCAATGATGAGCTCTCCTGGCCTGTATACATCATAAGGCCATTACGTTTATGCTCACTTATATGCTGTAGTAAAAGTTTCCGTAAAATAAAACTTTGGCCACATAGAATGCATGTGTGGGGACGTTCTCCTGTGTGTTCTCGACGATGAACTGTCAAGTGGTGCTTCTGTCCAAAACACTTCCCACAGTCTGCACATGAAAACTCACCTCCTTCCACTTCCACAACATCTTCATCCGGTATCTGATCACCGCCACGGGAATCCAGCCCTTCTCTTTCATGTCTCTTCATGTGATTATTGAGAAACATTTGACCCTTAAACATTTTACCACACAGACCACAGAACAGTGGGCCCTTGGCTGCTGTGAGTGTAGATGCAGGAGGAAGCTCACCTGTCATGTGAGAAGCATAGTGAGCACTAAGAACCTCCTCTGATGGGAACATTTTCCCACATACCTTACAAAGCAAAGGCAGCTGATCTGAATGACAAAGCATGTGGGCTTCTAGATGTGACATTCTGCCAAATTCTTTCCCACACACCTGACAAATCCGACCAGCTCTGTCACGATGAGCAGCCATGTGACGGTTCTTATTGTTAATACTCTCAAACATCTTTCCACACTCTTCACACTGAAGATTTCCCTCTTCCAAATGAGCCATATGATGTTTGAAGTACTCCATGACATCAAGGTATACCTTTCCACACCTTTTACACTCATACCTACCATCCTTTCTGTGAGTTCGCATGTGAACTTTCAGAACAGAGGCCTGGGAGAAATCCCGCTCACAAAGCCCACATTTGTATGGCCTTTCTCCTGTATGAACCCTCAGATGGACGGACAGCACCGAGGCTGATCTGAAGAATCTTTCACAAAACTCACACTGTATTTGTTTATGCACACGCTTATGCTTTTCCTTTTCATACTGAGTAGGAAACACCTTCTCACAAAGACCACATGGATACTGAACCCCTTCAGCCCCATGTGTTTTCATGTGCTGCTTGAAAGCTATCCATTCTGAGTACTGCCGACCGCAGTCTGAGCACTGTAGATTCTGGTCATGTTTGCTGGTCAGATTGTGAACAAGAATATGAGTGTCTAGCTTCTTTCTGCTCTCAAACAGCTTGCCACAAATATTACAACAGTGGTTCTTGCCAATTTCATGACTTGCCATATGATTTCTCAAACGCTGACCTGTGTGAAACTGGCGCCCGCAAATCTGAAAAGTGATTAATTATAAAGTGATTAATTATAAGGTGTGTAAGAAATAATAGCATCTTCACTGACATAAAATAAAATCAGCCTGAATAAACATGACTGTAAATGTCCCCTGCTGTCACCTGCCCTATGATGAGAAGGAGGATCTTACACAGTGGATCTACATCACAGGAGCTAGCAGTCAGAATCAGTAAAGAATAACATGACCTGCTGAAGATATGTAAAAAAAAAAAACAAACCTAATTCAGTCATTGATCATCACTGGCTAACAACCTGAATAGTAAACAGCCAACTTAAAGGAAGCAAATCATAAGGAGTGGAATAAAGACTTCAGAACAAGTGCTCAGGAATGTCCAATGTTTGCAGATCTATGCAACCTGACAAGTCTATGAAACTGAAGCAAAAACCAGGAGAAAAGGGTAGCGTGGAATCCATCCTGCAGACCAGGCTCCTCCACATTTGGCATGATCTGGTGTTGAAAGCAGAAGAAGAAGACATGCTGGCAGGCATTTTCAGTGCTGTTATTGATACATCTATCTGTAACTGCAGACTGGAGTCTTTTGTCTCCGGTACAGGGTGAAGATTTAGAGATTCAGGAAATCAGCTTGATGGGGAACTGGATGTGGTGGATTTCTGTTAGTTCCTGAAAAGGACCTAGGAAGCATGCTTCTCATCAAGATTCACCAGCACAAAAAAACGGTCAGACTGAACCCTGCAACCTGACATACCACAACAGCATGTTGCTTGGAGCACATCTGGCAGAATGAGTACGGTCTTGACCAGCTTTGACTCAATGTATCTTCTCTCTTAGTTACTTTTGATCCCTTACATCTTGAATGCTGAGAATACAGTCTTTCAGGTATTTATAAGACTATCTGATTTTTCATTAACAGTTAAGCTAATTGCTAATACTTACACTGCAAGAAAATCTTTTTCCGCCTGACTCTGTGTGCTTTGCTTTCAAATGATACAGATATGCTCGCCAATTAACACAAACCTAGTTATGACAGAACAACAACTTAATTATTTGCTGCATTTAGACCAAAGAAAGAGGTCCTACATAAAAAAAAACCAAAAAACAGAGATATTAGATTTGTGTAATTCATGATAACATCTGAAAACTAGCCTTTATCCCATCAGTGAATTCTTCAATAACTAAATAACTCTAAGATATACTTTTAATGCCTGGTTTAAATGATCCAACCTATATCTGAAGCCAAATAAACAATCTTTATACATTCAATACAGCATACAGAAATAAACAAACAATCTTATATATGTGATACAGCATGCAGAAATATGAAAATTCTATTATTTCAGAGACTGAGTAAATTACAGGGCACATCAAATTCTGTGCTAGATTAAACTGAGATGCTAACAAAACAAAACTTTTCTTAGCATCTCACTATCTTCCTTTCTCAAGAACTCTGAAGGTGCTTCTTCTGCAGCTGATGCTGTGATGATATTGAGGCACAGCCAGTATCAAATTTGGGGTGGGGGGTTACAGTTCTTATTTAAATCCTGAGTGAACCCAAGCACCAGACCTCTCAGCAAACTCCATCACCCCGCTACAGAACAGGACTATATCAATCCCTTTGCCTGTTAGCCAGGACTAAGTGCACAATAGTCTATAGCTAAGAGCACCATAATGATGTGTGACAGGATCCTGACCAGTTCTGGATTTTTAGTCCTCTATAACCACACCATCTCACTATACAGCCATTATATGCATTATCTGTTAAAGTATTACACATACATCAGAGGTTAAACCTTGTACAACTGTTACCTTGCCACATGTCTCACATGTAAAAGAAGCTTTTCGGTCAGTGTTGTGAACAGGCAGATGATGATCCAACTTGTCCTGTGATGAGAACATTTTGCCACAGGTATTGCAGCAGAAAGGTTTCCCCTTGCTGTGACCCAGCATGTGACTGTCGTAGCGGCTTGGAACTCTGAACACTTTCCCACAAATACCACATGGATAACTAGGCGGCGGCCTCGACGAGAGTGATCGGATACTTACTGTACCCAAGGTGGCCTGAGATGATCGTCTGGGTCGTCTAGGTGTGCTTGGGGTAACGGGAGTTTGAACAGCCACGACAGCTGGTGCCTGTGATCCTGATACTGCTACCTGAGAATGAGGTCCATTGTAAATCCCTTGTGTAACATCATTGAAAAGATCCTCCATATTCTGTGTTCCATATTTAGAAGATTCACAAGCGCCATCTTTTGGAGCAATATGTTTTATCTGCGTCTTTGATGGCTTCCGTTTAGATCTGTTCTTTGAACCCAAAGGGTCTTGTGATGCCTGAGTGTCTGTTGTGTCACCATCAGCAGAGTCTGGAGAACCTTCATCCACAGCTTCATCCATGGCAAGATCAAAGGTTCACTTGCAGACTTGCTCTACAAATATGTTACACAAATGATCACTGTTTAGCATGAAATGATTAAACAAACAAACAAACAAACAAAAATCACAGCTTAGTTCACAAAAAAAAAAAAAAACAACAACAGGAAATGGATTGGTCATGTGCTCTGAACAGACCCCAGCAACATCGCTGAAATAGACATGTGATGGATGCCCGAGGGAAAAAGAAATAGAGGACGACCCAAGTCTACCTGTCAGAGAACTGCAGAAGCAGAAATGAATATTATGCAGCACTATACAAAAGCTGGTTGCAGACCATGGCAGGTGGAAAGAATTTGTTACTGCCCTGCAAGAAACCAAAGGGTGTAATTGGTGATGACTGCTTAGCTGACTGCTGGCCAAGGACATGGATGGATATTCCTTGTAAAAGCTCTTAAGAGTAGCTTATGCTACAGTGAAAATATGTTTTCTTTTGTAGCTGTTAAGTTTTGGAGTGTAAACAGTTGCGAAGTTTAAGGTATTCTGGTCCTTTTGTTGTTTTAAGGCATGGGCATTTCAATATGAAATGTTAACTTTCTTCCTCGGTGTCAGTCCCTGCAGTTTGCTTGTTTATAACCCTGCCGTATACTTTTCATTCAGTCCTTGTATTATGGTTTTGTCTTTGTTCAAATTTATCATTCGCACTCTGGACCTGGAGTGTGGTATAGAGCATATTTAGCATTTCTTCTTACTCACTGATTCAACCATTAATGACTCACTTCATGCTGATGAGAAAGATGAAAAGAAGAAAAAATGTAACTATTCTCAGTACTCTGCAGTTTCTTATGCAACACAAGGCATACACAAATTTAATTTATTCAGTATTGTACTAGATCAGCCATCTTGGTTGTCTTTATTTTTTTCTCTCTTTACTAGTTTCAGATATCTCTAAATCTTCCTGGGCACATCTCATCTACAATGGTGAAGGCAACACAACAGTGGTTTATTTTCACTATCTTCACTGAGGACAACAATTTCCATTTCCTCATTACTTCATCCTTTATGTTACTAATGGCTGTTTGAAAATATGATGAAAGGCAGAATGTCAGAAGGGCATGTATGCTCAATTTTTTTCTCTTTAAAATAAATTTTGTTCATTCTCTGGGTAATTAAAAGGTTTACTATCTCTGTTTTCATCAAACTTGGAGGATACTTTTCAGATGTTGCTCTTCTATTTTCCAAAATGTCATTTTTTTGCACTTTGTTGTCAAGTCATATAGCTCTTATGACATATGTAATGATGTGACACCAATATATCACATTTTCCTTCATTTGTACTTTACTTATTTGCTGAATGTGGCAGTCATTTATTTTCACAAATCTTAAGTCATCCAATTCTGGCTACTTCACTCATTTATCAATCTTCCATATTTCAGCACATGACATAAGACAGTGAAAAAAAAAAAGAAAAGTGAAATGGAAACGGATATGAAAACAAAGATAGTTAAATCCTTTAAGGTAAAAGGTGGGTTCAGTAGTCATTAAACTGTAAATATGAGAAAATGGATGAAAAAGTAAGACTGAATGATGGGGAACAAATACTCATTAACTGACCTGAAGATGAGCCAGATTGTTATTCTAGAGCATTAAAAAAAAACCACCCGATCCATTCACTGATCACCACTGGGTGACCACATGAATAGTGGTGGTTATGCCATGAAGGCACCCTGGATACCCATATTTTTCCATGACCTGTCAGCAAACTAGAGGATGATGTGATCAGCATAACGCCTGGCAGCCCCATTTCTACGGTTGGTTGACTGGAGTGCCTCTGGCTGGATTCAGACTACTGACCTTCGCTGTTTGAGACTAGTGCACTAACTATTTTGCTACCCAGGATCAGCCGCCTTAATACTGAGACAAATCTTTGCCATCAAATCATTATCACAGAACACAAATTGAAGCTAAGCATACACTCAGTATTGTTCTGCTGAAGAACAGACACTAAGATATGGACAAAAATATCGGGGCATGAAAAATAAGCCGTTAGTACAATTTTGTTTTGAAATGCTAAATATTATACAAGTGCTGAAAACAGTCGTGGGAGCGAAACACGCTGGGAACACAGACTGGAGGACCATAATGGATGGATAATTTCCAGGTTATATACGAGAGTGAGCTGGAGATCTATGTTGCGCCTCTACTGGGGAATAGCACAGGGTGATGATGCTGATGATGAAAAGAGCTCAATTACAATGTTTGCACGTAAAAAAAAAAATCGTCCGATTTCGCATATGAAATGGATTCTGTGGTTTTTAAAGTACTTATCTAGATTTGGAGAAGTATTCGGAAAGGGGAATCTGAAAACAATTGAGCTACTTGCAAATACTTTATCGTGATTTGAGGTTTAAAAAAGGGATGAAGATGATAAAAAACGACGATGAGATATTTAAATACGGACTGATATTTACAATCCAAGCTTGTGCTTCTTAATGCTGAATCCTTCATGCTGTGATTTTGTATTTGAAAAACTTCAGCCTTTAATCAATTAACGAGTAATCGTATCGTCCGACCCGCTACACGATTCCGTCCGTCAACTCGTCTGCCAGCAAGGCATGTACATGATGGATAGAAGAAATAGGATTTTATCCTAACATTTTGCTGAATGGAGCTATACATTACGGAAAGATGCATCAAAATACAACAGAAATAAACAATGCACAGTTCTGCTTGCATCTTACCTTAAAATTTACAAAAATGGCAGTGTATGATTACATTTATTTGGGAAAAATGTTTCAACTACCACCATATCCGTTTGCCAGTGAGGGGGCGCTCCCGATGCGTGCAAGAGTGTGTCGGTGAACGTGTACAGAGTCGTCTGCGCAGTCGGATACTATTTTTAGCTGCCATACAAAGAAACAAAAACGCGCTTAAGTAGGCCGGCCTGGGCACTTACACACCGGTAAACACACTGACAGTTGCCCAGTACACAACATACTAATGATAATACATAAGTCATTTTGACTGAAAATAATGCTAATGATGGTCAAGCAACCATTCAAAGTTAGAATCATTATCACTGATCAAATATATAGGTGCTCCGATATCCATAATAATTCACCCCCCCCCCCCCCACCAATGATGGCACCGGTTCACTGTTGTCATTCACTACTTGTGCTCATGTTCTGAAGTTCACGCCTGGCCTCACATTTTACTTCAAACTTTTTCATGGCTTCTTTGACGAAGCCTAGTCCAAAACCCTTTCCAGCTGGTAACTACAAAATAGTCGTGAATTTGTCAGATATTAACGGTGGAAACAAAATCAAAACATACAGAGATACTTCTGCTCAAGCAACGTCATAAAACAGCAGTACAAAAAGAAATGACAGCAAGGCAAGTTACGAATGGACCATTCAAAAGCCAGCAAAAAAAGTAACCTTCAGCTTTCTTGGTTTATTCTCGAGTTTAACTGGTAATCTCACTTCAAATATCAAAATATTTTCCCTCAGTGCTTATGCTAACTTTGTGTATACATTTTGATATAATATTAAACCGAAATTGATATGATAAAACATACATTAATCTCATGTGCAATATGCACTGCAAGAAAGACTTATAAGATCTAAAGAGGAATTATCTTGTCACGGAGACATGCAAGAGTAAGTTACGTCCCTTTGCTAACACGCGGTCTGCAAATAATGTTCGGAACAATTAAACAGCCTAAGATTAATGAGGGAAATTAAAAGGAGGACATCTGTCGCTCTTCAGAAAGTAAAACAAATAAAGAATCTGTGGAGACGAGCAGACAGAACTACAAAATTAAGATTTTTAAGGGCATGCATCTTTCCCATCGCAACATATGCCTGTGAGACCTGGACACTTAACAAAACAGCTGAGAAACACATAAATGCCTTTGAATGTAAATGCTACAGAAGAGTTCTCCAAATATCGTGGACACAAAAAAGAACAAATATATCTATACTACAAGAGCTTAATATTGAAGAAGGCTGGCTGGTAAAGAGGATTAAAGAGGGAAAACTTAAATATTTTGGACACATTAAACGTCATGATAATTTAGAGAAGACCGTATTGGAAAGATACATAATGGGAAAAAGAAAGAGAGGAAGATCAAGGCGAAGATGGCTGCAAGCAGCAGGCCATCTTGCTCACAACCGAGAGGCCTACAGGAGTGCTGTATGGGAGGCAAAGTTCCGCAAGGGACATGCAATGAAATGAATGAAGATTAATAAATTACCCTTGAGGACTGCAGAATTTTCCGTATTTGGAGACAAATAAATAGCACCAAGAATATGGACAGAGAATAGATATGTGGTCTTTTACAAGATGAATGGCAGTACAGAGTTGATGGTCGAGCATGATCACAGTAACTGACAGCCAAAAACGATCAATATCAATGAATGTAAACAAGAAACAGACTAATGGCTAGTAAACAAGTGTTACCTACGTTCATGTGACGTGTCCCTTCCAGAACGTTGTTCCTCTTGCTGTCTCCCTGAAATCAATGCGGTTTTGCGCCGGTTGACCAGCGTCTCTGATGACATATTCAGACTCCGTGATGTCTTGAGTCCACCTGCGGCGAGATAGCCCCTTTTTTTTTCGGGCACTATACCTTCTGCTATCAATCCCTCCAAACCATTAAACGGGATGGCGACTGCATTACTGGTTCAAATAATAAAGGTAGGTAGAGATAACTACCTTCAAACCACTGTGTCTTTTGATATGGCCAACATCTGATTTTTGATGTGGACACAATGTCTACCATCACCGACTTGTAGCAGTCACTACCAAGAAGGAAAGGAATAGCAAACTACCTTCTTACACTGCCAAGAAATCTATCATGGCCAATCTGAAGTGTCACCAACAGCAGCAATGATATGATTAATAGCAGGTCATTTGGTTGGTCAATAATCAACCTGTAATTGCAAACTTGGGTTCCTGGCAACTGAGATAAGTGATGACGATCTTTAAAACAGACATGAAAAAAAGGACTGTGGTTAGGTTCTGACGGCCTTGATAACTTGCAAAGGTGAATCCAAGCTTCTCTAAAAGGTCTACTAACATGGAAATATACAGATCCCTTCAAGTGGATGTGGTTAAAGTAGCATGTTTTGATGGAGCCAAGCAGGGAGAGAACATGTGTTGATAAATGTTCATAACACAAAGGATGCATTGACATGTCTACAACACCAACATGTGAATATGCCAATACTGAAAAGGTTAAAATAAAAGAAAGATGGCAAAAAGACTAAAATAAGGATCAGATGAAACTATGGAAAACTATCACTCCATTTTTCTGAAGCCAAATCTTTCACAACAGCTTGTTCACTGTAGCTATGCACATCTTGCATGAAATATAAATTGTTAATGATTTGAAACATTTTTTTTTCCACACAGATTTTTGACTGTTTGATATGCATATGTAATGACAACACTTGGTCACAAACTGGGGTCCATCCATAACACAGAATTTTAAGCAGACATAATTATTTTTCTTGTTATTTACCTTTGCAGTGAAGAAAACCTTTAATAGCATGATCAGATTTTGCTGTTACCAATTTGTTCTCTTTTTCCTTCTTTGAGTTTAATGGATGTTTAAATACCAGTATATCACCCATACTACTTCACCACACATCTACAACATACAGTACTCACCCACACTACTTCAGCATACATCTACAACATACAGTACTCACCCACACTACTTCAGCATACATCTACAATATACAGTACCCACCCACACTACTTCAGCATACATCTACAACATACATTACCCACCCACACTACTTCACCATACATCTACAACATACAATACCCACCCACACTACTTCACCATACATCTACAACATACAGTACTCACCCACACTACTTCAGCAAACATCTACAACATACAGTACTCACCCACACTACTTCAGCAAACATCTACAACATACAGTACTCACCCACACTACTTCAGCAAACATCTACAACATACAGTACTCACCCACACTACTTCAGCAAACATCTACAACATACAGTACTCACCCACACTACTTCAGCATACATCTACAACATACAGTACTCACCCACATTACTTCAGCAAACATCTACAACATACAGTACTCACCCACACTACTTCAGCATACATCTACAATATACAGTACCCACCCACACTACTTCAGCATACATCTACAACATACAGTACCCACCCACACTACTTCACCATACATCTACAACATACAGTACCCACCCACACTACTTCACCATACATCTACAACATACAGTACTCACCCACACTACTTCAGCAAACATCTACAACATACAGTACTCACCCACACTACTTCAGCAAACATCTACAACATACAGTACTCACCCACACTACTTCAGCAAACATCTACAACATACAGTACTCACCCACACTACTTCAGCAAACATCTACAACATACAGTACTCACCCACACTACTTCAGCAAACATCTACAACATACAGTACTCACCCACACTACTTCAGCAAACATCTACAACATACAGTACTCACCCACACTACTTCAGCAAACATCTACAACATACAGTACTCACCCACACTACTTCAGCAAACATCTACAACATACAGTACTCACCCACACTACTTCAGCAAACATCTACAACATACAGTACTCACCCACACTACTTCAGCAAACATCTACAACATACAGTACTCACCCACACTACTTCAGCAAACATCTACAACATACAGTACTCACCCACACTACTTCAGCATACATCTCATATATATATCTCTCTTTCTGAACCTTAAGTGCCCAGGGCACATGGGGCTTCCACAAGGGTTTTCCACAAATGCCTGTCCTTTGCCTTTTTTTTTTCTGCTCTTGCCCAGGTAAGCCCTCATTTGCTCAACATCCTTTCTGTTATTCTTCTCCATGTCTCTTTTGGTAGTGAGTTGTCAGTCATTCGGAGCACATGTCCCAACCATTACCAGCGTCATCTCATATATACATTACTCATATATCACCCACACTACTTCAGCATACAACTTGTATGTAATCACATGCATGGGGTTGATATTTACATCACATATCTTTGTTTATCTTCTAACGTTTGCAGCCATACACAGCTGAGAGTGTGCAATTTTCATTTCACCCTCCTAGTCAACAGTGCAGATTTATTACTGTATCACTTCCTGTACAACTCCAATCATGATTTCACTGAATACTCCAAAACAAGCATTATATATATATATATATATATATATATATATATATATATATATATATATAATATCTGTTTAATTATCTTTAGTGTGCAATACAATGCACAATGTAAAAACATAATAATAGAATACACAATTTTTTTCTTGTTTGTTACTGGCAGCAAGACTGGCTGAACCAGTATCGGCAACTTCTAGGATTAAAGATAGTGTGTTTGATACACTATATATTACTATAAATCCCATGCACACAAATTTCAAGCTATCTGTTTAGTGTGGCTGATAAAATATAAAGTTTGCCACACCTAATAAAAACTGAGAATAAAAAAATTAATGAAATGCGATGAACTTAAACAAGGAAAAAAAACCTTCTCCCTATTTGACTTTTGTGGCTAAAATCTTACATCCTTCCCATGCCGTTAAATATCACATACAGCTCACATAGTAGTTTGCCAAGTTTTCCTGTCTTTGGCGAGCCTTTCAACCTCATCAAGGGATTTTATGCTTATTAATTTGACCTCTCTTATCAATGCATTGTTCTTGAAATCATTCCACTTGATGTTCAGTATTTTCCATAGGCTTTTCTTTTCAAAAGAGTCTAATTTATTGTTTAATTCTTTAGTTGTTTTCCAGCTTTTGCATGCATAAATGAGGGAGGACATTACATTTGAATTGAACAGTCTTAACTTGGTTTTTGTGCTTATAACTTTTGAATGCCATATGTTCTCTATGTGGCTAAAATAAGGTTCAGTAAATGAAAACCTAAAAGTATACATCTATCTACCTATGTGACTGTAGATCAGAGCAAACAACTCAAAATTCTACCCCTCAAATATAGAGTCATTTTTTAACAAAGTTAATTTTGTTCACAGAATTCTGTTGCACAATGCTCTGCCTTACTTGTGGTCACTGTTTATGTATAACACTAAACATAGACAGCATTTAAAAAACTGCCTTCTTCCTAAACCCAGGCTTGATCTGTACAAGAAAAGCCTTGCATACTCTGCAGTACAGCTCTGGAACACCCTCCTCTACCATTTGAAATCCATTAGTAATACTTCATCTTTTAATTCAAACCTGTTTCATTATTTACTTGCTTGTAATTATATGCCTCCATAGAATAACCAGCACTCTCTCAACCCATGACTCGCCAGCCATCAAATACTAAAATGACATAGTTCGAAAAGTAACTTGTTAGAATGTTTGTTAAAAACATATGTTAGAAGATCTGTACTGACTGTGTATTTCTGATTATGTGTATGTGTATGTAAGTGCTATTTTATTAGGTTAATTACTTCTCTTTTACTTTGAATGTAACAGTTTAATCTTACACTCTTTTGATATGTTTTTTTTTCTTCTTAATGTAATTTGTATACTTGTATTAAACTGAGTATGTGGGAAGAATGAAAGATGGGGTGATGAAGGGCAGAATTTAAGACAGGCCTGTGTGCCCAATTCTTTGCCCTTTAAAAATAAAGATCATTCATTCATTCATCTACAACATACAGTTGTGTGTATATGAGAGATCTCTCTCTCTCTCTCTCTCTCTCTGAACCTTAAGTGCCCAGGGCATATGGGGTTTCTGCAAGGGTTTTCCACAAATGCCTGTCCTTTGCCTTTTTTTCTGTTCTTGCCCAGGTGAGCCCTCTATTGCTCAATATCCTTTCTTTTATGAGATATAAAGTTCAGTAAATGCAAACCTCACAGAGGTCAACCATGTGAAACTAAAGAGGATTGTTAAGAGAGGCCAGTTCAGTGGGCATATCATCTCTTGATGGTCAAGGATGTAAGTAAGAAGAAATGCAAACCTCTCACACCATTTCTTTCCAGCTGGCACAGAGTACTGCACACATAAACTGAGACATAATCTGTGAATAAACTCGTACAAAAACTACCTGAATAAATATGTCTGACTATTTTAATAAGAAAATTTTAAAATAACTCAAAGCTATTTTTTTTATAAATGCAGAAGTTTTCTGAATTAATAGTGAGTACACATTACTATTACATCAGAATATATGGATACAGCAAGGCAAACATCTGGATAGAAAAAGATTATGAGCAGACATAATGTGAGATCCTTGTAACCTTGTAAGTCATCTTTAAGAGATTCTTCCTTCAGTTCAAGGACTCAGAAGAACTGGTGAAAAACAGGGTGTAACATCATTTGAGGAGGAAATAAAATGTCAAAACTGTAAACAGAAGACATATGGCACCCAGACTTCTAGTGGGTTTTAACCCTTTGTAATTAGGACTTGTACCACTGAACAATTAGGACTCCCAATTTCCAGGTGGAAAAATATCTCCAAGTTTTTGTACTATTTGTTTCTTTTGAGTCATATCTGTGCACTGTCAATCACTTTATGTGTCCTTATGCAATGCAAGTGTGTAGTAAATTGCAAACCTGTATTAGAGCTGACTCTTTCAGCTCTTCTTCATTTCTTTCCAGTTCGTCTGTGCACAAGAGTTTTTTTTTTCTCCCTATTCCACTTCTTTCACTGGGAGTTCTTCAATAAGCCACTTCATGCTGCTGAATGTTTGGTGGCATTTTCCTGTGTAGATCTCCATCTCTTGTTATTGCAGCAAATTTTTACCCCAAAAAAGCACTAACAGTGAAAGGGTGAAAGGGACTGACAAAATTGTCTGAAACAGAGAAAAGATATAAAAGGTGTCCTTTCAGCAGAAAATGAAGTAGAATTAATGGTTATCCTTAAAAAGAAAGTAATACATTCAAAGCAATGTGAATGTAAATTAAACAACTTTAAAACAAGTACACATTAGCAACTTCAGATATATAAAATGAATTAAAATATTCAGAAAAGAGTTTTTTGATTCAAAGACTATATGACTGAAACTCTGACTAATGAAAAATAAAAATATTGCATTTGTCTGTTACTTCCATTGGATTTGACAAAATACTTTTGACAGATAAAGTTTGAATTCTTTGCTTCAAAACAGCAAAATTCAAATACAACAAACAGTGAGTAGCAATTATAATTCCAACATTGTATTCCTTTAAAAAATACCTTTTGCGGGGATACAACTGTCCAGGAAAAGCTGGGTAAATCCAAGTTACTATACCTTATGCCGAGTGTAGGCACAAGGTAGACTACTCACACTGCACACTTTGGCAATCACTGGAAGCAATGAGGCTTGTTAATGTCAGGATTCTACCCTTATGACTGAGTGGGCAGGATAGTGTTATCATGGTTTGATGTTTAGTCATACTTGTGAAGCCTAGAATTCAGTTCTCAGTCATTCTCTTGCTGATCTTTTTTATCTCACACCAAAGTCAAACCTACATATTTCACTTTCACAATTTGCTGTGTACAAGCCTAGCTGTTTCCAACTACTGTTTGCTAAACTGTACTAAATATATATCTCATAATAAACTATCATGGCAGCAACTTCTGATTATTGTTAATGTTGTCCAGTATATTAAGACATTCAGGGGAGATCACAAGCAAATAAATTTTGGTACCTGTGAAAGCTTGATTTCTGGTGAAAGAATTCACATGATTACAAGGTCTCATTTCCACTTCTGGTGTTACAGGATCAGATACACATTAATTATTAGATAACTGATCATTCCATATTAGGGAGATTAGATAACTGATCATTCTATATTAGGGAGATTAGATAACTGATCATTCTATATTAGGGACGCTTCATGGCCAAGCTGCCAGAGCTCCTGGTCTTTTGAAATTTGTTTTATCTTTATGCCCATGTGCTTTGTTCAGAATTTTTTTTTTTCTAAACGAATCCACCATACTTTATACTCAAATTATTCTTTAAAACAAAGATATAGTTTCTGTATATTAAAATACAATATACAAGAAGATAAATATTAGTTTTTAGATTTATAACTTTTATACCATATTGTAATATAGTGAAGAGCAATTATAGTTGAAAAAATCAAACCCAGATCAGATAATGTAATAAGAACCCAACTCCAATAATGTGATAAATAAACCAGACTATTTAAAAATGATAACAAGATATCTTGCTTCTGAAGTTACACATAATGCGACCGATATCATTAAATTTTAGAGCCAATTCTTTTCAGTGATGACCCAAAAAATGTATCAAGCTGATCCTGTTGGTTTTTGAAAAACTCCTTAGCTTGACCGCATGTAAGGTTGACACACATAGGACAGCATAAGGCCAGCTGCGGTGAGCAAGCAACTCGAGAGTCAATGTGCCGCTTCACGATGTCAGCCAGTGCTTCAATGAACACAGGGCTGTCATTAAGACTTGATGCCCGACGAATATTTTTCACACCAACTTCAGAACCTAGCTCTTCTATATATTCATGATCAATTTCAAACAAAGTTTCAATGTGATCTGAAGTAAAAGCTATTGGGACCAGTAAAATATTCTTCCTTCCTCTGTTGACAAGACCTTTGATTGCTTCATCTGTCTGAGGGCTCAACCATGGCAGGGGTCCTACTTTTGACTGCCAAACAAGACGATAAGCATGGCTGTGATCAAGGCCTTCCATCACTCGCTGAACTGTAGCTGCGACCTCTGCAGGATACGGGTCACCTCTATTCACTACCTTCATCGGAAGAGAGTGGGCAGAGAACAAGATCACAACATCATCTTGATCCTCCTTAGGGAACTGCTTTATCTCACTTCTGATGTTGTCAGCGAATGCCTGGATCAAGCCTGGGTGCGTAGGCCAACGATCAATGACACTCCACACCATATTTCCAGGATTACCCTTCTTCTTATAGTATCTGTATATGGCATTTAGGCTGCTGCCAGTAGTAGAGCAGCTGTACTGGGGATATTGTGTGAAAGCTATAGCATGCTGGATTCCATCTTGTGCCATCTGCTCAAGAGTATCCTCAGTTAGTGGATGTGCATAACGAAATCCAATATAAAATTTGTGGGGAGCTGATTCTGGGCTGATTTTGTCTAAAATGTCAATCATGCCCTGACCCTGCAACTGTGTCCAGCGTTTGATTGGTGAACCTCCACCTATCTTTGCATACTGCGCTTGGATTCGTGGGGTTCTTCTCTTAGCAATAACTGGAGCCAACTGGTTCTGAGCTGGCAATGGTATAAGATCTTTGTCTAGAAACAATCGGAGCAAAAAGTCTTGGACTTCTTCCTGATTTTCTGGCCCTCCAAGATTCATCATCATAATGCCAGTTTTGGGTTTTGATCTAGTGACACTGCTCATCTGCCTTGAATATGGTTCTTTATTTGTACATATGGCTCCGTGAGAAAGCAGAGTGGGTCTATGGATCTGCAAGCTGATGAAGCTTACTAGTGGACCTGCATGTAATGGATAATTATGTTAGGGTGGAAAAAATACTACAACAATCTTATAGATAGAAAAATAAATCACAATAACAGACTGTCTCAGAAAGATTTTGCCTGCCACTGTAGGTGCTTATCATTCACAGACATCTTATATCCTTCCCGTGCCGTTAAACGTCACATAGGGCTTGCAAGGTAGTTCGCCAATTTTTCCTGTCTTTGGCGAGCCTTTCAACCTCATCAAGGGATTTTATGCCTGTTAATTTGACCTCTCTTATCAATGTCCTCTTTAGAGTTTCATGTGGTCTGCCTCTTTTTCTTTGGTCTGTTGTGTTCCACTTGATAGCTTGTTTTTGGATTCTCTGACTGTTTCTTCTCATCACGTGACCAACATATGTCCATCTCCTTTTCCTGATCACCCATGAGACTGGTTGTTGTTCAGTCATCTGTCTTATCTCTGCATTGTTCTTGAATTCGTTCCACTTGATGCTGAGTATTTTCCTTAGGCATTTATTTTCAAAAGAGTCTAATTTCTTGTCTATTTCTTTAGTTGTTTTCCAGCTTTTGCATGCATACATGAGGGTGGACATTACATCTGAATTAAATAATTTTAACTTGGTTTTTGTGCTTATAACTTTTGAATTCCATATGTTCTCAAGATTCTCGAAGATCGATGCTGCTTTCGCAATTATAATTCTAACTTCCTTTCTGGCGTCACTATCCTGGTCTATGTAGCTGCCAAGGTATGCAAATTGATTAAATTCTTCAATATCTGTCCCTTCTACGTGTATTTTCCCATTCTGATTAATGGGAATTTTCATTATTTTTGTTTCGTCCTTGTTAATTTCAAGTCCTATTTTGTTAGCCAGTGAAGGCAGGCTAGTTTCTTGCATGGAATTCACATTATTACTGATAAGAGTTATGTCATCAGCAAAATCAGATCTTCTAATTGGGTCCCATGTACCCAGTCAATACCTGTGTTACCTGTGCAGCATTTTTTCATTATGAAATCTACTGTAATCCCAAAAAGTAAAGGAGACAGTATACATCCTTGTTTCACACCTGTTTCAATCTGGAACACCTCATTCATCCCTTCTTCTGTTTTGACTGCACAAACATATCCATTGTAGAAGTCCTCAAAGATGTTGACAATTTTAGATACTATTCCATATAAACTTAAATTCTCCACAGTGAATCTCTGTGTGTGCTATCAAATGCCTTTTCAAAGTCCATGAAGTTCAGCATTAATGGTTTCTGCTTTTCAATATGTTCTTCAAGTATTATTCTTAGAGTGAAAATCTGGTCGAGACAGCTTCTCCCCCCTCGAAATTCTGCTTGTTCTTCTCTCAGGTTGGCATCCACTATATCTTTAAGTCTATTCAAAATTACCTTGCAAAATACTTTTGACACAACTGATATTAAGATTACTCCTCTCCAGTAGTTACAGCCACCAAGGTTGCCCTCTTTGGTATCTCAGTGATGATTCCTTTTTTTCCATTCAGAAGGGACCTTTTCTTCTTTCTAAATCTTATTAAACATTCTCTGTAGTTGTCTCATGTTGTCACTATTGATAGCTTTTAACATTTCGGGTGTTATTTCATCTTCACCTGCAGCTTTGTTGTTAGCCATTAAATTTACTACTAGTTCAGTTGCATGCAATGTACTTTCATCTAGGTTGACATTTAGTTGTGGGGCTGGTAAGTCGGTTTCAAGGTTTAACAATTCTTTTGGGTGTGGTCAATTAAGTACTTCTTGGAAGTGTTCAGCCCATCTTTGCTTTTGGTCTTTACTTCTTTACTTGATGTTAATAGGGTTCCAGTTTTGCTAAGGATTGGTCTTTCTTTAGATGTAATAGTACCTGTTAGCCTCTGTTGTATGTTATATAAAGGTTTTGCTGTCTCGTGTTTTTGCTGCTTTCTCTGCTTCTTTCGCCATATTGTCTATGTATTCTCTTTTATCCCTTCTAGCTGAACGTTTTACTTTCTTGTCTATTTCTTTGTATGTTGCTTTTGACAGATCTTTCCCAAGATCTGTTTTTACATTCAACATGTCTAGTTTGGCTGCTCATCTTTCATGTATGTACTTCCATGTGTTTTCTGATAACCATGGTTTCTATTTGTTTTTTTCAGTCCAGCGCTAGCTTTTGCTGCTGTGATTATGGCTGTACGATTTTCATAATTCACCTGTACCTATCTCACTGGGTGTTGTGAAATGATTGGCAAGTTCCTGATTGAATTTACTGTTAGTAATCTCTTCTTGTAGGGTGTGGCTGTTTATCTTTCTGTGTACTGGTTTCTTGTGTTGGCTTTTCAGTTTTAGTTTTATTTTCCCTATACACAGATTGTGATCACTGTTGACATCTACACCCCTATAAGCCCTTACATCTATCAGAGATGTTCTGTATTGCTTTCTAATACAAAAATGATCTATCTGGTTTCTAGTTCTATCATCTGGAGATATCCACGTTGTTTTATGTATCTCTTTGTGTGGAAATATTGTGCCTCTAATGACCATGCCCTCTGTTAGACATATTTCAATTAATCTTTCTCTGTTCTGATTAACCATGTCAATTCCTTCTTTCCCCATCACTTTTTCGACGTCGGTGTTATCCTTCCCTACCTTAGCGCTGAAGTCCCCCATAGCAATTAGGATGTCGTGTTTAGGGACCTTGTTGATGATTTGTTGTAAGTGGCAACCGAAATCGTCTTTCACCTCATCATCTGTATCGTTCGTGGGTGTATAACACTGTATTATTGTCTTCCATGTCTTAGGTTGTATCGTGCTTTTATTATATGACTGTTCACTGGTTCACAGACATACAAACCCAATATTAATTAGTTTTTAAAAACCATGATGCTCTATCACTGTAAAGCCTATTGAAAAATTCGGTTATGCAGCAGAGGGAAGTGATCTGTCCATCTGTTTACCTATAAAGGTAAAATTCTTGTTTTCACGTTATTAAGGCACACTGGGGGATACAATGTTAGGCCCCTACTTCCAAGACCTCCGGCACCTGAAAGTGTGATGTGGTCAGTATCACGCCTGGCCACATTTACCTTCCTAGATTTCTCTAGTGCTCACTTTCAGAGGCTGGGAGGAGCCTGAGGCCTTTCTGGTGTCATCATTATGACTGAGGAAAGAGTAGTACAGCATTTTGTTTCTGACTTAAAATTAGCAAATGTAGCACCCACTGTGACTGAATAAACATACAAATCTTTCTACATTTCTTTTATGCACACAGTAAATACTACTGTATAATTTTTTATTTATGACTCTGACAATTTAAAACTGAAATGATCATTTCTGGGTCATACAACACCAAAACTTGAATGACAAAAGAAACAAAGGAGATCTTGACTACCTGTAAGTTAGAAATGTCAAAACTTACAGCACACTGCATGGAATACTTTTCTGTGTGTCAGTTGTGTGGAAGTAGAAAGATGAAGAAGAAAGCTAGGGCTTTCCACAACAGGAAACCAGACCTCTGCTACAGCCAAATCACCAGCACTCTCACTCATTGGAAGCCTCAGTAACTAGATGACTGGTTTTTGGTAGATAACCTCAGTAACTAAACTGTTTTTGCTAGGTAACCTCAGTAACTAGGCTGGTTTTTGCTAGGTAACCTCAGTAACTAGACTGGTTTTTGCTAGGTAACCTCAATAACTAGACTGGTTTTTGCTAGATAACCTATAAGCCTTATTTGGCAACAAAAAATTTAGAATAAGTAAAGAGCTTAGCAAAGTCTGCAGCGCCACAGGGGTTAAATTTGATTATACCAGCACCATCTACAGATAACAGGTGTGAAGTGTAAGGGAGTTAACCACCAGCAAGGGGCAAGCTACAATCAATATCTACCACCAGCAAGGGGCAAGTTGCAATCAATAACTGTGTAATGAAAATCACAATAAAAAAAAAAACCCAAAAAAGACTGACATAATCAGCAACACTGGTTTGTGAATACAAGGAGATTTCTGTGAAAGGTGAGACAGACAACAGACAATCTTAACTGGAGCTTCACAAAATCCATTATATGAAAGCAATCCTACATATTATTACAGCCAGTGTAATGTAATCCATAACATACACGGAGAAGAGGTCACTGAATATGAAGAGGGCAGGGTATACAGAGAAGAGGACAAGGAATGTGGTGAAGAGGACGGGGAATATGGAGGGCGGGACAAGGATCATGTAGGAGAGGGCAGTTTATGTGGAAGTGTTACAGAAACATGTGACTGCATGAGGAAACAAATGTTTTTTAAAGTGTTTTCATGTTCTTCACATTTCTCAGATTCTGAAAAGAGTAAAATCTTAGAATTGCAAAAAAAAAACAAAAAAACAAACAACAACAAAAGAATTTCTACCAGCAAATATAAACATGTAAGAGAATATCAATTATAACTGATGTTTTAGAAAAGTCCATCAAATACATCAAAAGGTGAAGGCTGTAATTGGTATAGCAGTCAGTGACCCATAGCTGGCAAACCACAACTGACCAAGACTTTGTTCTACCTCTCTGCTTTTACCCCCTGTGACATCCCTACTCTAGCTAACAGGACTGGGATCACAACAACTGGCAACTGAGTCTGCTAAAAAAAAAAGTACTGGACATCCAAGCTTTCTAGCTTCACTCAAGGACTGAAAAAGTAGAAATCACAACCTGCCTGACATGAATCTGTGCCTCAATATCTTCATCGCACCGGCTGCAAAGAACACCAGCTTGCAGTTCCAGGGAGACAGAAGACACATATATCAAGATGCCAAAGTCTGATGAGGACTGCAACCAGGAGGCAACCTCAGAGAGACTGCAGACAGACAAGCCAGCAATGGTGAAATATGGGCCACAGTGATGCTGATTAAGGCAACCACTACAAGATGATGAATCCTGAGTGGAAATAATACTCAGGTGAATTAAGGAACTAAAGTAGGGGGGTGGGGGTGGATTTTAGGGTTCCAAGGGGAGGAAACTGAGATCACAGTTCAACAGACCTGGACTGTCTGAAATACTGATTTTTCTACAAACTACAATTTTACTGTTTGTACATAATCTACAGGACATCACACTTTACTGAATGTCACACATTTGGTGAAAAAAAAAAAAGTTTGCCTGAGGCAACAAAAGGTTGACAAAGACTGCTTCAGAGGTTTTCTGCTGCTGAACTGATAGCATGCATACACCAGTCTTCTGGCATGATGGTTGCTGTCATGCTCACTTTTTTTCTAAATTTGTGTCTGACAGTCAGGATAGTCAAAAAACTCTGCCTTTTGGCTAAGATCAAAGTGTAGTTCTGCGCTCTGTAGTATCTACACTTTGATTGTTATTTTGGAACAAATGAGACACTCGAGGCCTGCCCTGCACATTGAATGCCGGGGGTATGGTCCACATCTCGTTAAGGGTGGACCCGGTTTGCAGTACCACTGGGTCACGGCCTGTTGTTTTCATTGTCAAAAAAAAAAAAAAAAAATTGCCACTTTGTAAGTTATTCTTGTCTCATTTAGAATGACTTACCCCAGATTTTAACTAAGTGCTTGGATTTTTAACTTCATGGATTTCTACAGTCTTAAGGTATGTCCCATCATTTTGTATTTGAAAAAATGAGACAGCTAGACCAATGTTGATTTTAATTCAGTTAATCCTCCATGTGTTTTCTTAGCAGGGACTGCAGACTCTATATCTACAAATGTTAACATTTCTGCTTCTGTGACATAACATTAGTTCTAACAGAATGCTTGCTGTTCTCGCCCCCCCCCCCCCAACCCAGCTTCAGTTCAGCAGCTGTTCAATGGGATAGAGATTAGGGATGGTGAGTGTTCAATAACTCTTAGTTTAACATACTGTTACCAGCCATAACCTGCTCCCCCCCCCCCCAAATGGTGGGAGGAAAAAAAACATGAAAATATATTTTTAAAGAATAATACCTGTACAACCTTTATGTAAACCATAAAATAATGCAAAATTACCCCTAAGTCTAGGATAGAACCTGTAATCTTTTGCTCACTGTCCAAATATTTCACCACTAACCACATATTTTACCACAGCGCCAAGTGCACTACACTGCTCTTACATCATAGACAACAGTTGAAAGAGGAATTAAAGAAGAAAAACAGGATTACTTAACGTGCACTATGTGATAATGAAAATTTACGAATCTATACTCTATCTTAATGCAAAGAAAACTAAATTGATGACAACTGACAAAACAAACAAGGCAGCTGAAATATATATCAATGAGGAAAAATTGGAAGAAGTGGAGAGTTTTGAATATCTTGGATCACTACTAACTAATAATGGAGATACAATGAGGGAAATTAAAAGGAGGACATCTATCACTCTTCAGAAAGTAAAACAAATAAAGAATCTGTGGAGAGGAGCAGACAGAACTACAAAAATAAGATTTTTAAGGCCATGCATCTTTCCCATCGCAACATATGCCTGTGAGACCTGGACACTTAACAAAACAGCTGAGAAACACATAAATGCCTTTGAATGTAAATGCTATAGAAGAGTTCTCCAAATATCGTGGACACAAAAAAGAACAAATATATCTATACTACAAGAGTTTAATATTGAAGAAGGCTGGCTAGTAAAGAGGATTAAAGAGAGAAAACTTAAATATTTTGGACACATTAAACGTCATGATAATTTAGAGAAGACCGTATTGGAAGGATACATAATGGGAAAAAGAAAGAGAGGATGTCCAAGGCAAAGATGGCTGCAAGACATCGTTGACGATCTGCAAATAGATGCTGTAGCAGCAGGCCATCTTGCTCACAACCAAGAGGCCTACAGGAGTGCTGTTTGGGAGGCAAGGTTCCGCAAGGGACATGCAAATGAATGAATGAATGAATGATACTCAAGCAAAACGGCACCTGCTGTTCGATGAAGGGCGTGTAATTTGCTCGGGGAACAACCCATCCCCCCCCCCCAATACAATATTTTATAGTTATTTCCCGTTGACCATAAAACCATTCATGTCGATGTACAAAGTCACACAACAAAATTAATAGTTAGATTTTTCAGCTTTCCCTTAATTAAAATGGAGTATATGGTACTGGATCTTTCAGAATTTTGCACATTCTACCCATAACAACACTTGAACAATGATATTAGCTATAAAATTATGTACTCCCGCGTTTCTAGTTCGTCCATAGATATATCCGGTTGATTATATAACTTAACGCTGTATGACAGCGCATCTTTAAATACACGTATGCATTTTATCTAAGTGACACCACATAACGCCTTACGAAACTTAATCCACGAAGAGAGCAGTGCCATGTTTGATCGTGCCTGAAAAACCACTTCACTGAAATCTGATGAGATTCAAGACTGTGTGTGTGTGTGACCTAACGCCCGCAGACTTGGTGAGTTATTATGCGAGCCCCAGTCTAGACGAACACCGGAAGTGGGTTATACAAGAGGAGGTAAGTCTCATTTCTTGCTGTAATTGCCCATACCGGTGTTTTAACTCGGCGAGGTAATGACATTTGTTTCAGTTTCACATTTTTATGTCAAGAAAGTGGCTGTTCATTTGAAAATAGAAACGAATTTTTAAACTTTTCTAAATCTGAGAAGAACGCACGACTTACTTTATTCTTCATTTTGTGCCGTGAAGTGTCGAGGGGAGATGATCTTGACGTTTTTTTTTGCCAAATGGATGGTTTCAGTGACGGTCAAGTTATTAGTCTCTCTGATACCATCTGTCCATCTCTTTTTGGGACTTCCACTTAATCCGTGTATTGTAGTTCTTTGGTCGAAGGCTTTCGCGGCTGGCTGTGAGTGTGTCATTCTCATTAAGTGGCCGAAACACTTGATTCTTTGCTTCTCTATGTGTCGTAGACCTACCGTCTGTCTTATGGTGCCATTTCTTAACCTTTTAAACCTGGTGACATTTGCTGCTTTCCTAAGATGTCTCATTTCACGTGTGCTCATTTTATTCTGTTGTTTCTTAGTAGATGATAGGAACTACATCATGTCTATGACATAAATGAGGTGACGGTTGCAGTAAAACTGGCTTTTTGTAAGGAAATCATATGGGTGTATGGCAATGTTCCCTCTAGGGGTTTGCGGTCTGGGTACAAAATGTTCAGCTCATGTGCAAAAAAATATTGTGTGTGCAAATGTGCATGGTAACATATATATATATATATATATATATATATACACACATACAAACTATAAAGGCCTGTACATTTAATAACAGGATAAACCTGCTGTACTTTTCAGTTCCTGGTATTTAGTTAATTGCAATGACGATTTCTTTGTTTACTTATTCAGTGATTCTGCTACAGTACTACTGAAACTACATTATAAAAGACCAGTTGAAACATCTGACTGAAAGTCATTTCTCAGCAAGAAAGAAATAGTAAAGGAAAAACATGGACCTTCATTGTATTTTTCTTGATACCAATTATAGCATGGAGTAACATCTTGAAAGTGGAAAATAAAAGTAGCATTTTCATTTTTGCACAGATCCAAAAATTTTGTACGCGGTATGATTTTTTTTCTGTGCGGCTGTATGGTTCATTTTACAAAAAGATAGAAATAGTGAGGAAAATGGGCAGAAACAAGAATGGCAGAAAGCAAGATGAGTACATAAAAATGAAGAACATAACAACAATCCAATATTTCGACAGAAAGCCTTTTTCAAGGATGACATATAAAAACAACGCAACACCAAATTTTGAAAAAAAAACATGAAAAATTGATGAAAACATAAACTTAACTTTTTTTTGTTTAGTTACACGTAACATCATCTTCTTCAATCATTATAGTACCTCTCCACTAAATCCACCCCATCTTACTTTTCAAACTTCCTCACAGCATCACTCTGCAACCCCGCTATTTTCTCTGCAACCCCTCTTCTCTGCAACACCTCTTCCCCAATCACCTGTTTCAAATTCTCCTAGCTAGGCCAGTAGTGCGTCACTCTCTCTCCCCTCCCCGGTTCCCCATCCACCACCCCCAGTTACAACCCACCGACCACATGTCACAGGTCTCTATTTAAACAATTTCCACGTCCTACCAGATCCATTCTTGACACGCACCGCCAGACAAGCCACACCTTGCAATTTACAGCTAAGTACTCCTTTAAAAAAAAATTTTTTTTTTTTTTTTTAAAAATTTTTTTATTTATTTATTTTTTTAAACAGTATTCATTTAAATCTATACTTTATCTCCTCTCCCTATTTCTTCGTCCTGTATGTTTTTGTATGATTAAGGCTCATGCCGAAACGTCACAACTTTATAATCGTTAAGTAATAAAGCTGCTCCTATTTTTTTCCGATTTTATACATTATTGTTTCTCTAAAGCAGTGCAGACAACAGAAGAATGGCTGTTTTTCTTCTCTTGGGACAGGAGACACATGTAGTCATCCAGCACTTTGTGGACTTTCACCAGTGCTGTGGGAGTCATTCACCAGCTTTCTCACTCTCATTGTTCTATTTTTCCACTGCAGGAACCATCTAATGGAGTTAGGAAAAATGCATTTAATAAATAAAGTCACGATTCAGAAATCACAGAGACTCTATATGACCTGACCACACAGTAGCTTAAGATAGACTGAAACACAGTGAGTCAAGATAGACTGAGACTACAACAGGGTGAGTCAGACTGAGACTAAAATAGGATGAGTCAAGATAGACTGAGACTACAACAGGGTGAGTCATGATAGACTGAGACTACAACAGGGTGAGTCAAACTGTATAGACTGAGACTACAACAGGGTGAGTCAGACTGAGACTAAAATAGGGTGAGTCATGATAGACTGAGACTAAAACAGGGTGAGTCAAGATAGACTAAGACTAAAACGGTGAGTCAGACTGAGACTAAAATAGGGTGAGTCATGATAGACTGAGACTACAACAGGGTGAGTCAGACTGAGACTACAACAGGGTGAGTCAGACTGTATAGACTGAGACTAAAATAGGGTGAGTCATGATAGACTGAGACTACAACAGGGTGAGTCAAGATAGACTGAGACTAAAAACAGGGTGAGTCTACTCCATTCTACCTAAAACAAGTGCCATATTAAATGTACAGGGTGCAGTGTTTAAAAAAAAATTTTAAAAATTATTTGTCCAAGCCTTTAAATCCAAAATCTGTTAAGTTGAAGGTTTAGTATATATAGATTTCTGTGTTGGTTTATCATTTGTTAGCCTCTAGCCTCTATGTGTCACACTGAGAGGAGGGAAGAGAAAGGTTGATAGATTATTTTGCTTTACTTTCCCGACTCAAGCTGGGTGTGCTGAACAGTTTAACAGAAAATGTCACTGTATTTTCTGTAGTAATAATCACTTGTGTGACATGTTTTATCTTTGTTAGGTCACTGATTTTGTTTTCTAGAAGATTGTAACATTTCAGTGGGAAAATGAATTCAAGTAAAAGAGTTGTTTCTTTTCCTGTCAGATGTTTAAAACTGGTAACAGTTTGTTTATTTGAATACAGTACAGGAGTGATGCTGAAACAGATTCTCAACTACTTGCAGAAAGCTAAGCTAAATCTCACATTCCTGAAAATGGCAGAAAGTCTCCAAGTATCGCTTGGGGTAAGTCTCAGTATCTTCTCAATGTTACTTTAGGTAGCTTCAGTATCTTGTCAGTGTTACTTTGGATAAGTCTCAATATTTTGTCATTGTTACTTTGTTACTCAGTATATCATTGGTTTCATCATTTACACCCTTTTTTTGTTCAGCAAAAAAAAACATGTACAGTCAAACCTGCTTAATGCCACATCGCCAGGACCGTCAAAATATGACATTAAGCGTGGTCCATTATAAGGGCTGTAACTGGGCCAGTGTGTGTGTGTGTGTGTGTGTGTGTGTCAGCCCGCCCCACATTTTCTACATTAAACACATAACAAACAGCCAAAGCTATCGTCATCGGACACAAAATGTACTAATCATAAATATATTAATCACAGAATACAGTAAGCCTTAGTCTTACAGTATGGATAACACTAAAATCAAGCAGCATCTGACTTGTCAGCAGTAGTAGTAGTAAAAAAAGCATGATTTTGTGTTGTGTAGTGGTAACTGGTCTATTAATCAGACATGTTAGACATGTTACAGCACATGACAGCTGTCAAGCAATCTTCATTTCATTTGCAACCATGGCATTTCTAACCACGAAAGCACAAAGTTCTTTTCAGTAGCAGTTTATAAAACACGCCTGTTCCATCCATGTTAAAAATGTCTTCTGGGCTGTATGCATCCAGAATTTTTGGCAAGCACGAAATCCAATCATTAACAACATCAGTGTTAACCTGGGGCACTTCATCTGAAGCGACCTTAAATGTTATGTTGTGGCATTTTTTAAAGCGCTCAAGAAAGCTGTTTGAACACTTCCAGTCAGGCATACCTGTTTCTGTAGCAAAACATTCTGTGATTTCCACCAACATAGGACCGCACACAGGCAGCTGTGCAGAACATGTCTGCCTGAACCATTTCAGCAGAGCACACTCAACATCCATGTAGGAACTCGCATGCCTTCGCTTACAGTTTGACCTAACTAAAGATGAGTGAAAGTCTCGTTCAGTTTTGTTTCAATTTTTAACAAGTTTCGATACAGTTGAAGCGTCAATTTCAAATTTATCCGCTATGTCCTTTCTTGTAATTTTTTCATCAACTTGCTTCAGAATATCCATTTTAGTGCTCAAATCAAGATCAACATGTTTGCTTTTAATAGCCATTATCTGTCATAACGTGAACCAGAGAGAAGTTCCCGGCTAAACGGTTCAAAGTACACTACTTGAATTACACTACTAGAAAATAAACGATTCACTCGACTGACCATCTGTCAGCTCACGTTGCTAACTTAGTACCGCCCACATCTTGATAAAGAAGACAATGACTGAAAGAAGCCAGATTTTAATCTCGAAAAGGCGGCTGTGGTAAAGCCTTTCATTCCCACCACCTGAGTTTCGATGCCCACATGTTCAAAAGGTTGATGTGGCAGGTACTTGTGATCAAACAGCCAGCCCCTTCGTTGGTGAATCATGAAGCTGATAACACTTTGTGAGATGTGTGTAGCTTGTACTCGCCCAGTCTGTGATACCAAGTGGGGTCTTTAGCTCCTCCAGGTGCAAAAATACTGTGACATTAACCAGTTTGTGCCAAAAATTGGGGTAATATTAACCGAAACAAAGCCCACTAATTACCTATGGGAAGTGGCTGAGGATACAAATTTCTGTGACAATATCCAGGTTGTGACATAAAGCGATGTGATATTGTGTGGGTTTGACTGTATAAATATATATTTACCAGATATATGTATATAAATGATAAGTGTTTACTACTTGTGTCATAATTGTTTGGGAATAAGTGTTTACTACTTGTGTCATAATTGTTTGGGAACAAGTGTTTACTACTTGTGTCATAATTGTTTGGGAATAATGATGCATGAGATGGGGAAGCAGAGACCAGAAGTTTGCACACTTCTAGATATTTGTATACCATCATACAGTAGTTACAGGCTGTTGTATTATGTCATACACTAGTTACAGACTGTTGTATTATGTCATACACTAGTTACAGACTGTTGTATTATGTCATACACTAGTTACAGACTGTTGTATTATGTCATACACTAGTTACAGACTGTTGTATTATGTCATACACTAGTTACAGACTGTTGTATTATGTCATACACTAGTTACAGGCTATTGTATTATGTCATACACTAGTTACAGGCTGTTGTATTATGTCATATACTAGTTACAGGCTGTTGTATTGTATAATACACTAGTTACAGATTGTTGTGTTATGTCATACACTAGTTACAGGCTTTTGTGTTACGTCATACACTAGTTACAGGCTTTTGTGTTACATCATGCACTAGTTACAGGCTTTTGTGTTACATTGTATTACAGACTAAGAAACTTGGAAATTTGTTAGGCTTCTTCTTATTGTTCTCTTGAACAGAAAAGGGCTGCTGAAGCCGACGGTGAAGACCAAGCGAGAAGCCAGCCCAAGAAGAAACAGAAGAAACAGCCTGTGGTTAGTGTTTTGTTGTTATATTTCAGCTTATTTCATGAACATGGAAGTCAGTTATGACACAGATATTTTTTTTTCCTACAAACAGTCAAAAAGATAAGAGAGAGACAATGTACTTTCATAGGACATGCAATGAGAAGAGGGGGCATTGAAAATATTATAACAACAGGAAAAATAGAAGGAAGAAGATCAAGAGGAAGACCAAGAGAAATGAGATGGGATGGTGTGAGAGGAGATCACCAACTGAGCTGATGGCATGCATGAAGGATCGCGTACTCTGGAGAAGCATAATAGCCAACGCCAGTCGGCACGGCACATGATGATGATGATGACAAACAGTTCTCAGAAGATTGGACTGGGGAGAATGCAGCCATAGAGAGTGAAGCCACTTTTCACTGCTATCTGGCCTGTGACATAGTTCTCCAAATTGTTTAATAGTTTTTCAGTTGTCCAAAGGGATTTGGCATTTACGTTTAGGAACCCATTGTCTAAAATGATTTCATGAATGAAAAACATCTCAATTAATTGGAAGAAAAAAACATAACTAATTTCATGAAATAAATGCCTCAGCTTTATTTTTTTTTATATACACATTTGTGGAATCCATAAAGTTGTCTTTCAGACATGCTTTCTAAAATAAAAATGAACTTAGTCTTGTTAAAGGTGTGAGCTGAGTAATCAGATCTTTTGTCTAACCTCATTTGTCTGTGGCCAGAGTCTGGAGACCAGTGTGACCAAGTGTTTTGCTTCTGTGCCCAGCACAAAGATTGGAGGCAGTTTGTCGTGCATTTATTATGTCCCTTGACATACTTGATCCTGCATGCTATGGGTTAACCACCCTTGGCCTAGAAACTACCTATATAAGGCTGGAATATTAGGTTTCTCTGTAGGGTGCACCTTATTGTGAGGTCTAAAATGAACATAAAAATAAACAACAGCTTTGTCCTTGCATGTTATTTTTTTATTGTGGTACCAGTTGGTTAGGTGATAGTGCTCCGTCATTTCACATGTGTTTGTCGCTTATTACTGGCCCTGTCCAGTCAAACCAACCTGACAAACCTGTTTTGGGGAAAACAGCCTCTGAAAGTGTAGAATATCTGCTGAGTGAGGCACATGAATTGTGTGGCACACATGGTGTCGGGGAGTGGAGGGAAAATAAAATAATACATGATTCACTGTCCCACGAATAAGAAACTTTGATCCAAGTTCAATGGATTTGATGAACAATATATATATGTATATGTATTTATGTACGTATATATATGTGTGTATATATATGTGTGTGTATATATATATGTATATATCAATCAATCAATCAAGTGCCATGCGCGATCATTTCTTTCCACAATTCCCTGTCTTCAGACTTGATTATGAGATCTGCCAGTGACTTTCTTCCTAGCCACACTTACAGCCCATCCAGTAACTTCTCTCTCTGTCTTCCTCTGTCTCTTCTTTCCTCAATTTTTCCAGTTCCCACAATGTGTTTCAGTTTTTCTCTTCTCAGAAAATATCCTACAAATCTCACTTGTCTGCCTCTGATCTTTGCTGTAATTTGCCTTTAAACTCCAGCCTCTCTTAAGACTTCTTCATTGGTTTTCTTAGCTGTCCATGGTACCTTCTACATCCTTCTTATGAACCACATTTCCATGGCCTCCATTTCTCGCTGTACTCTCTTATTCATGGACCATGCTTCACACCCATAAAACAAAATTGGCTCATGTAACATTTAAGTACTCAGAATCTTGTTTCCATTGATATGGATCTGTTGCACAAGATGTGTCTCATTTTCTGGAATGCTAACTTGGCCTGAGCACGTCTGCTTTTTATTTCATTGTGACATTTCCCATCAGCTGTTATAATTATTCTTAAGTACTTGAATCTATCAACTTGTATCAGTTCTATACCATTGATGGTAATACTACATTTTGATGGTATTCTTTTCTTTGAGATGACCATCACTTCAGTCTTCTGGCTGAGACCTTTACTTTTACTTTCACGAACCACGATGTCCAGAAGAGCCTGTAGCTCCCCTTCACTTTTAGCAATCAGAACTGTGTCATCTGCATATCTTAAGTTGTTAAGGTTGTACCCACCAGTTGATATTCCTGTCATCTCTCAATGTTTCTCATTATGTTTTTGCTGTACAAGGAAAAGAGGTCAGGAAATAGAATACATCTTTGTCTCACTCACAATTTTATGTCTTGGAATGCTCCTATTTGATTCTCAATCTTCATTGCTGCTGATTGCTGCAAGTATATGTTTTTAATGAGTTTCAGATCTTTCCCATCTATGTTGATGTCTTCCAGCATTCTTATAATTTCTGTGTGTCTCACTTTATTGAAAGCTTTACAGTAGTCTATGAAGCATAAGTATAGGCCTGTCTTTACTTCTATTGATCTTTTCATCAGTGTTCTCATTATATAAATGGCATTACTTGTGCCTTTTCCTTTGATGAAGCCACACTGTTCTTCAGCGATTTCTGGTTTTATTTTGCCCGCTGACTCTTTTCAACACAGTACAAAGCAGGATTTTGGTAACATGGCTTATAAGCTTAATGGTTCAATGGTCTTCACATTCAGCTGCACCTTGTTTCTTTGGTAAGGCAATGAAAACTGATTGCAAAAGGTCTGATGGGACATAGTTACTGTTATAGCAATCTGGTAATTATTTCTATGCCAAGCTCTCCTAGTGCTTCCAATTCTTCCTTGGTGATTTTATCTGGTCCTGGTGCTTTGATGTTCTTCATGTGTTTGATGGTTTCTTCCACTTCTTCTTTTAATATGGGATGCCCTTCATTATTATTTCGTACATCTATATCGCTTCTGTTGTCCTCATAGAGTTCTCTAATGTATTCATGCCATCATGCCATTATTTCATCTCTGTCCATTATTGTATGCCCCTCCTTTGACTTCAGGCAACCAGTCTTGTGGTATACCCTTTTGTTTGTTTACTCCTTTATTTGTTTGTACATATCTCTTGCGTTTCCATGGTGGTGTGCCTCTGGTTCATTACATTTCTTATTTAGCCACTCTTCTTTAGCTTTATTGTATGTATATATTATTTTGTTCATAAACTTTGAACATAAGCATAGTTCAGTGTACAAAATATGGACTTTATATGAATGTTTGGTTTTTCCTTAAGTAAATATACATATATATGTCAACATATAATACACAGTTTTTAATATTGATAATACAGTCTTGTGTCCTCATGAACTGGTGAGCATACCTTTCAATGTTTCCCTTGATATGACATCTTTAGACATGTGCACTAGTCCAGCGGAATAGTGTTTTATTTAAAACTGTGTGGTTCCCTTGCAGGAGTTAGGAAAACAGTGTGGTTCATGCAGGACACGGCTGATTCATTGAAAAAAAGATGGAATTAAGGGTTCTTTATTAGTTTGATAAAGAAGTGCATTTGTTGTCATTTGTTTTTATGACTAATTAATGCTGTAAATTCTGGCAGAAAAAAATTTGTGAACAAATGTGTCATGTTGCCTGAATGAAATCTTGCTATATGAGAATCTTGTCTCTTATAGATATAGAATACGAGTTACTGTTTAATATGAGAGTTCTGTCCCAGCCATTTATCTTCTTTCTTCAGGTCCAACTTGGCAAGTCAGAAGGCTGCAAAAGAAAAATAGCAATGCTGGTTGCTTATAATGGTGCAGGCTATTATGGTGTACAAGTGTAAGTTTGAATGAATGTCTTTATTCTGCTTTTATGAGTCTGTACAGAAGCTGTCTTCTTCACACTAAATCTTCATACTTGCTGAATATTTCAGTATATTTTTATCAGGTTTTTGTATTGTGTATTGTAATCTCCCAGGAATTAGAAACTTATTCTTTTCAACTGGTTCTGTGGGTGTGTTGAAGTATACCATCCTGTCATATAGGGGTTGCATTACAATGACTAGCATGAATATCCAGAGTGGATCCAGCAATGTCTGGCATGAAGATCCAGAGTGGATCTAACAATGGCTGGCATGAAGATCCAGAGTGGATCTAACAATGTCTGGCATGAAGATCCAGAGTGGATCCAACAATAGCTAGCGTGAATATCCAGAGTGGATCCAGCAATGTCTAGCATGAAGATCCAGAGTGGATCTAACAATGGCTGGCATGAAGATCCAGAGTGGATCCAACAATGGCTAGCGTGAATATCCAGAGTGGCTCCGACAATGGGTAGTATGAAGATCCAGAGTGGATCCAACAGTGGCTGGCATGAAGATCCAGAGTGGATCCAACAATGACTAGCTTGAAGATCCAGAGTGGATCCAACAGGCAAGCTTCTCAGCTATGGAGACCATAACAAACCTTTATCCCAGTAGCCAGGCTGTTACTTGGAGCACCAAGTGATGGGATGGGCTCTTGTCCAGTTCTTGTTCTCTCATCTTGATAACCATATCATCACTGCAACACAGTAATCTATGCAGGAACATCATGCGCTTCAGCATTTGCTTTCTGAACTTTTCATTAAACAAAATGTTTAAATTCATGTATTTGCTGTATTTTTGTTTCTAAGAATGAAATCATATTTGTTCATTAATAATTCTGTGCTAAGAGCTGACAAAGTAACATCTTATTTTAGACTTGAAAACACAGAAAAGTTAAAATTATTCACTACAGGAACCCAGGATTTCGTACTATTGAAAGTGAATTCTTCCCAGCGCTGGTGAAAGTTGGAGCTATACGTCAGGACCATGCAGACACACCCTCAAAGATGTGGTTTCAAAGAGGTTCTCGTACAGACAAAGGTGTTTCTGCTGTTGGTCAGATATTCTCCTTGAAGATAAGTGGATTCTTATTGAACATTGTGTGAAGCTTGACTTGGAACAGTGTATGAATGTTTGTGTAGATTGTCTATGAACAGTGTATGAATGTTTGTGTATGTTGTCTATGAACAGTGTATGAATGCTTGTGTATGTTGTCTTTGAACAGTGTATGAATGTTTGTGTAGATTGTCTATGAACAGTGTATGAATGTTTGTGTAGATTGTCTATGAAAAGTGTTTGAATGTTTGTGTAGGTTGTCTTTGAACAGTGTATGAATGTTTGTGTAGGTTGTCTATGAAAAGTGTGTGAATGTTTGTGTATGTTGTCTATGAACAGTGTATGAATGTTTGTGTAGGTTGTTTTTAAACTTTGTATGAAATGATTGTGTAGGTTGTCTTTGAACAATGTATGAATGTTTCTGTAAGTTGTTGTGTTTGAACAATGTGTGAATGTTTTATATATATATATATATATATATATATATATATTGCATTATCATGAAGAGAGAAAAAAGTGCCAGGTGTTGAATACTTGGGTCGAACACGGAGAATCATTTTCAATAGGCATTTCAAAATACTTTAAAACTTTGGAAGTGACAGTCTGTCCCTCTGGAATAAATTCTTTGTGAATAACTCCTTTGCTGTCGTGGAAGCACACCAACATTGTCTTCACTTTCGACTTTTGAAGACGAATTTTTTTCCCTTTTGGCAATGATGATGACTTCCACTGAGCACTTTGGTGTTTAGCTGTGGGATCATAGTGGAAAATTCGTGTTTCATCCTCTGCAACAGTCAAATTTAAGAAATGTTCATTTCTGTGACATGTTTTGATGATGTCTTTTGCGTACTCAACACGCTGATGTTTTTGGTCATCAAACAACAAATGTGGTACAAACCGGCAAGCAGCTTTTTTCTTGCCCAAATCTGCCACTAAAATTTTATGAATGGCCTCTTGGTTAACACCAGATTCATCTACCATTATCCTCACAATCAAACAATGATCTTATATTTGTTCTCTGACTTTTGCAATGAGTTCTTCATTATGAACAGAAATTGGGCACCCATATCTAGTTGCATTTGTAATCGTTTCAACACCACTTTTGAACCATGAATACCACCTGAATATCTGTACATGAGATAAACAATTATCCCCATAAACTTGTCACATCAATTCAACTGTCTCTGGCATTTTTTCCGAGTTTTAAACAGAATTTAACGTTAACTTTTTGCTCCATGCTGATTATGTAACAATGCATCTCTGACTAGGTCAACAAAGTGGCGGCTTGTTTGATGTCTGCTTATCTGACTGTGATGAAAAATTGCCATATCATAGATAAAGATTGCCTCTTTGGATTCCATGCTTTGCTTCATAGATGGCATTTTTGTCTTGGCCATAATAAAATCCAGAATCCAATCTTCTAAAACAAGCTATTCAGTGGAATACAACAGGCCAAAGAAAAAGATGCAGAGAACATGAAACTCTGAAGAGGACATTGTTAAGAGAAGCCAAATTAACAGGCATAAAATCCCTTGATGAGGTTGAAAGACTCGCTGAAGACAGGAAAAATTGGCGAACTACTTTGCGAGCCCTATGTGACGTTTAATGGCATGGGAAGGATATAAGAGATAATAAAATCAGTCTCATTACTTAATTGTCGTACAAGACCCTGTCCCACCTCTCCATGGTACCCTCAGTAACAGGCCTAGCTGGGGCAGGGATCGCCATAGTCCCCATGGTGGTGGAGTCTGCTAAAGAAGCATTGCACACCCCCTGCTTTTTAGCTATAATCCAGGACTGAAAAAATAGCTGCCATAACCTTCTCCCACGCCGATACGATGCTGTGGCTCAACACCTCTGCAGCACCAGTGTCAAAGAACAACAGTTCGCAGTTATAGGGAGTTTGTACAAGTACAAATATATATATATATATTCATTCATTAATAATTCATTCATTTGCATGTCCCTTGCGGAACTTTGCCTCCCAAACAGCACTCCTGTAGGCCTCTCGGTTGTCGGTTGTGAGCAAGATGGCCTGCTGCTGATGCATCCATTTGCAGATCATCATTTGATGGTCTGCAAATATATATATATATATTGCGTATAACTGGATGTTTTAATTTCAGTGTTTAGTGTGATTAGTCTTTAAAATGAAATAAAAAACTGTTATTGGCAAACATCATCTAAAGGAACACCAGGAAAAAAAAAATACAAAATTGGGATGGGTGTGGGTGGAGAAGAAAATCACTTTTCTGTAAAGAGGTTCAGCATTTGTTGAGGTTAAGCATTGGAGGAGGGGAGGGGGAGGAAAGAGAGTAGCTGCATGCTTAACTTCTTCAGATACTTTACCTTGCAGATGTGAAGCATCTTTACAAATGTGTGTTTTATTTATTCATCTGCACCTGAACTTCTGGGTTTGTGTTTTGTGGAGCTCAAGTACTTAAAAAAACTTTTTATTTCAGAATTGTCTGAACATTGTATACTTATTAATTTTCACCTATATTATTTTAAGCAGTGCTGGTACCTGACCTTGTAGCAAAGCTGAATGAAGTGTTGCCAACTCAGATTAGAGTAATTGGTAAGAAGAAAGAACAGTGTTTCTGAATTTGACTTTTCACTTGAATTCTTGCAAATTCTTTTTATTTGCCTTGTGAAGTTGTAGAGTGCTTCAGAACTGAGTAGTCGGTAAATTTGTCAGAAACCCTCATATATGCCAGAACATTTTTCAGGAAAATCTCCTTCAGGCATGTGGTGTCTGTTTAATAGGAAAACTTAAGATAATGACAGTGTATGCTTTTTATGGTGATCTTGTAACTTAGAAATTATATACATGGAGAGTGAAATGCAGTACCAGCTTCTTGGAGCAGATATGAGAAATAGACTTATCAGTAAGCTCCACTGTTGTAGAGGAACACGTAAGTTTCCAGTCTGATAGTCAGACTATACTGCGGCAACTGCTTATTTACAAGTGCAACCTACTGGAAAACAACTAAAGAAATAGAAAACAAATTAGACTCTTTTGAAAACAAATGTCTAAGGAACAAATTCAAGACCAATACAGAGATAATGTAGATGAGCAAACAACAACCGTTCTCATTGGTGATCAGAAAAAGGAGATGGACATATATCAGCCATGTGATGAGAAGAAACAAGCAGAGAATCCCAAAACAAGCTATGAAGTGGAACACAACAGCCGGAGAAAAAAGAGGTCGACCATGTGAAACTCTAAGAGGACATTGTGACTACCATGCGAGCCTTTGTAACATTTAATGGCATGGGAAGGATGTAAAATGTAAGACCTTGTGTAATGCTTTGAATTGCCTTCCCCTTAGTAGTAGTTAGTAATTGTCTCTGTTCTGCATAAGTATAATGACAAGCTGTAAGATGTGTGAGAAAGATTTTTTTGTTCTCTTGATTACTTTGTAACTATCAGTGATAAAAATGGTTGCATTTTGCTGTGTATTCTCAGGATATGTTCGTACCACAAATGGCTTTGATTCTAAAAACTGGTGTGATAGCAGGACATATACATACACAACACCCACATTTGCTTTCGCACCTTTGGAAAAGGTAAACATGTATGGGAGGTCACGGACATTCCCTATATATAAACATAAAGTCAAATAATGAAAAGAATTCTTGCATACTTTAGCAAGTCCGCTGTGTAATTTGTCTGCTTTCTTTGATGTTCTATATCTTGTAAGATTTGTTTTTTATTTTTTTCATTTAGTCTCAGACTCTGAGCAAAGTTATTTTTTTAACCATCTTAAAATTCTCATCAAATTCAAAGATATGGGAGGCTGAGATAAAAGCTCTCCATTCAACCTAGTCTTGATCCTCCTTTTTATGTTTTCCATTTTTTTTTTTTTTGTTGTTGGTACTTTGGAGTTCTTTCTTCATGTGTCTCATGGCCTTCTTTGTTTTTGTTGTTGTTTTTTTTTTTTTGTGTGTCTTTTTCTGGATTCCAGTCCATCATTTGTCTTGGTTTTCAGCTCTTGTTATGAGTCTAGTCTATGACTTAAATTGTCCATGATTTGTCTCAGTTCATGTTCAAGAGTCTAGTCTATGATTTGTCTCAGTTCATGTTCATGAGTCCAGTCTGTGACTTGTATCAGTTCTCAGTTCTTATTCATTCACATTGCATGACAAGTCTGTGACAACTATTCCAGCTTTGTAAACTTGAAACAAACATCTTTCCTCAAGTTTCCAAACTAAAATTAACAAAATTATGGTTTCTCATTGCATTTAATGAATCCTTGTTTTGATGAAGCGAGTCACAGTGATGAACCAAAGACATAACGTGGGCTTTTTAGAGGCCTACCTAGCATAAGAGTCATAGATGTTTGTCACAGTCAGAGAGTTTACCTCCTTTAGAATAAACTGTATGCAGACATTCTGTCAGATTATTAACAGAATGAAGTATGAATAAGTTTTCTTGAAAATTTAAGCAAAAGTTGTGATATAGTCATTCGCATTGTGTTTTTCAGTTCATCACAGATGAATACAGGACTACGCGTAAGTAGAGTACTCGGAACTTTTGTTTCATAAGAACTTTCGGCAAGGTTGGTTTAGCTCAGAGTGGTAGATTACTGTGGTTTTGTTTCATGGTGTATTGAAGTTATTTGTTTCTGGTGTTTACCTTCTGTTTGTCCATAAGGCTGGATACAGATGATTCTGTAATCTAAATCATCACACACTCAGCCTGTCATGTGTGGAAATAACAGTCGGTCATGTGTAAAAATAATTATGCCTATCAAGTGTGAAAATAGTTTCCTTGTCATTTGCAACATTTTTTATGAAATATAATTTTATTTTTATATTTATGAGCTGAGATTATGTTACAACTGGTGTGGAAAAAGTGACATGGGACAGGAACAGAGATAATCTAATTAGGTATTGTACAGAATGGAGAAGCCAGATCACAAGTGTCTGTTGACGTGGCATCTGATGAGTGAACGAAGTGTGGAAATCTTCCCTGTGTTTAACTGATATGTTAGCATGGTCTCTTTGCTCTCACTGTAGTTGCTAGATCTGATTTTTTTGTTTTTTTTTTAGGACTGTTCTGAGATCAATTCATAATAATCTCATATATGTTTTTTCTTATGTTACAGAATTAATATGATTCAGAATGTTTTAATGATATGCCACAATACTGCTTGTAATATTAGCATTTATGATACATTTTGTCTTTTCATTACCAAGATTTCAGATTTCTCATATTGTGAATGTAATAACTGATTATCAATACAAAATAAATTGCACAAAAGCGGGATTTTAGTTGAGTCAGCAGTTGAATGGAAGCAAGAGAAATAATTTTTTAAAATATTCACGATAAAATTTTACCTAAAATATGATCTGATTTTGATGAAAGTTAACACACTTTTCCATATTGACCCACTGTATGTCATCACCAACAGCCTGTCCTGGATTGATGTGTTCCACAGGTAGTGGAGCCTGCCATAAAGACAACTTCAGTATCTTACAGGAAACTAGAAGACTCTCTAGAACATCCCATTCGAGCATCATGCTTTTTTTTTGTGTGTCTCTGAAATTAAGCCAAGACACCTCATTCACTGCGGGCGACTTCGCATAGCAGCTATAAGAATATTTAGTTCAGTATCTGGCAGTTAGATATTTATATTCAGTGCTCATAATAAAACCTGCAGAACTTCATTTCCATGAGTGTGTTAAATAATCATGTGATAGAGCTGTGTCTTTTGGTCAGTTTGTTTTCACGTGTATTTATTCAACAGCTGAGATTGTGCTAAGAGTGAGGGCAGTCTTGAGCAAGTTTCTAGGCACCCACAAGTTTCATAATTTTACATCAGGAGTGTAAGTTGCCAGGTTTTCGTGATTAAAATTATCTCATTCAGTTTTAGTTTTGGCATGGAAATGAGAGTGACTAAAAATGTAAAATACCTCGTTCAGTGTTACTTTCTTATTATATAAATGAAATTTGCTGAAAGTATCATAGATTAATGGCCTCTCAGAAACAGTGAATTTTATACTGCTTTTACTGTCATCACATTGATAAATAGCTGCGTGTGGAAAACAATACAAAACTGATGACTTTTAAAAAATTGACACAAAATGGAGCTGTCACTCCATCGAGTAGGCTGAAGAGAGACAAAACATATCACCATTAATCAGTGCAGAAAATAGCGGTAGAAAGATTGACACAAACAATGTGCCTGCCCGTACACCTTCCACAGAAGGTGTTAAATCAACTTGTTTCATCCAGGAGATAGCCACAGAAAGTAACTGGATAACCTTTGTATGTTCAAAATGTTTTACAAAAAAACAAATTCTTTGTGAGTGTGAAAACCAAGTTCCAGAAAGTCTGCTGCAGTGACCAGACCATGTAGATGTACACCACCAGCTCTGCTTGCCAAACCTTGCAAGCTGGTCCTGGCAGTAGATTTAATCTTGTCCAAAACTTGAATATGGAAGTTAAAATTGCATTTTAGATATTGTCCACTTCATAAAATGATTATTATTGTACAGAGATTTAGCTACAGTAAATGGCATCTGAAGTTGCACAGTTTGTATCATAAAACCACATGGTCTGGATGCTGGGATATCAAAAAAGTAATGGCCAGGTTAACTGACATTTTTTTTATCTTCGTTAATTTAGGGAAACTTGATTTGTCCACAGGAAGTATGAGCAGGCGTGTGCTGCAAGATACATAATTAAATTTGAGGTAATTTTTTTTTTTAAAGTTATTACTTTGTAAAGAAAAGTATTTTGATCTTGTATTTTGTATACACCCTTCTCATCTTGGTCTGTGCTACAGTTAATGGTATAGAGAACATTGGTTGTATGCTGTGAGTGAAGTGAGCAGTCCAGGCAGTTATTTGCTTTCTTGCAGTTTTATCAAAGAACTAAGCTGTATTCCTTGGATCACTTTTGAGCTATGCTTACATATATATATATATATATATACGATGGGTGATTGATAAGTTCTTGGCATAAGGTACAATGAATTATTTGTGGACAACTTTTTTGGGTTATTTCTCAACATAGTCCCCTTGCAAGTTTATGCACTTAGTCTAGCAATCCTGGAGCATACGGATCCCTTCTTTGTAAAAGTCAGCATCTTGTGCCAGTAGAAAGTGGTCTACAGCATGAATGGCGTCATCATCTGAAGCTAATTTGCGACCACTGAACTCCTTTTTGAGTTTGGTAAACAGGTGATAGTCTGAAGGAGCCAAATCTGGGGAATAAGGAGGATGTTCAAGAAGCTGGAAGCTGCATTCATGAATGGCAGCCATTGCCACCGCTGACTTATCTTCTTCTTCTGCGTATGCACATTGACTAGGATGCATGGTACCCTGATTTTTGTGATGCACCTTTTGGCTGGGTACCTCCAACTTTAGCACCTTTCCTTGCAGGACAGACTGTGGTCTTGCTCAGAAGACAATAGTGTAAGCTGGCCTGGCCAAAACTTTTTTTCCAGCCTCTGATGGGTGTACTTAAGCCCCTTCTCCACATCAGATCCAGCATGCAACATTGGCTGGCCAGACAGCTTTGAGACAGTTCCACAGAGACACTCCGACTTTTGGATTCGGAACCCAATGAGTGCCTCAATGATATACATTCCCCACCACCTATAGTCTGCTGGCTCTGTTTTGTTTACATCATTCTGATAGCCATTATTGTAAAGACCCATAGGCTTGTCACATCCTGGATTCATTGGTTTCACACTAGATTTTCCTCATCTCTGCCGGCAATCTCCATGCGTCCACCAATCTGACATTCAGTTCAAGTGCCATGCCACATGGCATGGGCAATCATTTCTCTCCACAATTCCCTGTCTTCGGACATGATTATGAGATCTGCTGGTGACTTTCTTCCTAGCCACACTGACAGCCCATCCAGTAACTTCTCTCTCTGTCTTCCTCTGTCTCTTCTTCCTTCAGTTTTTCCAGTTGCCACCATGTGTTCCAATTTTCATGTTCTCAGGAAATGTCCTATAAATCTCACTTGTCTGCCTCTGATCTTTGCTATAATTTGCCTTTTAACTCCAGCCTCTCTTAAGACTTCTTCATTGGTTTTCTTGGCTGTCCATGGTATCTTCAGCATCCTTCTTATAAACCACATCACCATGGCCTCCATTTCTTGCTGTACTCTCTTATTCATAGACCATGCTTCACATCCATAAAACAAAATTGGCTCGATGTAACATTTAAATACTCTGAATCTTGTTTCCATTGATATGGATCTGTCACACAAGATGTGTCTCATTGTCTGGAATGCTGACTTGGCCTGAGCACGTCTGCTTTTTATTTCGTTGTGACATTTCCCATCTGTTGTTATAATCATTCCTAAGTACTTGAATCTATCAACATGTTTCAGATTTGTGCCATCGATGGTAATGCTACATTTTGGTGGTATTCTTTTCTTTGAGATGACCATCACTTTGGTCTTTTTTTTTCGTTCAGGCTGATACCTTTATTTTTACTTTCATGAACCACAATGTCCAGAAGAGCCTGTAGCTACCCATCACTTTTAGCAATCAGGACTGTGTCATCTGCATGTCTTAAGTTGTTAAGGTTGTACCTGCCAACTGATATTTCTGGCATGTTCTCTATATTTCTCATTGTGTTTTCGCTGTACAAGAAGAGATCAGGAAACATTACATTTTACAGAAATAACAATTACAGTTAGTGTTGATTGCTACAAGTTTCTGGGCTACAGAAGTAGGTCAGAGTTTTTAAGCAAACAGATCTATGTTCCCTGTCTCACAAACATATGTTAAGATAAGTGTGTTCTTAACACAGTTGTTCCCAGGGGAACCGCCAACTTGTGAACTGAAGCATTGTCTTGATGAAAGATGACTCCTCTCGTCAATTTCCCTCAACACTTTTCCTTCAGTTTGACCCGCAGTTGCTTCACAAGATTAGCTAATAGGCCCCGGTGACTGTTCTGCCATTTTGAAGATAGTCTACCAGTGGCACACCTTCTGAGTACCAAAAGATGGAAGCCATCACTTTGTCTGCAGACAGAACCACCCTTGCTTTCTTTGGAGGTGGGGATCCATGTTTCCACTGCTTTGATTGTTCTTTGGTTTCTGGTTGAAAATGATGAACCCAAGTCGCAAATTGCTGAAGAAACTTTTCAGAATCTGCAGAAAAATGGCCAAGACTGTCTCTTGACATGTTGAGATGCTGTCGTTTGTGATCAGCTTCAAGAAGTTTTGTGACCCATCGAGCAGAGAGCTTTGTAATTTGAAGATTATTGTGAATAATGACATGAACACATTCCTGGGAGATGCCCAACTCAGTAGCAATGTACCCCTCACTTAGTCATCAATCCTCCATTATCATGTCATAGATTTTGCTGGTGGTTTCATCGGTGGTTACCGTTCTTGGTCTTCCTGTATGGGGATTATCTTCCAGACTCTCCCTTCCATGTTTGAATTGAGTTGCCCATTTCTTCACTGTGCTGTAAGAAGGGGCACTCTCCCCTAGAGTCTCCACCATATCCTCGTGGATCTCCTTCAGTGATAAGCCCTTGATGCAGAGGCAGTGAATGACTGCTCAATGAAAAATTTTATCCATTTTCTCAGTTTCTGCCACCCCTTACCACTTCAGTAGCCTGTAAAAAAAAAAAACCAAAAAAACATTAGTTGCAGTTAATTTCTTGAAACTTGGTGTTTAATGTTACATTAACCTGATCTACAAATGCACCTGATATCAACTGTGGGTTTCAAGTATTTGTACCTTATGCTGAGAACTTATGAATCACCCCTCGTATATATATATATATATTTTTTTTTGCCAAGGCATGCATGCATATATGCACCACCACACACACAGTTTTGCCTCTGACATCTGATGTTGTATTTTGTAGGTTTTATTGATGCTGCCATTCTTTATACTTGATTAAATGTCCCAGTCAAATGCTAAATTGTTTGTTCTGATAAGAAACAGAACTCTTTGTTTGCATTATGTAAAACTATTTATATAAATGTTCTTGATTCCATGACCCAAATAGCATAATCACTTTCACTGACAAAGACATTTGCGTAACACACACGCACACACACACTATAGTCGGGTGCAGCTCTGCACTTTTATGGGCAACACTTTGTCTTTCATGGGAGTCAGAATGTTCAAACTTGTATTTCTTCTAGTGCTCCGAGCCATTTGTCAGAGAGGGCATTGAGTTTGTGACTATAACAGTTCAGGGTCAGAGTTTCATGTTGCATCACATTCGCAAGATGATAGGTGAGGTTTTGTAAGCTTTGCAAACTGTATAACATTCACAAGATCATAGGTGAGATTTTGTACAAGTTTTATTTTTCAAAAAGTAATAGGTGGAATTATTTATTGGTTCCACATGCGTAAATAGTCACTGTACTTCGGTAGACCATTATTAGCCTGTAGTGTGGGGGTGAAAACACTGTTTGATTAGGCAAATAGCGACCCATAGCTGACATGCTAGCGTCAGGGTTAGCGAACCATAGCTGACATGCTAGCGTCAGGGTTAGTGAACCATAGCTGACCAAGACCCTGTCCTACTTCCCCATTGGTACCCCAGAAACATGCCTAGCCTGGTTAATGTGACAGGGATCGCCATAGTCTTTATGGTGGTGGATTCTGCTAAAGAAGCATTGCATATCCCCCGCTTTTTAACTGTACTCAGGGACTGAAAAATTAGCCGTCACAACCTTCTCCCACGCTGATACGATGTTGTGCCTCAACACCTTCACAGCATCGGCTGCAAAGAACGCCAGGTCCTAGTTACAGGGAGATAGCTCAGAGCAAGACAAGACAAGACTAGCCTGAAGTTTGCCAAATCATAATCCTAGACGCAGCATCAACAGACTAAATTGCAAAGATCAGTGAACAACATTCAGGATGTGAACAGACACAAACTTCATCAAACACTTACAAAGAGTGATCACAGGCCATGCATATTACATTGCACAACAGCAGTCAGAAAGTGCAACACCATCTTCTAAACTGTTCTTCTCTGGAAGATCTCCACAAACAGTGGCTACCACCAAATCCTTCACCATCAGCATAATGTACAAAAGGTATTGTACTTGTACAAACTCCCTGTAACTGCAAGCTGTTGTTCTTTGCAGCCGATGCTGTAAAGATGTTGAGGCACAGCATCATATCGGTGTGGGAGCTTGTTATGGCGGCTACTTTTTCAGTCCCAGAGTACAGCTAAAAAGCAGGGGGTGTGCAATGCTTCTTTAGCAGACTTCACCACCATGGGGACTATGGCAATCCCTGCCACGTTAGCCAGGCTATGCCTGTTACTGGGGGTACCACGGAGAGGTGGGACAGGGTCTTGGTCAGCTATAGGTCACTAACCCTGACGCTGGCATATCAACTATGGGTCGCTGATTACTTTATTGGGCATCTTCAGCCTCGTACAAAAGGTATAGAACAGCTAAAAAAAATTGGCATGTTATATTACCTGGCATAATATGAAAACTGTGAAAATTCATAAACTTGGGAATCATGAAAGTCAGATTCCAACTTTTATCTCGTTGTCTAGCTACAAGTTTTGAGATGTGAATGAACTTTACTTGAGAATATTTGTGTCAAAGAACACTGTGCAGTTTATGAGTTTTTAAAAGTTTCCTCTGTTGCTGTGATATGAGTGAATGACAGGTTTCAATTTAGTTTAACCATGCTTCTTTTTCATCAGGGCTAACAACAGCCATCCTCAGAGGTTACTGCGGGGAGTCTGCCATTGAGAGTTCGTGGGCTCCAGCAAAGGTAATTATGCTAGCCAAAACTATGGATTAGGTTGAAGTAATACTTTCATGTATTAAAAACTAATACACTATATATCACTTAAAACCATAAATTATGTACAGTAATGTAAATTATTTTAATTAAAAGTAGATGAAGTGTTAATTCTTTGTTATTTATTATGAATTAGGTGAACTAGGATTTACAAAATACCCAGACCGGTATGTCTGAATATACCCAGATAAGACTGAGATCATGAGAATCAGTGGAAAAAATCACTGGAATCTCACTTGGTACAAGAGAAGCTGAATAAGTGGAATACTTCAGGTACCTTGGAAGCCTCATTTTAGCAGACAGCAATACTGAGAAGGAAATATCCACAAGAACTGGACAGGCATCTCAAGCCTTTAACAAATTACCAAACATATGGGAATTAATATGACCCCAAGCTCAGAATCTATAAATCCGATGTCTGCTCCATTTTATTATATGCAGCCGAAACACGTAGAACCAATCGGAGAATCGAAAGTAGATTGAAAGGATTTGAAGGAAGATGCCTCAGGGGAATTTAAAGAACATGCTGGAAAGATCGTGTGACAAATGGGGAAATAACCAGTCAAACAAGCATTAAGAGCTCTGCTAAAGTGGCCAGAAAAGATAAAAAGGCTAGGCCACATACTGCAAATGAAAAAAAAACAGACACCTGTATACCACCTTGAGTTGGACACCTCAAGGGAAAAGAAAGAGGGACAGGCCATTGGGGACATGGAGACACACAATACAGAAAGAACTGAAGGAAGCAGGAAAGACACGGTTTGAGGTATCCTGACTTGCTCAAAACAGGATGGCTGGAGAACCTTTGTTGCCTTATGCTCCATTGGGAGTACAGAGGACTGATGATGATGATAAATTAGGTGGAATACTACATTCTGTATAACTACAGATTGAATTTTTAAAAAATCAAGTACTACATTCTGTATAACTACAAACTGAATTAAATGAAGTAATGCTTCTGTATTACTTAACTCTTCTCGTGCCCAAGAAAAAAACGCGGACGTTCCTGTCCGTGCCACACAAAAAGCTTGGGTCCTGATCTGTATAGTGGGCATAGTTGTAAAATGGAATGGAAAACAGTATTTACATGTACTTCCGTGTACTTATTATGTTTCAAAGTATAACTAAATGTATGAAAATTTCATAAATACAGAGTTTTTTAGGAAAAAAGAAGTAATGTGGTGTTTTTAGACAATGATTGTGCCAAGCTCACCATCAGCTAGGTCTAGATATGCACTACTTACCATCTGAGATGTCTAGATCTACTTGTCGATCTCGTATTGTGATTCTGTGTTGCATTCTCGCTAAATTAATGTCTGAAATAACCTACTAACTATTTCTCCAGTTGTCTAATATGTCTAGATCTACTTGGGATACATTCAAGAGCAGCGGGGTGGTCACAGGCCATGTCCATACCCCTATCTACATTGTCAAAAATTGAAAAATTTCGATGTTTCTCTTCCTTTTTCTCGCTTGGCATTGCTCGTAACTAAGGACTCTTCCACCATTTTGAAAAGTGTCACCGGAAACGCGAACAAAATGTGTACAATCTAAATGTTACACCGGTTGGTTTTATTGAAACAAATGAATTGTCACTATAACGACTATGGCACGCAACTCAGTAATTGGAAATCCTCACTATAGCGACTATGGCACGCAACTTAGTAATTGGAAATCCTCACTATAGCGACTATGGCATGGGAAGAGTTAAAACAGTGGACACAGGTGAGACATTATATATAAAATTTGCAGTAATAGTTCCAGTATCAGATTCATCTTTGTGCTTTTATTTTCCCATGTTTTGCTGAAAAAAAATGTTTCTTCACTATTTGTTAAGCACCATGAAGTGTACAGTCTGTGATGTATAATTCAGGGGAGATGTAGAATATTTTAAAAATATTTTGTTATGGCATATAGTGTTTCAGATTTATAATAAGGGGAAATAAAGGGTATATGTGGCATTGATGTCACTAGCTAGTGAAAACACATTAAAATAGAAGTACGAAAGATGAATAAATTACTTAGAGCTTCAGTGTTTTATATTTGTGTAATCAAATACAGGTGGATATTCCCAAGGCACCTGGACTAGGTCTGGTACTTGAAACAGTAAGTCTTCTTCTTCTTCTTCTTCTTCTTCTTCTTCGTTCACTTCTACCACCAAAAACCGCACTGTGAACCTACTGAATTCACGCCTGTGGTCCTCGTTAGGTCCCGTGGTCCCCTGTGTGGTCCAAAATAGACCACACGAGATCCATGTGAGGACCACAAGGGGTTCAGAGTATCACAGTGCTTTAGCCTGTATTCTTGGTGGGTCTCGGAAGCGGGATTGTGTGACACCGTGGTTTTCATTGCACCAGTTTAGTCTAGGGTTGGACTTTCTCACCGGAAGACCTCGACGTGTTTAGGATATCAGTGCATCCCCGCGAAACAGTAAGTGATTGTCAAGGTTATTTTCCAGCTTTTGCTTTAAGCTCATAAAAGAAGGTTGCCTTAAAACTCTGTATTTATTTAAATTAAGACATGTCAGTATGAAGGTGAATCAAATGAAAGTTGGAAAATGTGAATAAAATTTCTGAAGAACAGATAGAAATCCCTTAGTCATATGGCATCTGTTAGCACGAAGGTCAGTGGCACCAGTATGTGAATCTCATCACAGCGAGCCAAGAATAGTGCATGTCAAGACTGCAACTTCGTTGTAGACATACTTCAGTGAAAAAGTGTGTTCTGTCATCTGATTCTTGTCTGCCGGAGGTCTGAACCTCTCAAGCATGCGCTGCGATACCTGTTATATTCGACAGTGAGTTCATGTGAAAAGCTCAGGTCACAGAGTTCAAGGCAGCGTACCTTACGTGACACCTACCATCCTGGGTAAGCGCCCAAGATGGTGACCCCCTGCACAGTGTATGTGACCTAAACCGTTTTGGATGTTCTGTATTTTGAAGTATTGCCACATCTCCCTTTTGCCTCAGATTTGTTCCCAAATGCATTTCATCTCTTGATGGTAAAAGGTTCTCTTCTAATACTGAGGTGCAGGAAGCAGCACATCTGTGGTTGAAAAATCTGGGCAAAGAACTTTTTTTTTTAAACTGAAATTCAGGTGCTGGTTCATGTGTTATTAAAAAAAGCAAAGCTGGGGCCTATATTGAAAAATATGGGTGTTTTTCTTGTATTGAATAAAACTTGTGTGTAATTCTCATTCACTGATCTCATAATAATAAATCATAGAAAATTGTCATCTTAGAGATCATGGGTTGTAAGCCTACCACCTTGTGCAGGCATTCATCATTTATGAAGAGGTGATGTTTTTTTCAGATGATTGTTTTGTAAAGAACAGTCCCCTGATAAAATATTTTATATATGATCTTTTCATTAAAAATGCTGGGTACCTGACATAGACAGTGCTAGGAAAATGAGTTTTTCCCGTAAATTTTTTTCAGTGCTCTCACTGAGCCAAGATTTATATGTCCTGGGATGACACGTCTTTTTTGTGTTTGCTTGAAGATTAAAAAGCGGGAGGGGCATGTTTTTACCTTTATGTTAGTATATTTATACAGTTAAAATGCAACAGCTGTTATCAGATATGTTCAGATTTTCTTAGTGTTAGAAGTTATCATTCATAAAACTGAACACCTTATTCCAGTATCATTCACAAATCTTAATTCAGCCACCTTTTAAAGATGTACATGAATGATAGAAGATAACTGCAGGTAAAATGCCCTGCAGAGATCAAAAGCAAGTGTTCATCAAAGAATAGCATTGAAAATAGTCAGGACATCTTCTGTCTTACAGCTCCATGTTGATGCATACAACAGAAAGTTTGGGAAAGATGGAGCACACGAACCCATTGACTGGTCTAAATATCAGGTATGTGCTACGTTTAGTTTGGCTGATGGAGCAAGTAAACAGAATAGTAAGATCTGAGAGCGAGGGGATTCAGAATCGAGCACAAGCTAGAAAAAGGGTTCTTAAACAGTGAGGGAAATATCCCCTCTCCAAAATCTTGGAGATGGGGTGGCATTCTAACATGGTAAAAGAATGCATGGGACAGAAAAGATTGAGAACCATTGAGCATAAAATGTAGTTCTCTTCTCATCTCCTCTTTAGCTCATATTGTAAGAATTTCTCATCCTCTACCAAAACTGAAGGTCCATTTTGAGGAACAACATAAGAATGCATTTTTAGTTTGTATACGAGTCATTGTAATATTCCTCTTATATTTTTAACAAGCTCCTAAAATGTGACAAATATTTTGATAATTAAATGGCTGTTTTCTAACATATTTTATTATTAATTATATGCTACATAGAGATCATATAGGCTAGTTATCAGATAATGTATTATAAAGTTGTAGGTTTTATCAATTTCAGTTTGCAATCAGAGTATTTAGAAAGCAAGAAAAGACATCTGAATGAAGTACAGTTAGCAAACAAAGCTGTACATAAGTTAAGACTCACTTGGTAATAAAAGAAAGGGGTTTAACTCTTGTTCTCTGGGTAATTTGTATGTAGGTTCCAATTTGTCTTTAACATACGAGATAAGAATCACTGGCTCATGACCGGGCTTCATGTAGCTTCTTAATTCATTGATCCCACATTCTCACAGCAACAGGATGAGTTTGTCCTAGTTTTTGAAGTCTTTTTGTGTGCAAGATTTGTGGTTTGACTGAGATGTTTTCAGATTCAGAAAGATGAGATGAATAACCATAATTCACCCGCTTCAGAGACACAACATTTGTTGAAAGTCAACATTTACTACTTTTTGTTGCAGGACATAATTGACAAGTTCAGAGAAGAACAAATCATCTCCTACATCGTGTCACAGGAGAAGACGGAGAGAGTGTATCCTTTCTCTATTCACAGAAAAAAATGTACAGATGGCCTATTGTCTGGCAATGTAGCATATGGGCTAGAGATTACGGGTCCTTATTTTCCTTTACTGCCCACATGCAAGAGGGTGATACAGTCAGTGTCTTACCAGTCTAGCTTGTCTTCTCTTGTTCCAGGCAGATCCACTATCCATTTCTACAGCAGGGTTCACTGGGATGCCCCCCCCCCCCCCCCCCCCCCGCCGGGATCAAACCATTGTCCTTCACCTTGAGAGAAGAGCTTACTAGCCACTCCACTGCTCAAGCACTCTCTGTCCGAAGTCAGGTCACTGACACTAGAGAGCAGAGCTTCCTCACGCTGGTACCACTTACTAAGCTAACAGTGTAGGGGAAACCAAGCAGTTCTGTCAGATTAAGCATGCACCGCTCCTCCAAATGTAGTAAATACAGAACAGTCTGAGTTATATCATTTCTGTTGGATGTTTTATCTGCATTGGTTCCATTAGTTTTCAGTGCATATGCTATGTATATGGTTTAGTTATATAAATCTGCTTTCAGTACATATGCTATGTATATTGTTTAGTTACATAGCCTCTGCTTGGCATGGTCTTTTTATTACAGAAATCGTTTTTCTGGTAGATTCAGTCATTCTTCAGCATTACTTTTCGTTCCAGTCATTAAACATTAAATTTTAAGAACTGTCATCATTACAGATTTAACTGGAAGCTAGCTCAACTTATTAATCTCTCCGTACTTAGTGAGCCAAGGTGGGCAAATGTGTAGATATCACATTTTCCAACTTTCATACAAAGTAACAAATGATTGTATATACTCACACATAGGTCATTTTTATAACACTGACCAGGTTAAAATGTCACAGACACATCATCTCATCACTGACATTTGTATATGGCACCAGTTTATAGATTAGCATCATCTCATCACTGACATTAGTATATGGCAACAATTTATAGATTAGCATCATCTCATCACTGACATTAGTATATGGCAACAGTTTATAGATTAGCATCATCTCATCACTGACATTAGTATATGGCAACAGTTTATAGATTAGCATCATCTCATCACTGACATTAGTATATGGCAACAGTTTATAGATTAGCATCATCTCATCACTGACAGTATATGGCAACAGTTTATAGATTAGCATCATCTCATCACTGACATTAGTATATGGCAACAGTTTATAGATTAGCATCATCTCATCACTGACATTAGTATATGGCAACAGTTTATAGATTAGCATCAAAATATTTGTTTAATACCAGTGGTAAACAACATTTAACCTACAGGGCAAGCTTTTATTGCTGTATGACAGTTTTACTAGTGAAGTTTTTAGGTTGTAGTGAAGCACCTTCTTCTGCGTTCAAGGTTGTTGATCTTATCAGATCCGAACCCCTGTCGACATTGCACTGATAGGAGCCCCAAAGCTTGTGTCCTCTGGCCATGTCTCATGCTTCAAGTCTGCATGGTTTGGGCATTGTTAAAGGATATGTTCTGTAGTGTGGACTCCACTGCCACATGGATAAGCACCAAGAGGAGACAGTATGATGTCATCAGATGTCTCTTATTGACGATAAAAGTAGATCTCCAAATGATGAGGTTATCAACATGCAAATGTGTCACAGCTTGGACATATGACAACAAGTGGTTGTAGGATGTAGTCTGACTGTAACCAGGTTCTACAAGTCCACAGTTGTACTAAATACAGGAGTCTCAACACGTCATTGAACAATTCAAACAGTATTTAATGGTGAATATGATGATGGTTGATTCTATGAGCGCAGTTGATGGTTATAACATACATTAGCTCAAATTACTGGCAGAATACATGAGAAGACACTGACAACAGAAAACTCCGACTCGTTATTCAACCACAAAAATTCAGAAGTTTTCTCCTCTTTCTTCAGTTCTGTCATTTCTAACACAAATCTCTACAGCTCACTATGAGAGCCAGCTAACACAAATCTCTACAGCTCACTATGAGAGGCAGCTAACACAAATCTCTACAGCTCACTACGAGAGCCAGCACTAGTCTCTATTAGCTCTGTCTTGCCAACCAAAACCACCAAAGACTCTTCCCTTAAAATTTTTCATGCCTATGAGTTTTTACACTTGAGGCCTGTGCAAGAAGATACTTTCCTGTGACAGCTAGAAACTTCTCCACAATTCTCAAGTCAGGGGAGATCAGCTCTGCTGACTTACATTTTTACTTAAATCTGAGAAACAACCCCTAAAATCTCATTTGCTGTTACACTGCTTGCTCACTTGTGGCTTGTTTCTCACACATTGCAAATCTTTACCTAGAAAATGGTGTACTGCTCTTCGTTTTGTAAAAATCACGATTTGATAATACTCATACAAACTGATGCCTGTTGTTTTTTTTTCATTGTTTCTTAATATAATGTTCACTGTTGTAATGGTAGGTTGATGGCAGTTTTGGAGGAGTTTTCTGGTTAAGCATGAACAGTGTTCCTTAACCACTTCTGACCAGCATGTTCAACTGGTTGCGAACATTGCAGTTCCATAATTTTGATCAGACAAGACTTGAGGGTTCACAAAGAATATGGGTGAATGTCATCCCATTACTTTCACAAAAGGTGAGAAGACCTTGAATTCACAATTTAGAAAGCATAAAATAACAGAATCTTTACTGCTTACCAGCTGCTGAGGAACTATTTTGTGTTGAGTGGAAGTGTACTGGAGGATGGTGGAGTTATCAAGGTTGGCTGAGATCTTTTCCTGTCTTCAGCATTTCAGTGCTTAACAGGTATGAGTCAGTGTGACACCCCCCCCCCCCTCCCCATGTGGTGGAGGTGTTGAGAAGCTTTGTTTCTTGGGCTTGCTTGAGTGCCCAGTGCAGAGGTGGAGAAAAGATCTGGTAAATTACTTGATCATTTGCTGTTGATCTAGTCTTTAAGTATCGTGCCCCCACAGCAGCTTGTCAGGCCCCTTGTAATACATAAATACAAAGACGTGTTGCATAAATATGAGAACTGGACAAGAAATCATGATTGGCCACATCTTCTGGCATCATGTTTGTTATGCAATACTGAAAACTTGACTGTTCATGTTACATAACACTACAAAAGTAACTGGACTTGTTACTTAATGCTGAAAACTTGACTGGCTTGTTATACAATACTGAAAACTTGACTGTTCATGTTACATAATGCTGAAAACTTGACTGCTACATAACTTGAAACACTTGACTTTGCTTGTTACATAACACTGAAAACTAGCATGGTTTGCTTGTCTAATGACTGAAGTCTTCACTGTGCATGTTCACAGGGCAAACAACAGAAAGGAGAGCAAGAAAGTTCTGCCACCCCAACAGTTGAAGGCAGTTCTGAGAACACTGACATTCTGGTCTGTCATAATGGAGAAAATGTAGATCAGGAAAATATCAGTACCACCAGCGCAGACAAGCCATGCTCTGCAAACACACAGACTGTGGAGGTAGCACAGACTACTGCTGTAACAGACAGCTCAGTGGATGAAAACTGCCATCAAAAACTTGCTTTGGGTGAAAGTTCAGACAACCACGTGGGTTCCAGCACTAGAATGTTTCTAACAGCAGATGAGTCTCAAAAGGTTCCACAGAGTCAGTCCTCTTGATTTAGTGTGAAGCAGTCCTTACCCAATTTTTAAAGACAGCAGATGCACCAACTATAAAATTTATTTGTTCTGTCTCATTTTTTAGTATGGTGTGTTCACAAGTTCAAATTTTTTGTGTTGGGGGAAAAAAGGTAAACTTGCAGGAAATATGAAATAGCGTATGGGGTGGCAGTTTTTGTTGGATGTAGAAAAATGGCAAGCTTGGAGCACCCAATAACCAAATCAATAACGAAGATCTTCTGGCAGAGAAATATATTAGTTTGTAAGAGAATTACCAAGTTATTTAATTCCTAGAACAGACTTCTTAGCTAGCTCCACCATCCTGTGGAGGGTGTTGATGTCTCTGACTATACTGTAGAATCACTTGAACAGCAATGGTTTGCAGCCCCAGTGACAGTGTCATACTATAACAGTCATCATTATACTTCCAGAGGCTGCAGTAGACATTACAACAAAATGATACTGTTTTTTAATGCATAAACAAGATGAAACCTGTGAGATCATGCTACAATAGATTCAGGTGTTGGCACCAGTGTGATAAGTCTTGGAAGGGTACACAATGAGAAAAAGAAAAAAGGACGACCAAGGCGAAGATGGCTGTAAGACATCGTTGATGGTCTGCAAATGGATGCATCAGCAGCAGGCCATCTTGCTGACAACCTAGTGGCCTACAGGAGAGCTGTTAGGGAGGCAAAGTTCCACAAGGGACATGCAAATGACTGATGTGTACTTTTTTTCTGCACACAGTAAGAACTTACTAATAAATAAAAGATTATGAGAAACGAGCATTACAGTAGACCCCATGTCAGAAGAGTACTACAGTGCCATATAGAGACAGCCCTTGTCAGAAGAGTATCACAGTGCTACACAGCCCATGAGAAAAAAGTATTACAGTGCTAAATTGAACCTTTACAACTCCATATTTAAGGTAAAAGGTAAAGGCAATCCTCTCATGTCTTTAGAGGCAAATAGGGATATGATGTTAGTGCCCACGAAAACTAATAGATGAGACAAAAGGGAAGCAACTGGAATTTGGTTTTAAAGAGAAATGCAATGCACGGACTGCCAGGAAAACAAGAACAGAGAAGTTTCAGAACATCGAGAACAAGGAATGGACATTCATTTGATTACTCTTTGAGCATGACATGAGAAGTTAGAGAACCCAACACTTACTTGAAAACTCAAAGGAAAAAACAGCAATGAAGACAGAGCAAGGGTAAATATTTGAATGGGCCGAGTAACTGATCTGGTGAGAAATATCACGGACTTTGAACAATGCGCCATAAGGAATTTAAGTCCTAAATTATTGAGACATGAAAATTTTCTTACCTGACAAGGAAGTTACCATGATCAGCAAGGTGGCCCTTCCGTCCTGGCTAAGATTTTAATCTAAAAAACCTAACCACCTCACCGTGGTACAATTATCTAGCAGCACCATGCAGTGTTTTTTAAAAAAAAATGAGAAAGATTTTTTCCGAAAGATTGATAAAAACTCAAGTAATAGATTAAATAAAAAAGACAGATGTTTAGAGAGCAGGAATTATGTTAGTGTGGTAAGAGCTTAAATAGCCAGTAAGGAAAATGAATTAATTTTTAATTTTGTGAAATAAACATATGAAGTTATACACACTGGTCAGAGCTGGAAACTGATTTATAACTTAGTTGCACCTAGTACCCTGTGTATACATGAACTGAAGTTTGTTTTGACCTATGGCAAAATCAAGTACAGATGCTGTCTTCTATCAAGGTTGTCAGGAGTGAAGATGCCTGTCCAATGAAGCGATCAGCGACCCGTAGCTGATATGTCAGGGTTAGCAGACCATAACCCCATCCCACCTCTCCGTGGTACTCCCAGTAACAGGTCTAGCCTGGCTAACAGGCAAGAGATCGCCGTATTCCCCGTGGTGGTGGAGTCTGCTAAACCCCCTGCTTTTTAGCTGTATTCCGGGACTGAAAAAGTAGCTGCCATAAACCACTCCCGTGCTGATATGATGCTGTTCCTCAACACCTCTACAGCACTGGCTGCCAAGAACACCAGCTCGTGGTTGCAGGGAGTTCGTACAAATTCAGGGTTGTCTATTCTAGCAGGACACCACTATAATCAGAAGCTTCAGAGCTGATGATAAAAAAAAAAAAAAACGAGAATTTTTTTTTCCTCAGTTTTAAATGTTGGTGGTCTCATGCACAAGTAACTCATTATGTGAATATCTTGTCCTTTGTTTTTTTTTTTTAAAAATGTCAGTTCTGTGCTCTGGTGCATTTCACCTTGAAGGCAGATATTTTATGGAAGTTTTCTTAATACAAGTGTCAGGTATTTTACAGTAGGTAGCCCACTCAGCATGTTGACAAGACACTATGCTACAGCTTACAGCACTGTTCCTGTGCTAAAAGAGTGCCTTTTATTTATTTTTTTTAAAAAAATATATATATATATTGAAATCAAGTTTATCTGTTTAGATTTCATAAAATATCACCAGAGTCAGTGGAGAAGCAACTTCTCAGAGATCTTGCAGATAATCTCAACAATAGATGCTGTGATACCTACAGGATAGTGTAGGTAGATTCATATCAGAACATAAGCTCCTCTTGCCTTCTTTTGGCTGCTCTCTATTTTATTTTTGTACCTTACCATGCCCACACTTTTGAGTCTTCAAACTATGGAAACTAAAGATGGCAGTGAGAACTTTTGCTGCAGTGCTCCTAAATTCATGTAAAACAGGTGAGACCAAATATCTGGAAAAGAAAGGCAGTAGATCAAAATTATGGATATCAAACACCACACAAAATGGAGAAGCTTGGTCATGTATAGCAAGTGATGCTAACAGGCAGATTTTGCCCACTTCTTCCAGCCAGTCAGTGTAAACATGTACTAGGATACAAGCTACTTCTGCTTATCTGTTCCATGTAAGCACAGAAATGACATGAATGCTATGTTAAAAAAAATCATATAAAATGAAGAGGACTTAGCCGTAACTTGTAAGAAGCTGTGGCTTGTCTGGCGCTGTGTCACAAATGCGCATGGTGGAGTGTAAAGTATTTAAATGGAGACTTGGGATGTATGCTGTGGGTCATAACTGAGAGTGGTGGGTGGGGAAACCGTGGAGGGGAGAGAGATACGATGGTAGTCTAGTCGGGAGAAGATGAAATAGGTGATTATAGCTGGGGTAGAGGGGGTTGTAATGTGATGATGTGAGGAGGTTCTGAACTATGTGTAACAAGTGAGAAGGGAGTGGAACTTAGTGGGGAGGGATTATGTTTGTGGAAGAGGAGAATGTTAGGTGTAACTGAATAATGAGTTCAAACCATATGGTTCTAGTGTCCTGAATTCCTGAATGTAGTGGTTCTCAAGTGCGAGGTGGCTTCTATCATTTGTGTGACATTGTTTGATGACTGACAGAAAGTCAGATTTTCCTTTGTGGTTGGGGCCATTGAAATGATTTGAGACTGGTTTCGAAGCATGCTGGGTGATATTGGACAGATGTTTCTGCATGCGGTCCCCTAATTTGAGGCCAGTCTCATCAATATAAGTCATCCTGCATCTTTTGCATACAATGACGTATATCACATTGCAGGATTCGCATGTGAATCCCTCATGGAGAGTGAGGATAGTTTTGGGAAAGGTGATCGTTTTCATTTCCCACACTACAGGGCAGGTAACAGCGAGGGCGGTTACATTTTCTAGTGCCAACATATGCAAGGTTCTGCATCAAGTGGCTATGGATGAGGATGTCCTTAAGATTTCATTCCTCTCTGGATGCTAATAGGGGTAGATCAGAGAAAATGTGAGTGTCGGGGGTTGAGTTGGATTAGCGGCAGATGATGATAAAGAACTATCTGACCATGCGGGTGAAAAGGAAGTACTAATTTACGAGTACCTCTGTCAGATGGGGTGACAGCTTTTTTTCTGAATGCTTCTTTGCACCTCACTAGTTGGATGCGGTTGAATGCTTTCCAAAGGACATTTTCTGGATGGTGGAAAAATTCCAATAATTTGTTGGACTGATATAGATAAAAACTGATACTGATAAAGTCCAAGTTATCCTGACATGGCGAAGACACACAGCTAGTACTCAACCTAAATTCTTTTGAGTTCAACGTCAAATACTTTTATCAAATCAATGGTGTCATCATGGGACGAAAATGGTCCCAGTTATGCATGTTCATTTATGGGCTTTCTGGAAGTCAAATTATGAGAAACTTACACTGGCAGACTTCCAGAATTCTATAAAAGGTACACTGATGATGGCATTGGAGTCATCAGTATGCCACAGGATCAGTTTAAAAATTTACTGAATTCGTCAGCTCGCTTAATAAGAACATAAAACTCACTTGTGAAATTTCTGAGAACTTTCTGGACATCAAAATATCTACTGGCACAAACAGGCTTGTCACCTCTGTATTTTACAAGCCCACCGACAGCCACACCTATTTATTTTACACCTCCATCTTCACTGCCTATGTCAGGATAACTTTGACCGTATACATCAGAAAAAAAAAACACAGCATTCATTTATACTTTATCTCCTCTATTTCTTCATCTTTATTTCTTGATGAGAAGAAGTGATCAGAGAATCCCAAAACAAGCTATCAAGTGGAACACAACAGGCCAAAGAAAAAGAGGCGGACTGCGTGAAACTCTGAGGAGGACATTATTAAGAGAGGCCAAATTAACAGGCATAAAATCCTTTGATGAGGTTGAAAGACTCGCCGAAGACAGGAAAAATTGGCGAACTACTTTGCGAGCCCTATGTGACGTTTAACGGCACGGGAAGGATATAAGATTTCTTCATCCTGTGTGTTTTTGTATGGTTAAGGCTCACACCAAAATGTCACAACTGTGTGTTTGTTAAGTAATAAAGCTGTTCTTACTTTTTTCCTCTTTCATACTTGGACATCTCTGATACATGTTACCACTATTTCTGTGGGAATTCATTTTTGGCCCATGTAAAATGACTTGGATTATTTCTGGCACATCCTCTTTCATTACTTATCACCTCGAGCAATGTTTCACTACTAGGGTTCCACGAGAAGGTGCGTAAAAAAAAAATTTTTAAATGTTTATACAATGATCCACAAATTTTTTTTTTAACATAAAAGAGCGTTGATGATTATTACTGGATTACAGTATCACATTCATAAGACACAGATAGCATTCTGTTCCAGAAGTAAGGGTAGACCAAAGGAGACATGGAGAAGAAAACAGAGGATGCTGAACAATAGCTTGGCAAGAGCAGAAAAAAAGGCAAAGTGGAAAACTCTAGTGGGCACTTAAGGTTCAGAGAGAGACCATTTTGTTACAAGAGTTTGGCGATTCCTGAAATCTGTTACAACGCTTACACTGGGGTAGAATGAGAAAGGCTATTCTTGAGAACTGACTTTCACTAATATCTGTACCTCTTCTTCACTTATCACCTACTTATATTCTAGCGAATGTGAGATATCCATCACATCTTAAAATCACCGATATATCTCGTCATGAAAATCAGGTGTTGGCCAAAAAGGTGTAGGAGAATTATCTTTGATCTTTCGAAATGCATCTTTACTAATATTCTTTTCCTATCCCTCTTGTACATACAATGATCAACATATACCAACACAGCAACCAATCAACTCATACAAAAAGTCAGTTTTATTAACAAGTTCTTGTGGCAGATAAAAGCAGTACATCTGACAGTCTCTCCCTCCCCCCACCCCCCACATAATTTACCATTGATTATTTGTTACTGGCTCATGTTATTCTTCATTCCAGTTATTTGAAAAGTGTCACATGATAGTAATATCTTGTCAGTTGTAACACTTTTACAACCTGGCAGGTCTTGTATAACAACATGGCTCAAAATCTGTTCTCAAAACACATCTATCATGTTAATGTTGAATAAAATAATATAAATCAGAAAAGACACAATACAAAAGGAAAAAAAAAAACAAAACAAAAACTAAAAATGTGTGCTAAAAAAAAAAACCAAAAAAAAAAAAAAAAAACTCAAGAACATAGAATGCAATTGGTGAATAGTTCTGTGCAGAGACCACTCAAACCAGCATAGGCTTGCCAGATGATGAGACTATGGTGGTTGTATACTGAACTGACAATGGCCAAACGAAAGAAACAAATGTAAGAGTACTGCTGCGTGGGAGATGACAAAAAAACATGCATAGACACGAATGAAATGGCTGTATCATCTACAGGGGAAAATACAAGCTGGGAGAGCTGAAAAAACAATGCATAGGGTTCTGGGACAAGTCTGACGCATGATTTTTTGGCCATGTGGATTACATCTTTCACATACCATATGTGCCTTATTTATGTATTTAGTCGATTATGCTGCAAAGGCCCTGAAAATATTTTTGATGACTAAAAAAAATGAGAATGGCATAGGACAGAAATCTTCCAGAATGCAGAAAATATACATTAAAAAAATTCAAATAACAAATGTCTTCACAATGCCAGTAACCCTGTGGCATGTCTTGATCCAGAATGCCCTGATGATGATCGTGCCTGAAATGTATGAAAATGTTCAGTTTCTTCAGATGTATTTCCTGCTCATTTGATGATATGGTCCATCCATTTCTTCCCTTTTACCAGTCCTCAGGCAATTTACCCTGTAAAATAAGTCTCTGGTGTTGCCAACAAAGAACACATATTTTTTTCCTTGTCCTTTACATGGTGCCTCACAGAATTTATCTGCTACAATTTATGTTAACATATGCAGTGTATAAATGTCTCACACAATTCAGAAGCATATAGGAATATTGATAGTACAAATGGTTCGAATGTGTTCTTGTTCTTCCTCACAGGTTTATACTCTGTAAATGCAGTTGTTCTTCTATACTAGTGTGGACAATGTTTCAGTTTGTTATTCACAATTAAGGTAAAGGCAAGATTCCCATTTCCACCCCATTAAAGAACAGTGTTAGGCCTGTATTTCCATGACCGTTGGCACATGAAAGTGTGATGTGGTCAGTGTGACGACACATGGCTGCATTTACCTTCCCAGGTTTCTCTGATACCCATTTTCCCCTTAAGAGGCTGAGTGGACCCCACAAATTCACAAATACTGGATCTAAAATGTTTGTACCCTGACAGTTATGTCCACACTTTGCTGTTCAACTAACAGTAGGCTTGTTTCTGGCTTACTTCTAGCTTGTATTTGACATTGGAGACCATCATTCAGCTGGGGCGGCCAATCATTTAAATTATCAGCATTTTATGATGTTTCTTTTCAACACTGGCAATGTCTGAATGATTTTGTGGGACTTGTGATGTATTCTGTGAAAAGATGTTTTACAAAACATCATCAAAAGGCACCATTATGTTATAGCTACTTAGTTCTAAACAACTCATTTTCACTGGCTAAATTTGTGTAGTTTTTCATGGTGTGGATTTGCTTAGACTCTGATGTTCCAGATCTTGTCATACATTCTACACTGCACTGTCAGTCCAACTGTCTTCTGCCCAGTGTTCTCAAACTGAATGCCTGTTCTCTCGTTTTTATTTCTCAGACCTCACTGTTTAATGTTTTGTCCATTATTGTTTATATCATTTTTTTTATATAATGACAAATGTTTCTATGCTGAAAAATCTTGGTCAGAGTTGACCTGCATAACAAGATGATGATGGATATTTGCTACAGATGCACCTTCATGATACAAAGTAATAATGCATGACATCTGGTACACCTGCCCTGACATGATAAGATCTTGGATGACATTAAACAGATACCAGTACACTTGCATGACATGATAAAATCAAAGGATGATATAAGACAAGTACAGTGTTTTGCATGCATACAGAAAATAACAAAAAAGTCACAAACCAAGTAGATACTGATATTATATATGCATGTACAATATATACATCCTTTTGTGATACAACTCTCTCTGCTCTGACATACAAAGGTAATGGAAACTGAAATACGTAACTGCCAAGATATGGCAGGAGCAAGAGGTACAAACAATAAAAACTGCAACAATTTATGAATGTAGATTTTTAAAAATTCTATTTTCTTCTTCAACCATAAAATTGATGTTAAAGAACAGTAACTAATCGTTCAAGATGTATTCGATTAAGTGTATGCTGAAAAGTTCCAGATTGCATTATATCCACAAGAACAGCATTTGAGGTCTTTCAGCTTTGTTGTGTTCTCAAGTATCTAGTCTTACTAAATCTGGAGTTATGTTCATGGGGACACAATCCAGTTTTTTTTTGTGTTGAGTTCTGAGGTTTCTGTCTCATGTTCAATCCCATAAATGACTTGTTTCGTTAGTTTTCGTTTTTTTTTTCCTTTTCTTAATGATGAAACATGTTTTCAATGTTTTTTCCTATGGCTGAAAAGAGGTAACCTGACTTCAAAGAAAATACAGGATACATTACTGTGAGTGATGATATTTTTAGCATCTGACAAAGTTAACAGATTTCACGAGTGTCAAAGGTGAAAATAGGCATGACAATATTCACATTCCAAAACAAGAATACACAGACAAGACGCAACTATATATGCAAAGTGCTGGCCATATTCACTTGTGAAGGTCATCGTAACACAAAATAATGATGAAATGACATAAGATGATCCATAATAATAATAATACTCTTGTCTGCTGTTATATGCTGTGAACCATTCAATAAAGTAGTAACAAAATGTCACTGGAATTGCTACTCTGCGGTGCAGCTTGTAATTGTCACATTTATTCATAGCTTAACAACTGTTAATGGTCACCACATCATGAAAATGTAAACAGCATAATAAATGATAATGTTAAGTGAAAGTATAAATTGGAGCATACATGTGGAGTTGTACAAAATATATAGACAATTTTCAACAGGTCACAAGACAGTTTGCAACAATAACATGTAAAAACAAACATACATTATATTCTTTTATTATGCCAGCAAAGCTGGGCATTACAGCTAATAATTTTTCAACAAATTAAAATCTTCCATTAAATGAAAAGAGATCTTAGGGATTCCCCAGTTATTAAAATATAGTTTACTATATGTTCTTCACCATTATAGGTGCATTCAAAGGCTGCTGATAGGACAGATTTTTTTTGGGCATTTTTACACTGGCTATGTGGTCTTTATACCAATGTGTATGTATTATAAGTTTTAATTAAACTTTTTTTGATATTTTAGTGTAATGGGGGTATTTTCAACCAGTTTTTATTGCCAAGGAAATATAAGGTAGCTAATGTATATATATGTGAGGGTATAGCATAGAATGCAGAACAATGTAGACGTGCATAAAAGCTCTGCAGAGTCTGTGTTACTGACAAAACATCCATCAGTTTACACATCCCAGCGTAAGAATTTAACGTTTATATTGCTTTCTTATTCTATCCAAAACCAGATCCAGAAATATGGAAAAATGTTCAAATCTGCATCATTTCAGAATGAGAAGCTATTCTTCAGACCATAACCTTCCTCATTTCATACTCCATCACTTCAGCCACACTGGTATTCTTCATGTATATTGAAGACTTGATGCCAGGTGTCTATCTCCAGCTGATCATCCACACATGATTTAACTATGAAAACTAATGACTCTACTATAAAAATTCATCAATATGTGAAAACAGAAGTCTTCCACAGGTAATAAGGAATAAAAACAAAAAAGTAGAAAAATATTTCATGAACAAAGAAAAAAACAGACATTGCAAAAATGTTGCTTTTATTATAGATTTTAGCAGGGTTTTTATGGATACACCTCTGTGGTGGTATTTACTACTTTCCAAGTATATTACTTCCTTTCCGCAGCTGTCTTGTTCCATTTGAGTTTACTTCATGTGGGACATACACTTATTCAGAAAATAAACATTCAGACTTCTAAAGTGGATCTTAGAAGACTGTTTTTTCACAAACAGGCTAATAAAATGTCAGCTTTACTTGCTATGTGTTCACAAGTGACATACAGCTACCAGTCTTTCCCACTAACACAGGCTGTGCTTCAAACAGCATCCATGTGTTGTACTATCACACAACTACAACCACAGAAACAACCAACTGGATTAGCAGCTTTTTTTTTTACACAAGATGACAACTAATCAGATTAATAGTTCCTGTAAGAAATGTGTTAACAGCCAAATACCTCCCTCCTCCACGAGTGCTGGATGATTTACTGCAGCACAAACAACCAAAGTAAGATAACTATATTATACACCTCATTTACACTCTCTGCAAGATGCCATTCTAGTGAAAATATATATGCAAAATACTATGTGCTTAAAAGTACACAAAGATCATCATAACGGTCATTGTGAGAACTGACAGCAAACAAGAGCCATCACTGACAATGAATCTGGAGCTGAAACACAGCAAATGTGACAAATATTTACATCTTCTATTATAACTCCTCACCTTTAATACTTCAGAAGTTAAAAAAAAAAAAACAAAAACAGGCTCCTATATTCTAATGTGACATACATGCCTTCTCTGATACACTAGATATGTCAAAAAACTGTGAAACCACAGAGTTCATGAAAACTAATATTGTGCCAACAAAACTTGAAACAGAAATTTTTAAAATGGCAAAAGTTCTGGAAAAAAAAACTTGATCAAAGATTCACTTCATATGCTTTATTTTGTCTCCTGCAACACAGCTTCATTGAACAAATATTCTATAACATACCTAGTTCCATACCCCTGTCTATTATATATATATAGGCACCTTTTCTCTGGTGGGTTTCACAAAACACAATTTATATAACTTCGCTGCGCACATATCACAACATTCACAAAACTAAGAAACGAGTAATCCTCCGCTTCTAGCTTGCAAGAAAATGACAGGCGAGAGAAACCAAGTAAAAACACGTAGCTTTTTTCTTTAAGTTTTTGGAGAAGTGTTGCTAAAAATGTTACGATATCAAATTCGTATAAAATATCTTGAACATGAGTGAGTACGTGATGGTTACTCAGATGGAAGAGGCTGTCATCAGACTGTGATCACAGTTCTTATACGCAGGTGCCTTTTCTTTTCTCCAACTCTTCAAATTGAAGAGCTCTTATAACAGCAGAAATTTCAGACTTTGTGATAACCAACTATTAGTACACCATACACAATTATCTTTTGCATGTAAAATCTGTTGCTGTCATTCCTTTTGCCCGTTGCAATTTTTAAAGTTCGTGTGCATATGTCTCTCATAGCTGTGACAAGATGGCATTTCTGTTCAGCAAACTGTACATCCGCTTGCACTCCTATTTGCTCCACGATCATTTATTCCTCTGACTTATAGTCAAAACATGAAAACAGAGACCTAGACCATTTTGCCTGGAGACATACAATGATCATGAATCAGTCCAGATAAACTAAACATAAACATAGAGATATTTCATGTTCATCAATGCAAATTTTATTAAATGGCATGGTAAAAGGCAAATTTCCTGTTTCCATGTGATCAAGGCATATTGGGTTAGGGTTGTATTTCCACAACCTTCGGCACGCAAATGTGTGATGTGGTCTGTATCACACCTTCCCAGACTTCTCTGGTACACATTTTTAGAGAGTGGGTTGAATCCAGTGCCATTTTTTTTTTGGGGCGTGTACCAGAAAAAAATCCTACCACTGTGACTGACTCGGTGCCACCAGTTTAGTAAACCGAGCGGCTAACCACTCAGGTAACCAGGCTGATCAAATGACTTGTCTCAACTGAATAAGAACTGTGTGCCTGAATGGCATAGGGGTTAGTGCACCTGTCTCATAGCAAGGTTGGTGGTTCAAGTCTAGCCTGAGGTGCACCAGTCATCCGCTGTAGATAATCAACTGCTGGAGCTGGGAAAGTAAAGGCAATCAGTCAGAGATGATGCCGATCATGTCACTGTCTAGTGTGCCTATGTCACAAAAAAAGTATGGGCACCCATATCATTAGCTAGGTGACTCACTGACATGACAGAGCTATATTGTTGCTGAAGAATTAATTAACAAAAGAGAACACTATTTTTAAAAAGCAAATGTTTTCCAATTTATATCTTTTAAATAACATATTAAAAACTCTTACTAGTGTTGCTGAAGATAATACAATAATTATTCCCTGTATATTATTGGTTACAAAACAGAAAACATGGTAAACATGAGAATATGGGGGTGGTACATAAACAAAACTGAACAAGTAACACTTTGTTACATATTTCTGGCAAGGGAAAGAAGGTGACACTTTGTGCACTGTCAAAACCACAAAACAGTTTCAGTGTTTCATGTAACAATATCCAAAAATACCTCACTTTACTTACTAGTGGTAGGGGTGAAATATTCTTTATTTACACAGTTCCGTAAGCTTTCGGGAATGCGACCCAAGATGGCCCTTCGTACCTCACCTGCAGCCATCTCACGTAGCTCTGTCACACTTTGCTCACTATAGAATGCTGAATGTGGTGTGCAGATAAGATTGGGACAATCTTTCAGGGGACCTGTGTGACAAAACACAAAAATTTACGAAGTGCTACAATCAACAACTTGTGCTAAACATAGACAACATCATGCCTTGCAGAAATACCGGTGAGTTAAAAAACAATAGCTAATGTCTTCTCTAAAAGGCACCAACACAGATGAACAACCATCAACAAAACTAGCAAAGAGGCAAAAAATATTCTTAATTTAGAATGTGGTGTAGGAGAAAGCTGGGCATAAAGAGTAAGGCAATCACTAGCTGAAGATTCTGTTCTAGCTAATGACTGGCCACTTCAAATTATAGCTTACCTCTACAAACTCTAAAATTGCCAAACTGCTTTGCGAGCCCTATGTGACGTTTAACAGCATGGGAAGGATATAAGAAGATATAAACTCTAAATATCCTACACAAATGAATGTCCAGTTTAAAAGTGTCCTGAATATACAAGTCCTCAGAGAATGTTGGCTTGATCATACCTGAGGCAGAAACTATCAGGTGGTTAAAAAAAAAAAAAAAGACTGGAATTTGTCAAAAAGGTTGGGCTCTATGTTCCACATGACAATTTGCAGGATTAAATTATATTTCCAAAACATTTGGTATGATGTGCTTGATTTTATGAGGACTGATCGATAAGTTCTCAGCATAAGGTACAAATACTTGAAACACACAGTTGATATTAGATGCATTTGTAGAGCAGGTTAATGTAAGATTAAACACCAAGTTTCAAGAAATTAACAGCAACCAATTTTTTTTTACAGGCTACTGAAGTGGTAAGGGGTGGCAGAAATTGAGAAAATGGATAAAATTCCTCATCGAGTAGTTATTCCCTACCTCTGCATCAAGGGCTTATCATCAAAAGAGATCCATGAGGATATGGTAGAGACTCTAGCAGAGAGTGCTCTTTCTTACAGCACAGTGAAGAAAAGGGCAGCTCAATTCAAACATGGAAGGGAGAGTCTGGAAGATGATCCTCGTCCAGGAAAACCAAGAACGATAAACACCGACAAAAAACCAATGGCAGAATCCATGACGTGACAATGGAGGATCGACGATTAACTGAGTGGTACATTGCTACTGAGTTGGGCATCTCTCAGGAATGTGTTCGTGCCATTATTCACAATGATCTTCAAATGACAAAGCTCTCTGCTCGATGGGTCCCAAAACTTCTTGGAGCTGATCACAAACGACAGCATCTCAACATGTCAAGAGACAGTCTTGATCATTTTTCTGCAGATCCTGAAAAGTTTCTTCAGCAATTTGTGACTATGGATGAGACTTTAGTTCATCATTTTCAACCAGAAACCAAAGAACAGTCAAAGCAGTGGAAACATCATGGATCCCCACCTCCAAAGAAAGCAAGGGTGGTTCTGTCTGCAGCAATCTATTGGAATTCAGAAGGTGTGCTATTGGTAGACTATCTTCAAAAGGGCACAACAGTCACCGGGGTCTATTAGCTAATCTTGTGAAGCAACTGCGGGTCAAACTGAAGGAAAACTGTTGAGAGAAATTGATGAGAGGAGTCATCTTTCATCAAGATAATGCTCCAGTTCACAAGTCAGCAGTGGCAATGCCTGCCATTCGTGAATGCGGCTTCCAGCTTCTTGAACATCCTCCTTATTCCTTAGATTTGGCCCCTTCGGACTATTACCTGTTTACTAAACTCAAAAAAAAAGATCAGTGGTCGCAAATTTGCTTCAGATGATGACGTCATTCATGCTGTAGACCACTTTCTACTGGCACAAGATGCTGACTTTTACAAAGAAGGGATATGTATGCTCCAGGATCGCTGGACTCAGTGCATAAACCTGCAAGGGGACTATACTGAGAAAAAAATCCAAAAAAGTTGCCCACAAATAATTCGCTGTACCTTATGCCAAGAACTTATCAATCAACCCTTTAATACCCATATTTGTACACCACTTGTCACATTTTTAGTCCAAGCATCACTAGTTACACATTTGAAGTTGATCAAATGCAGAAATTATTGGATATTGGATCATAAAGCTTACAAATTTTTTTTTTTTTAAATCATAACAGCTTCCTTTTAATATGGTCTAGAAAAAGTTCAACATCAGGAATATAAAAAAAACTTGGACAATACTCTGCTTCTGGTTTACAGCTTTGACTGAGCAGTATTCAGAATTACTCTTGCCCATGTCACTGTACAGTAACAGAAAGCAGAATTTTAAAACAAATGCAACAATACTCACTGTTAGCAAGAACAACAGGCTCATTTTCATGTACATCCAAAGCTGCTGCTCGTATTCGGCCATCTTTTAAGGCTGCAGCTAGGGCATGTTCATCTACCAAGCCACCACGAGCGGTATTAATAAGAAAGGCCCCTAAAAGCACCCAGAATTACACCAGTTTTAAACAGTCATAATCATGATTTCAGTACTTTTACAAAACAAAGATGTTTTCACATACCTTAAAATTAAAAATTAAAAAAAAAATTTTTTTAAATTCTGCTTTTAGGAATGAAATAAATGTATCAATTAACACATCAAAGAAAGCTTTACAAAAAAAAAAAAAAGAGCACCAAATAATATAAGCATTTAAATACATGGAGAACAATAAAATGGTTGAATCACTGTAGGGGTATAAATTGGAGAGAATTTGTTGTCCAGCAAATGAAACAAGGCATACTGAGTGATAACTGTTTAGATAAATACTGCCCAAAGATACATGATGATGAGTAATATACAGATGTATATTAATTTATGATCTGTAAAGATAATATGTGATTACTATCTCACCTGGCCTCATCTGTTTGATTGTGTAGTCATTGATAAGGTGATGATTGTGTTCGTTCAGGTTACAGTGCAACGATACACAATCACTTTGAAATAACAGCTCCTGGAGTGTGTAGACACGAGTAATGCCTGCAAGATTAATTCAAGTATTCTGCTTCACTCAACTGACTGTATCAGACATCACTTTGTCACATATTCTAGAGATAATCAATGGCCTCCACGGCTTCAAACCTCAACCTCATGTTAAGTAACTCTTCTTTCCTTCCCATCAAATTATGCATACATGATAAAGCACTGTTTTTTATCATGGTCAGACAACTGCTTGTCAACACTGAAGTTTCATTTTAATTCACTCTCCTACAACTTTTTTTCTGCTTTCGATGTCTACCTAGTTGATTAAAATGACTATTTTCTTGTATGTCACAGGTGGAACAATTATTCTAAAACTCAATCTCTTATCCACACACAACCATGACCATGTAACTGCTCCTATACATAACATAATGAGGTAAAGCTTTACAATGGAATATGTCATGGGTTCTGTAATGACCTGCAAGGCAGCTGCAAAGCCAGGGTTTTCTATAGACTCCACCACAATGAGGGAGAAATCATATGACACAAATGCAATGTATGAACTAATGACGAACACAAGTAAAAGATACAGGCAAGTCTAAGAGACAAATACCAGAAGAAATATGACAAAGTCTGGGAGAAAATATACTTTCTTAGTATTTGAAAATGCATGCAGATGGGAAAGAGAACAAAAATTGTATAAATGTGGTCATTATTTACATAGAGAACAAGTGTAGGCCACATCTATAGTGAAATGACTTCTCATGCTGAAACAGGTTAACATGCCACTACTGAACCACTACAACTGTCTCCCTATAACAATGATGCTAAAGCATTGTTGGAGAAAACAAAATGGGAGAGTGTTTGCAAAGCTCTACACATCAAAACATTACATTCAGCTGCTAGTGCATTAAGAATGGAACAGATGTTCATGTGAATCATACATATAAGCCCGAAAACAGACGAAAATCATGATAACTGACATTATTTTATTTCTTTTGTCAATGATGAAGCACATGCAGAAACATTTTGTTGAGGGATAGAAATGTGAAAAAAAAAACAAACAAACAAACTGAAGATCATCCTCCAGAGAAATAAACCAGAAAATATGGACACATACAGTCATCATAACAAGTCCCTTCATTTGCTATGACTTGAGTCCCATAACTGTCCCATAAACCAAGATGACTCACCTAAAGATTTTTCAATACCATCTGCTAAATATGGGTCGTAGAATATGACATTGAAGCCGAACACTTTTGCTCTGATTGCCACAGCAGTTCCAACACGGCCTGTGTATAATAGTTGTACACTTGTAAAATAACATAAGGCCAAAAAAAAAAACAAAAAAGTTGTATGATACAGCAGATGCTGACCAATATCTTATATGAATGTCTAAAGCCCAGACTCAGCTGATATAATTTCAAGGTTAGATGTGACAAACTATGCACATATATATGTGCTGTTTATAAGAGATGATGCATGCAGAGGTTGTGAAAAGATATTCTAATCTTCAGAGATCTGGCATTTCATATTCAGTAAGTTACCGCTTATATTTGGGTCTTATACACCAGGCATGGGCAGTCTTTTATGTTTGGCAGGTCAAAAATGATTTTTTTCTCTTTTCACATGGGCCATACACAATAAAAACTGCAAAATTTGTGCAAAAATAAATGTAATATTACTGTGGGGAAAAAAAACAACACACACACACAGAGAGAGAGAGAGAGAGAGGTGTGTCCAGTAAGTAATGAGACATTCCAAAAAATTCAATCTGTTCAAGACATACTTACATATACTTAAAATTTCTCGAAATAACACCCCTCAGCGTCAGTACACTTTTGCCAGCGGTTCTGTCATGCGGCATAGCTTGCCTGGAAATCTTGAACATGGGTCTCCTCCAAACCACTCGTCACACAGCTTGCGCGTCATTAACAGTTTCAAAATGGGGGCCTTTCAAGCTTGGTTTGAGCCGGGGAAACAAAAACAAAGTCAGCCGGGGCCAAGTTCAGGCTGTAGGGAGGTTGGGACAGCGTTGCCATGGTTTGTTTCACCAGAAACTCTCTCTCTAGCAGTGATGCATGGCTCGCCGCATTGTCGTGGTGAAGAACCCAGGTGGTGGCAATCTCTGGGCAGACACGTGCAACTGTTCTTCAGCCATTTAAGTGCTTCCATGTAAAATGCTGTGTTGACCATTTGTCCAGGTGGTAAGAACTCCTTATGGACAACACCATTACAGTCAAAAAAGACAATGAGCATCGATTTCATCTTCAATATGCTCATTTGAGCCTTCTTTGGTGAGTAAACTAGGTAGTGTGCCACTCAGAGCTCTGTCTTTTCATCTCCAGATCATACTCAAAGACCTACGTTTCATCACTGGTTATCACTTTCTACAAAAAAATCAAAGTTCACTCCTCACATGGTCCAAAAGCGCACAAGAAATTGACACAGTTTTTCTTCTATTCGTCACTCAAAACCTTACGAACCAATTTGGCACAAATTTTCCACATGTGCAATTCTTTTGTGACGATTTCATGCACGGTGGATTTTGGAAGTCCCATCTGATCTGCTATCAATCTAGGACTCAGATGCAGGTCAGGGTCCAAAACCATTTCACCTTATCAGCATGTTACTCAACACTCCTCTGCATTTTGACTGTTACTTGATGCTTATTAACAGCTGTCCACTTTGCAAGCGATCAGCACTCTGTAAAAGCTCAGAGCCAAATGATGAGATATTGACCCTTTACCTAACTTCCCCCACTAACCTTCAGGCCTGGAGAATTCATCCCCCAGCGCTGCTGATTGGTTGAATAAAATAAGTCTCATTACTTACCAGACAACCTTGTATACACATATATACATACACACACACACACACACATAGTAAAATTCAAGTTTCTATGCCATTAAAGCATATTGGGAAATACGGTGTTGGGCCCTATTTTCCATGACCTTCAGCACATGAAAGTGTGATGAGGTCAGTACCACACCTGGCCACTTTACATTCCCAGATTTCTCTGGTACCCATTTTCTGAGGCTGAGTGAACCCTGGGGCCATACTGGTCATAAAAAAAAAAAAAATCCCACTCAGCTGGGGATTTGAACCCTTGCCCATTTAGTATATACATACATATACACATACATACATATACATATTGTCAGAGAGGGGGAGGAAGGAGAGAGAGGTTATTAAGTTATCAAGCCTGACTATTTAATTCTACAATAAAAAAATCAATATTTTTGAAGAAACTACCTAGACAGGTAGCAGCCACAAAAATTGTTGCCATAGGACACAAACTGCCCATGTGCATTACATACTAAAAAACTATCTTGCCAGAGAGTATAATTCTTGGTGCTTAAAAACTACCAGCCTAGAGAAAAAAAAAACCCTGTATTTCGCTTACCCAAGCCAACTATACCAAGAGTGTCCCCCCTGATTCTGGCCGAACCCTGAGCCGCATCACGAAGCTGTTCAGGTCCATTAATCTTTTTCCCATCCCTTACCATGTTTGCAAGCCAGTATGTTCGACGATATAAATTTAGTATGAGGCATAGCGCTGAGTCAGCAACTTCTTCAACTCCATAGCCAGGCACATTACAAACAGCAATGCCTAAAATAAAAAACATTCAATAAGTCAATTCACTAAGTAAAAATAAAATTATGCCGATAAAATAAAGCATTCATTTAATTTATAAACATGATGTTTAGTTTTGGCCACATGTTAAATTATGAGCATCCTGGGATATGGATGAAGACGGATCCAAGGTACTATCTTTCTGAGCCAGTCCAGCAGTTTACACGCCATTTATGACACATCTATAGATCACAGGTGGCTCAAGCAATTACTATAGCTTAGCTTAGATTCTGCTGTAGCAACATTCAGAGGAAAGAAAGAATATATTTGCTTATAAATATTCAAAGATTTCACCATCAAAATGAAAACTTTTATTTTAACACTCTGTGGACCAGTTATTTATGCTGAAAAACCCCAAGTTCCCAGTCATTTTTCTGAAAAATGAAGTTTTCTGAGTGGACTTTGAAAAACATGCATATCTCTACTCACCCTTTAGGGAATGTAATCCAAATTGGTAGGCAGACTTGCAAGACCCTCTAATACTACTCGAATGTGTGATATCTTGTGAAACAATTATCTGGATGTAGTGGGACTTGACAACTTTTACAAATAAATCTTATTTCACTTCTTTTCCCATTGATGAAGCACACCGTGCACTTCCTAGATTTTCACTTTTTTTTTTATTCCTTTGGAAGCAGCTTTCATCCTTTTTGGCAGTCCTGTTTTCCCTAATTGTTGCACAGACTCTGATTTTGTTTTGCAGTAGAACTCCAGCCATTGACACACTGTTGTAATAGTTGTCTTGATATAGGTGGTGCCATATTCCAAGATAGGGGTTCAGAACTGATAGGACTGTTTCTTCTAGCTTCTTTCCTTCTCCTGTATATATTTCCATGTTTAGTATGTAGCCTGTGTCACTCTCACACAACAGTCTCACAAGGATCCCATACTTTGTTAACTTTGAAGGATTACATGTCCTAAATTTCAGTCTTCCTCTCCAAGGAATCATTCCTTTGTCAAGCGAAAGCTGCTGTTTTAGTTTATACAACTCCTGAAACTTAGTCAAAAAATAATCCAGCACAGGTTTTATTTTGCTAATTCTGCCTGTTCCTAGAAGTGTCTGAGAGTTGTCAGAGAAATGCAGAAATGTCAGAAGATGCTCAAATTTAGCTCTGCTCATTGTTTTTGAAAATATTGGAGTTTCCAGAAGAGGGTCTGTTGTCCAGTACTCTTTCCAGTGTGGCTTCCTAGTCTGGCCCATCAAAATGATTAATCCAAAGAATTTTTTCATGTCTGCAGGTGTTATATTTTCAGACAAAAAGACAGTAGGTTTGTGCATATGTTGGTTCTGTGCACGGTATAAATTTTCATGATGAGCTAACAGTTAAAAAAAAATCATTCCCACACATTATACTGCAAATTTCCTCTATGTTGTCTGGTTTGTTTACATTCACTGAAACACCAGGATTTCCTATAAATTTTTCAAGAAATGATGTAGAATCAGTGTTACTCCACACATCTATATCACTGCCAACTATATCACATGAAAAATGTAAAATACGTGCTGCTGGAGCACTATATCTTGACACTGAATCACAATCACTGTCGCCAGAAGTTTCATGCAGCAACACTGTGCCTAGTTATCGTAGGTCTTATCTGATCACCGGAATCACTTTGAAACGCATCATTTTCATTAGACGAATCATTAAACCGTGATTTTTCATCATCACTAGGGGCAGTCTGACAACAAATCATAGCATAATTCAGTGCCAACAGCAGTGTCATAGAGAGAAGCGTGCTCTGTCATTTCGAAAAATGTCTAATTGCAAAATATCACAAAACATGTGTTCCCGACAGCTAATAACGCGAGAATACAATTTTTAAAAGTTATGAAGATTGAAAACAATATTTTATTATATTAGCTTTGCAGTAAAAATACAAACAACTAAAAATTACTTTAAATAACAAGCTAGAAACAATCTGAATAAGACGACCATCGAAAACGGCATATCCGCCTTTCGGCCAACAATGCACGGAAACCGGATTTTCCCGTCTTTGGCCCCGGGAAGTGTTAACTAAACCTTTGTCTTCTACTCTCACACATAACAGTCACACGGTCCCTCAAAATCTGGCAACTATTCTCAAATTCCCAATCCTGCAAACTCACAGAGACATTTTTCACACAGAACTTACCCATTTCACCAGCTGCTTTCACATCAACATTGTCATAGCCACTTCCAATTCTGATGATGACTCTAAGGCTCTTGAACTTGTCTAGATCTTCTTTTGTCAGTGTGATTGTGTGCCACATAAGTGCACCAACTGCCTCATTCAGAACCTTTGTAATGAGACAAAAGTAAAACATAACAAATTTTGTTATCACCTACAAGACAGCTGCAGGTGTCAAACTGATTATGGAAGGAAGATAAGAGGTTTTAAAGCCACTTAAGTCTAAATGGAATATCTAAAATAGTTAAATATCTCAACGGAATGTCCAAAACAGTTAAAGGCATCAATAAAATGTTCAAAATAGTTTAAGGTCTCAACGGAATGTCAAATACATTAAAGGTCTCTGAAGATTGTCTAAGATTGCATTAGAATGTTGATGACTGTTAAAAGTTTCAACAGAATGTCCAAGATGGTTAAAGATCTCATCAGAATGCCCAAGATGGCTAAATGTCAATAATGGTTAAAGGTCTAAAATGAATAAATGTATCTGCAGAAGATAGTAACATTTAGACAGAAATAATAGATTTAGCATAGAAAAGTAAGTGTTTATGAACCTTCTCACATTTCTTTCAAAAACACCATGACATGATGAACACAAAATATCTACATCTTCACTCAACTATTTTACTTGTTTTTTTTTTTTCTTTCATCTTCCATTTATTCTTCTACGTTACAGTGATGTGTATGCTTAATAAGCTTCCAAAATAAAAAGAGAAAAAAAAAAACAAACATCTGCAATAAAAACATTTCATATCACAAATATCTATTCAAATCTAAAGGTTCTTTAAACTAGTGGTTCCCAACCTTTTAGCATTCAAGGACCACTTTTCCAACTATATAGAAGTTGCAGATCACCACTGCTATATGTAATACACAATACCAATGGTACTTATTACCAAATCCATAACGCATCCATGGACCACCTGATAATGCTCTGAGGAGAGGACCTCAGGTGGAAAACCACTGCTCTAAACCATTTACGTATATGATAATGCACAGGCACACCACACAAATGTCAAAAAGACCAAGAATTAAATAATATGAAAAAAAAACTGCCAAAATCTTTAAACGTACTTTCACATTCATTTTCTTTGACAAACCTTTTCATGAATTTCTTGTGTTGATTGAGCGTCACAAAATGCAACAGTTGCAACATCTTTTAATATGGGCATTTCAATTGAGCAGTCACGACCATCTAGCAAAGCTACCAGGGGGCGCGGGTGCATTGGCCCATTTGGGATTGGACCTCGAATAGACACTGTAATAAACCATGCATAGCTTGAGCTATGATTAAGAGAAGAAATTTACAGCTTGAAGAATTGAGTTTTGTTTTTTTTTAATTTTTAAAAGTCCTCTGGTATTCAAATGTCATGTCTGCTGCAAAAGTGCCAGCCCCCAGTTTTCTCCAGATTTTAGTTAAAGGCCCATTATTTTTGTCAAAGGCTGAAACTGTGGCCAGGTTTTCTTGTAGGCCTGCACATACTAAACATTCTCAAAGTAGATTTTTGTACAGTGTCTGTACTCTCTCCATGCAAAGACATTCATTTGTGTGTAATATCTCTGAACTGCTGGAGGTAAACTCAATATTCTGCAGCAACCAGTTCTTAGTAGCTCTCTCTCTCTCTGAACCTTAAGTGCCCAGGGCACATTGGGCTTCCGCAAGGGTTTTCCACAAATGCCCGTCCTTCGTCTTTTTTTTCTGCTCTTGCCCAGGTGAGCCCTCTATTGCTCAACATCTTTTCTGTTGTTCTTCTCCATGTCTAGCAGCTATAGGGTTTATATATATATATATATATATATAAAGCAGACTGCATAACAGTTGAAGTAAAGATCTATTCTAGATATAAAAATAACATTTCTTAACTGATTGATGATGATGGTAAAAGTGGTGTCAATTACGATGACATGATGATGAGAGTAAATGTGGTCGCAAATGATAATGAATATGCTCATGGTAATGATGATGATTATGGTGACAATGTGTTGTGATGATGGACAGTAATAATAGTGCTGTGATGAAGGTGGTGGTGATGACTATGAAGATGATTATGGCTGTGGAGGTGGTATTTGATGGTGTGTTGATGATGGTGTTCAAATCAACATTTTTTCTTTATGTGATTAAAAACATATGCACAAGAATTATAAAGACAATGTAAAGATTTATTATGCCAGAAAGAAAACATTTCTTGTCATGGGTTCATGATGATGCTGGTATCCTAATAAATAGTTTTTCTTTATTTGATAAACTCTTTAAAGCAAGGTCAAAGCTACTTTACACTCCTTGTAGAAATATCATGCCTCCCTGCAAATCTTAATGCCAGACTGGAATGTGGGCGTTAACCACTCTCAGATCACACACAATCAGGTGCAGTGTAAACTATTATCATAAACATCACTCTCACCTGCAGAATGCAAATTTCTGCCGTCCATATAAACATCAGTACCATCATGCAGCAATTCCTCATCTTTTTTGGAACTAATGCATTTACTGGAACCACCTCATTTCAATAGGTGTAGCTGGTCTTCTTTTTCTTCTTCAGCATTCGAGGAAGGTTGGTCATGCTAAATCTGCTATACTGACCTTGATCTACTTGTTGAATCTGACACTGGACAAGACAGAAAACTTACTTGTATTAGGCTCTAGTCTGGCCTTCTTGGAAGTCGCCTGCATAAGAATAGACAACTATAACTTTCTCACTTGAACTTGGAAGATGCAACAAACTTTCTGTGGTGAACAATGGCTTACCACCAATAATGCAAGGCTGTCAAACAAACAAACAAAAATTTTTAGAAGGCTGAAAACTACCTGCGTACAAAGTGACAGAATACTTGATCTTATAGTTAACTATTTTTTTTTTAATGCTGAGGTAGTGAGTTTAAGACCCTCTGCAAGAATGCTCATGCAACAAACTTGTGGAAAACTGCAAGCGAAATTTATGTACAAGACAAAACAGAATATTCTGCAAACTTGACTGTCAGCATATAGAAGAATGAACAGACTTTTACTTAAATGCTGGTTCCATCTATATGTGACACTACACTTAAGTTTAAAGTTGGCAAGTGAAAAAAAAAGAAAAAAGAAGTGGATCACATTTTCTCAAAAGGAGGGCTCCTGAGGGCAAGGGATGAATGTTTCACTATTTCAATGTCCAGGACAGTTCCAGAGGGATACCTCTAAACTTGAGATTTTTTTAAAACCAATTTTTCAAAATGAGCACACATTATTTGGATGCTTATACCGTCCTTATACTCCTATCTTAATAAAGTAGGACATTTTACACATACCACGTGTATGGTTATATGTAAATTTTGTCTGGAAAACTCTGATTTAAAAAACACAGTAATTCTAGTGAAGAATATAACAATGATTAAAAAAGAAAAATGCATGCATATAGATGTAACCAGCCACATTCTTTGTTTCTAATCAGATCAGCTGTTTTCTCCTGTGCCACTTTATCTGCCTATCCAGAAATTTATCTCCTTTTTTTTTCAGCAACTTCATTTTATCATGTCTGAAGTTTTGTCACTCAGAAAAACACTTTTCTCCAAAAGTACATGTACATAAACTGCTACACCTTTCTCCAGAAATACATCTACATAAACAAGTAACAGCCCACTTAACTACGAGAGCTCACTTGAAGACTGAACAATTAAAGGATCAGTAATTCTCCATTATTACAAGTTATTATTTCACAACAGAGCAGTTACTAGACCACAGCATTTACTTACAACGACATGAACTGGAAATTTGAATCCACTCACTTTCTGTGCATCACTAATGACCACAACGATTGTTATTAGCCCGGATTCATGCTGACATCACCTGAAGGTTACATGATTTCAGTTATTCAGCTGCTGAGTATCATTTTATTTCTTAAAATATTAAATGCCAAAATGACTGCAAAGATTTTAAGTCAATCTAAGCATCACAACAATTTTACTGCTTAAGCCAATCCAGAGGTCAAAATAATTTGGCTTGTTACACAAAGAATTTTGTCAACATCTCCAGGAATCCAACCACTCAGCCCACATTCAAGGAATCCAACCATTCAGCCCACACTCAAGGAATGCAACCATTCACCCACACTCAAGGAATGCAGCTGTTCAGCCCACACTCAAGGAATGCAACCATTCAGCCCACAGTAACCCATAATGTAAGTCTCAGATGGAAAGCCACCCTGGTGAGGATAAGTTCACAAAACTATACGTTTTTTTTAAATGAGGACATAAATATGAATATTCAGACAAACAAAACACATAAAAATGAATCAAATGTTTACAACTATGTATCTCACATGCCACAAAGGCTAAGATTTAAACAACACACTGGATTACCTTCCTCTAAGAAAAAATGACTGTCTGAGAATAAAAATATGTGGGTGAAATGGAAAAAAATATATTCAAAATTATACCTGAAAGATAAGCACTGCATTAAAAAAAAGTCCAAGTTCTGAATGTTTAAAGAAATACATTTTTTTATACTTCAATGTAATTTTTCAATTCTATATACATGTACACCGTTATTCAGAATTTATTCCATTGTTTTATACGTGCAAAAAAATAACCTTTATAAAGCATTTTAATCCAGCGCTTAACTTCACAAAAGGGACCGCGTTCACGTTTGCTTTCGAAAACCATTTAATCCGCGATCACTGCACAACTTTGCATTGGACATGTTAGTTACTTCTACAATGTTTGGAGTCTTTAACAATATTCAGATACTTCTGTATACAAATTCATGGAAGGAAATACAAGATCGCATTGCGATACCACTAAACATTTTCATTTTCAACTAATAAAAACTCACAACATGGAGAATGTGGACTTGGTGAAACGGACAAGGAGGACCACAGAAAGACCGCCAACGTTAAAATGGAATGGTGCACCATTACTTCAATGTATCACCTGCATAATGAAAACAGCAACTCACAGGAATATTCATCTGCATTAAGGACATACATATATATCTATTTTAATGAGTAGAATTACCATGGTTTGAGATCGCATAAAGAACTGAAGATGTGTCTTTCTGCTCCTAGCGTGTAGGGGATTCTAAGCGAAGCGAATGGCGTTTACAGTCCCGTACGATCTCGTTGACACTTCGCGATCCAGAGATCAAAATTACTATATAAAATTAAAATTTTCAATACAATGCCTCTTTCACTTTTATTTTCATAGGCAATATGTTTCTGAACAATGAAATGAAAAAATGTTGGTTCTGGCTAAATGTGTTTATGTTCACTGGTAAGCTCTGAATGGAGCACTCGGGAGACGCAGGGCCGGCTTGGATAATGGGGTAGGGGCTGACCAAGGCCCGTTCTCGCCTGTTCATGGTGGCCCTTACCACAGGCAGTTACATTCCTTCAGCCAAGCAAACGGGAAAGTGCTAAATGGCGCCCCCATATTGGTGCAGCGTCGCTTTTGTGGGCTCTTATTCGACTACAGACTCGATATTCTTTAGTCAGTCGACTTGATGGCTTTACCACAGAGCGGCATTAGTAAGACACATGCTCCAGTGGCGTCATTTCTCTGTGTGCCACAGGGCAAATCTAATTGATCTACTGCCCGTGTTTTGCCACATTGTGGACTAGATATTATGTAATACAGAAAACTATTGACTAAAGACATAGTAATGGTGGCAAGAACAAGAAGGGCACACCATAAAGACAGGCGTTGCCATATTGAAGGCTTTATACCACTACCATGTCCACAATCATTTTTCAGAGAGAGAAAAAGTTAGTTTGAAGTTTAGAGTGATAATTAGGTTAGTATTTGTGTAACACCCTTCAGTGTATGGGAAAGTTACCCCCATGCTGCTGCTGTCTTTATAGACAGATTTAACTGACAAAAAAAAAAGAAACTCAAAAACAAAAGTCAAATCTAATGGATGCTCTTGGTATACTAGAGATTAGCAATGTACTGTGAATAGGTTTTAGTACTACATAAAATCAAAATGAGTAAATTACTACTTAGATACCAAGTGAAGAACAGATATATAGTGTCACTTTTATTTACTTTTTTACTTTCGCAACTTACAACCCCTTTTGCATGTCTTTCTGTTGTTGATCTGGTAAACAGAACCAACAGCTGCTTCTTTAACATCTTGACTGATTGCCTTGAAAATCAGCCTGCAAGTACTTGAGGTTTGAATGTAGTGAACTGAAATGTGCCAAGAAGTTATTCTGTATAAGGCCACTTACTTCATAAATAGTAAAGGAAGGTACCTTGAACTTTGAAGGTTCATCCAAGTCTGAACCCTCTGTTTTTCTGTTCTCTGATCCCTTCAGAAATAGTAAGTTTCTACCAGTTTTATCTAAAACTTCTTCCTGCAAGTCTGACTCCACAATCTGGAGAAGAGAGATACTCATATCAAGAAGCAACCAAAGATGGGAAAGTTTGGATAATCTCCCCTCCCCCTCCCTTAAATTTCCATAATTCTAAGGATGGAAAATCTCTGAAAAAACATTCATAAAAATCTATATAATTTTCTGAAATGATATTCTTGTTTTGGTAATTCTATTCTTGCATGTTTTTCTGTATTCAAGTGATTTTGTCAAAGATCCCAGACTTGTTTGTCAAAATATTGTTAATTTTATTCCACTTCATGATTCTTTAGGTTTTTATTCCATAGTGGAATAATAGTCTGTAAGACAGACTTAATAAGTTGTTTACTCTGGAGTCTTGAGAGAAAATGTCATCAAGTCAATAGTAAGGCTACAGTATTTGCTCTCAAGGTTTCTATATTTGATGGTTGTTGACTGAATTATGACAAAGCAGATTAATGCTCCTAAGAAAACAAGTATACGATTCATAAAAAAACCTGAGGAATCCCTATATGCTGAAAATGATGAATGCTGAGGATATTAAGCATCAAGGAGCATCAGAACTTTTTCCAGGCTGTGAGTATACTCAGAGGGAAAAAAACCCAACAAAAACACTGTATGACATATTTTTCCTCCAAACTCTATGCTATCAATGTCAAACAAAAGGAAAATCATCACAAAAGAAATGAAATGTTTAATGATAATTTTAAATGTGACAAAAAGAGACCAAATGTTTCTTATTTTTTCATGTCAGACACCACTGGGGCAAAGGTTGGAGTAACACTAGAACTACAATACATCTGGAAACAGGCAGTCAAATGGTTTGACTACATATGCAACTACCGCCAGACAGTATACCACAAAAAACGTTCACACCAGTATCTTTAGTTAACAGAAGAAGAGGCCACCTACGCAAGAGAGGGATGGAGGAAATCACAGAAATCTTAAATATCCCATTATATGAAGCAAACTGCCAACCCCTATCAAGATGTCGATTTGTCCAACACTGAATGGTATGTAAGAAAGGAGACAAGACAAGACAAGACACACAATTCAGTCATTTAAATGTGAGAATGTATTCCATTCTTAAATGCATCTACGTTTCCAAAGCTTTTTTAATTTTTTTTTTTCTAAACGAATAATCTTGTTTTGTGATGTTATCATTTGTGATATAGAAATTTTCAGCTGCTAGGTTGATGCATTAAGCATCATGATAATTTAGAGAAGACCGTATTGGAAGAATACATAATGAGAAAAAGAAAGAGAGGAAGACCAAAACAAAGATGGCTGCAAGACATCCTTGACGATCTGCAAATGGATGCAGCAGCAGCAGGCCATCTTGCTCACAACTGAGAGGCCTACAGGAGTGCTGTTTGGGAGGCAAAGTTCCGCAAGGGACAAGCAAATGAATGGGTGAATGAAAATGAGGTTGATGCAAAGAAATAAAGCTATCATAATAAGTGTATCAGTGCTAACCAACACCCTATCCTGCCTCACCAGGATGCTGTCAGAAACAGGATGTTGGGTTGTTTTTACCTGGCCAAAGAAGGTAAGGGCTGACATGATACCACGCTAGTTCTTGGCTCTGCATGGGGATTTCTGTATAGCCTCTGCAGTTTAATCTTTACATAAATGGCTCAGTTATATGATGATTACATTAGTGTCACTTACAAAGAACTTTTCACTGTTGTATGGAGACAGTTCTGCTGTAGATAGTTTGTTAGAATCTTTTTTTTTTCCAGGTATTATGAAGCTGTTTTTTATTTTATATTCTTTACTTCATTTAGCTGTGCTTTTGCTGCTTCAAAAATTGAGGTAAATTAATATATTCATTACAGTAAATCATAATGAGATTGAATTTTAAATTTACTGCTTTCAAATAAAGATAAAAAAAAGTGAACATAAACTTTAGTGCTTGTATATCTCTCTGTCAAGGGGGCGAAGATGCATGCAATACGAGCGTATATCAAACTGTTTACATTAGGTTTCGGCGAACCATAGTTAACCAATACTTTGTTCCACCTCTCCTTTGGTGCCCCTGGTAATTTTCTGGTTGATGAGCAAGGATCACTATTGTCCTCATTGCGGTAGTCTGCTAAAAAAAAAGGATTGCACTTTTTACCTGGTGTTTTGGCTCCACTCTGGGTGTGCAAAATATCAGCTATTGACCACTCCCCATGATATGATGCTTGTATTTCAACATCTTCACCGCATCGGCTGCAAAGACCATTCTCCTTGCAGTTCCAGGTAGATAGAACAAGAACAAGAATCTCTCAATTTGAATGAGAGTAACTGGGAAGCAAGAATCACTGTGCGACGCTGTCAGCAGCAGATTTTAAGAAAAGATTCTTCTCTCCCTCAGAACTGTGCTCTCATGATACAACAGGTTAGTACACTTGACTATCCATGGCATTTGTGACTGAGTCACATAAAGAACTTTTGTGAGAAGTTTTAATCTTTTTTTTTTGTAATCATTAAAATCATCTACCAGAAATCTGCAGAGTAGTGATGCTGGTTGGATCAGCATTTTTTACCTGATGGTGAAACTTTTTGAGAAGTCTGGTTATTAGGTTTGCTTAAGGAATTAAAGATAGCCACCAGATACACTCCCCACATTTGATGCATAATTTGCAGGATTTTCACCACAGCCATATTTCTGCCATATTCACAACTACAGAAAGATCCAGCCAGCATCACTGCTCTACAGATTTCTGGTAGATGATTTTGATGATTACAAAAAAAAAAAGATTAAAACTTCTCACAAAAGTCCCTTATGTGACTCTGTCACAAATGGCATGGATGGTCAAGTGTACATAACCCAGACTTTCTGGTGCAGAATACTGGCTCAATCATTTCCCTTTGACCATTTGACCAATTCCAGATTGAAACGTGTGAAACAAGGATGTATACTGTCTCCTTTACTTTTTGGGATTACAGTAGACTTCATAATGAAAAAATGCTGCACAGGTAACACAGGTATTGACTGGGTACATGGGACCCAACTAGATCTTGATTTTGCTGATGACATAACTTTTATCAGTAACAATGTGAATTCCATGCAAGAAAAAACAGATAGCCTGTCTTCACTGGCTAGCAAAATAGGACTTGAAATTAACAAGGACAAAACAAAAATAATGAAAATTCCCCTTCATCAGAATGGAAAAATACACATAGAAGGGACAGATATTGAAGAAGTCAATCAATTTGCATACCTTGGCAGTTACATAGACCAGGATGGTGACACTAGAAGGGAAGTTAGAATCAGAATTGCAAAAGCAGCATCGAACTTCAAGAACCTTGAGAACAAATGGAATTCAAAAGTTATAAGCACAAAAACCAAGTTAAGACTATTCAATTCAGATGTAATATCCACCCTCATTTATGCATGTGAAAGCTGGAAAACAACTAAAGAAATAGAAAAGAAATTAGACTCTTTTTGAAAACAAATGCCTAAGGAAAATACTCGGCATCAAGTGGAATGAAGTTAAGAACAATGCAGAGATAAGACAGATGACTGAACAACAACCAGTCTCATGGGTGATCAGGAAAAGGAGATGGACATATGTTGGTCACATGATGAGAAGAAACAGTTAGAGAATCCAAAAACAAGCTATCAAGTGGAACACAACAACCCAAAGAAAGAGAGGCAGACCGCGTGAAACTCTGAAGAGGACATTGTTAAGAGAGGCCAAATTAACAGGCATAAAATCCCTCGATGAGGTTGAAAGACTCGCCGAAGACAGGAAAAATTGGCGAACTACTTTGCGAGCCCTATGTGATGTTTAACGGCACAGGAAGGATATAAGATATAAGATTGTGTCAAGGCAAATTTGGTGGGTACATCAGTACTGATCTGAATCTGAATGAAACTACATCCCCTTCAAAAACTTAGTTTCCATAAAGATGTGAGATGCAGAACCAGTGATGTATACCATAGCCTTCTCCCCCACCTCCCCCCACCCAAGCCTTGAAGTGAGATTACTACAAACATCAAATATGAGTACTTTCTTCATCTCTTTTTTTACAAAAACCTTCTTTGATGGGATGGGATATGTTAGTCAGTTATTTGCGTATCCCTTGCAGAACTTTGCCTCTCTAACAGATCTCCTGTAGGCCTCTTGCTTGTAAGCAAGATGCCTTTCTGTTGATGTCTCCATTCACAGATCATCAACGATGTCTTGCAGCCATCTTCGCCTTGGTCATCCTCTCTTTTTCCAATTATATACCCTTCCAAGACTGTCTTCTCTTAATTATCATGACATTTAATATGTGAGATGGGATATGAGGACTTCCAATTCTACTTCATATCTTGCCAATATTGACAAATGAAAACATTTAAAAATAGAACAGAAAACAGAAGTATCACTGTCATCAGTGTTTTATGGATCCATGCAGTCACAAAGAAGTTCCAGAAGGTAATTTTCTTCTGTCTAATCTTAGTGGTTCATACAATGGCCTATAAAACATGTTGCAACAGTAGCCAGGAGATACTATGATTCCTTCCAGGATCAGCATTCAATGTAACGTTGAATGATGGAGTAAGTATCTTCTGAGGTTCAGTAGTGGGACACAAAACAAAATGTCAGTGGCAACTGGGAAGTTCTCATCTATTTCAGATTTAAAGTAACAACAGGAACCCTGATGGCAGAAGAGAATGTGGGAAGCTAAGTTGTTTTCCTCACAGTTGCTCTGTCAGTCATAACAGCACTGATTGAAAGAAATCAGTAAACTGTGAAAGACTGAATAACATGTAGAACTCCCACAACAGAACTCAAGCTTATCATGATGAAGCCAAAACACTCATCAAAGCCAAATATAAAACCAAATGGAAAAGAGAACATCCAGGTTAATAGAGGAATGACTCCTATCACTAAGTGGACAGAGAGAACAGATCAAGATCTCTGCACAGGCAACAACAGACTGAGGTATCACATGTATAATATGTTTTATATATAGGCACAATTGATGAGTGCCTCATTGGTTCTGGAAAAATGACAAATTAGCACCTGGTGGCAGACTGCCTTGCATGTGAGTAGCAAAGAAGACATAAAACCATCACAAATGCCCATCCTATCTAAACTTGAACTTTAAGAACAGCCATGCTCTGGTGCTGGCCTAGAGATGGGCCTTCTTGCACTCGGGACACTCCCAAATGTGCTCAGTCTTCAACATCAGTGTTGTTCATAGTGTGTGTTGGATGATAGTGCCAGTGACACATTGACTGAACACAGCTCAATCTTTTCCACAAAGTTTTGAATGTGGATGATAGTGCCAGTGACACATTGACTGAACACAGCTCGATCTTTTCCACAAAGTTTTGATTGTTAGCCACTGCCCTTTGTTATTCCTACTTCACAAAGTCTTTGGTGATAAGTTTTGCATTCAAATTTTTTTTTTGTTCATCTCCCTGTAATTTTGATAGGGTGACTGTTATAATGCCTGCTTTGTCCATCTATAGGATGCCCAGGTGGTTGCTTTGCCAGTTGATCTGCTGTTTCATTACCTTTGATCTGCCATTTCATTACCTTTGATACTGGCATGTCCTGTGCAATAAATCCATATTAGGGAGGAGATTTTTGACTCTTAGTTTGGCCAACCACTCGTGATGCATCACCTGGTTTTCGATTTTTTTAGCATGCATTGTGAGTCCGACAATATTATGGCTTGTGATGCTTGCTGGTTTGCTACTCAAGTGGTTGGTTCCAGTCTCCATCCTCATGCTGGATGCGGTGAGGTAAAGGGTCCAGACTTCTTTAGACTTCTTACTCCGAGGAGTAAGATTTGAAGATGACGAAGGAGTGATTCATGCAGTGAAATAGCTAAAAATCAAGAGAAAATCTGTTACTGGCTAGGAATACATGCACTTGTTTCTCGCTGGCGTAAAACCGTACAAGTTGATGGGGATTATGTTGAATAATACTGATGTTTACATGACATATCCATGTATGTTGTGTATAAATTTCATGCTTTTTGAATAAACAGCTCCCGTGAAAAACGATATGGTGCAGTACTTTCTGAGTGCCCCTCGTATAACGTGGTACCAGGGGACAAGAACTGATATGACTGAGGTTTCTTATTAGCCTGTTATATTCAGTACGTCATTCATTCATTTGCATGTCCCTTGTGGAACTTTGCCTCCCAAACAGCACTCCTGTAGGCCTCTCAGTTGTGAGCAAGATGGCCTGCCACTGCTGCATCCATTTGCAGATCGTCAAGGATGTCTTGCAGCCATCTTCGTTTTGGTCTTCCTCTCTTTCTTTTTCCCATTATGTATCCTTCCAATATGGTCTTCTCTAAATTATCATGACGTTTAATGTGTCCAAAATATTTAAGTTTTCTCTCTTTAATCCTCTTTACTAGCCAGCCTTCTTCAATATTAAGCTCTTGTAGTATAGATATATTTGTTCTTTTTTATGTCCACAATATTTGGAGAACTCTTCTGTAGCATTTACATTCAAAGGCATTTATGTGTTTCTCAGCTGTTTTATTAAGTGTCCAGGTCTCACAGACATATGTTGCGATGGGAACTATGCATGCCCTTAAAAACATCAGTACATCACATATAGAAAAATCAACACAAGATGCCTTCAAGAAGTTCAAGCCTTTTTTTTATTCAAAGTCTGAACCAAGTTCAGTGCCAAGAATTCTAGCTCACATATGCATCAAGTTCTTTACTATATCATCAGATTCAGAGAGTTTTAGCTCACAGCTAGCTGATGTTTTTGTTTTTTTTTTGCCAGAGAATAACTTATAGTTATCTCTAATTTTTACCATACTACCAGAGCCAAGAGTTCTAGCTGACAGCTGACATTAAGTTCCAGAGGTGCATTCAAGTCCTTCAGAGCAAGTCTCCAGTCACTACCTTCAAGTCTCAAGTGTTTGGAAGAAGCTTCAAGTCAAGTCTCAGGCGTTTGGAAGGAGGTTCAAGTCAAGTCTCAAGTTTTTAGAAGAAGCTTCAAGTCTCAAGTTTTTGGAAGAAGCTTCAAGTCAAGCCTCAGGTGTTTGGAAGAAGCTTCAAGTCAAGTCTCGGGTGTTTGGAAGAAGCTTCAAGTCAAGCCTCAAGTGTTTGGAAGAAGCTTCAAGTCAAGTCTCAGGTGTTTGGAAGAAGCTTCAAGTCAAGTCTCGGGTGTTTGGAAGAAGCTTGAAGTCAAGTCTCAAGTTTTTGGAAGAAGCTTCAAGTCAAGTCTCAGGCATTTGGAAGAAACTTGAAGTCAAGTCTCAAGTGTTTGGAAGAAGCTTCAAGTCAAGTCTCGAGTGTTTGGAAGAAGTTTCAAGTCAAGTCTCGGGTGTTTGGAAGAAGCTTCAAGTCAAGTCTCAAGTGTTTGGAAGAAGCTTCAAGTCAAGTCTCAGGTGTTTGAAAGGAGCTTCAAGTCAAGTCTCAAGTTTTTGGAAGAAGCTTGAAGTCAACTCTCAGGTGTTTGGAAGAAGCTTGAAATCAAGTCTCAAGTGTTTGGAAGAAGCTTAAAGTCAAGTCTCAAGTTTTTGGAAGAAGCTTCAAGTCAAGTCTCAAGTGTTTGGAAGAAGCTTAAAGTCAAGTCTCAAGTTTTTGGAAGATACTTCAAGTCAAGTCTCAGGTGTTTAGAAGAAGCTTGAAGTCAAGTCTCAAGTGTTTGGAAGAAGCTTCAAGTCAAGTCTTCTTTTTTCTTTGTTCACTTCTACCACCAAGAATGCCCTGTGATCCTAATGAATTTACACCTGTGGTCCTAGTTAAGTCCCATGGTCCCCCGTGCGGTCCCTGAAAGGACCATATGAGATCCCTGAGAGGACCACAAGAGGTTCAGAGTATCGCAGGGCTTGAGCCTGTATTCTTGTTGGGTCTCAGGAGCAGAATTGCGTGACACCGTGGTTTTCGTTGCACCAGTTTAGTCTAGAGTTGGACTTTCTCACAGGAAAACCTCGACGTGTTTTGGATATCAGTATATCCCCGCTGGGTGAGAAGTGGTAGCCCACCCAGGCCAGAGTTGGGCTTTCTCACTGGAAAACCTCAGCGTGATTAGGATACGCATACATCCCCACCAGGTGAGAGATGGTTGCCTATCTAGGCTGCCCTGATCCAGTGTCTCCGATTTCAGCATTTTGTGATCGTGGCCGCTACCCTTCCTAATTGTGACCAAGATGGAGCTTTTGTCCAGGGGGACGAATCTTCGCCACTAGTGACTTCCACCCCTGGGTTGAGCAGGTTTAGGCATATTATCCCAGTATGGGCGTGTTTGGGATGTGACCGGTCTCTAGAGCGGAGGTGGCGTGACATGCCTAACCATCAAGTTTCACCCCTGGTATATGCCGGTTTAGTCATATTTCACCAGTGTAGGTGTATTTCGGACGTGGCTGGCCTCTAGAGCAGAGGCACCATGGTATGTGTAGCTCTCGCAGCGATACTAATGGACATACCAATTAAACTTCACATTATCCTTTCCTTCACCTTTTCACATCGGTGCCGCACAGCAACCCTTATTTCTTTTCTGCAGTTTCTTCCTTGACCGGGAAGAGGTTCACTCCTCGCACGGCATCCGAAGAATCTCGCCAGCAGTGTCTTAACTTCTTGGTTAAGCCAGTTCAGGCATTTCACCCTATATGAGTGCACTTAGGACATGGCCTACCTCCAGACCAGAGGTGCCGTGATATGACTGTTTGCTTTGCTTTATCCTTTCTATCACCTTTTCCGCAGTGGTGCCGCGCGGCAGCCCCATTTGCACCTTTCTTCACTGGCCGGGAGGAGCACCGCTGCATGCACGGCAGCTGAAGAATCTCACCAGCAGCGGTAGATGAGCTACCAAACGTGCCTCTCATCTACCCTAAGTGTCTGGTTTTCAGGCACCAGATATTCACCTTCGCCCTTTCTCCTGTCAGTTTAAACAGTTCTGCCACAAGAAGGCCAGGAGCTGGACTTGACTGCAAGAGGCTATTTGAGACGCATACCGTTGGAGCAGAGAGCGAATTCTCCACCCCACCTCCGGCAGTAACAGTCCTTAAAACCCAGTCTCAAGTCAAAATGCAGAGTAACAAGATCAGTAGTGAATTATTGTGTCAACACAAGGGCTTGTAATTTGTGAAAGTGAAGTAAAGTTAATAAAAGTGATGTTATGTATAATTTATCCTTCACTTTATCTTAGCAGTAATTTAGATTTAATCTTCACTTTATCTTAGCAGTAATTTACTCATTTTTATGTTAAACAGTAATAAACTCTATTAGAAATACAGTATTAATCTTGGGTATACTGCTAGTGTCCTCTAGACTCATTTCTGAGTTGTTTAGTTCCTTCTATTTGTAAGATAAAAGCATGTGGCACTGCTTCTATATTTTGAAAGTTGTTACACAGATGTAAAGTATTGCAGTTATTGCTCTAAACCTCAAACTGTCTTTCTCAACAAGATGCACATGATAATATGGAGATCACATGTGAGGTGTCAGTGGCTAATGATACAAATCCTTCAGTTGACTGATGCCTGTCTCATGTTGTTTCTTGCAGTTGCCCTACCTACAGATTATTGCATAATATCTGCGTGATGCCAAACTCAACAGATCCTAGATTCAAATTAGAAATTGACACCGCACAAGACAGTGGTGTCATTGAAGCATGCATTGACATTATAATAATGTGCTGTAGAAAGTAGACATAGCTGTCAAGCTGGCTGACTAGAAAAAGTCAAGCTATTCTTCATCCTTGGAGACAGCACAGAGGACATCAACAGCAGACTTACTAGAGCAAACCAGGCTTTTGCAATGCTGCAGACTATATGGAAATAAAAAAAACTAAGCATAAAAATGAAAATCAGGATATTTAAGAGTAATGTTCTAAGTGTACTACTCTATGGAAGTGAATGCTGGAAAATCACCAAAACCATAGAAAACAAGTTGAATTCTTTCCGGACTAAATGTTTACGAAGAATTAGAAAAATATTTTGACCAAACACCATAAGAAATAACATCTTATTAGCAGAAATGCAGATGAAACCACTGACAACAATTATTGAGGAAAGACGCTGGCGATGGTTGGGACATGTGCTCCGAATGACTGACAACTCACTACCAAAAATAGCACTAAGATGGACACCACAGGGGAACAGAAGTAAGGGTAGATCAAAAGAGACATGGAGAAGAACAACAGAAAGGATGTTGAGCAATAGAGGGCTCACCTGGGCAAGAGCAGAAAAAAAGGCGAAGGACAGGCATTTGTGGAAAACCCTTGCGGAAGCCCCATGTGCCCTGGGCACTTAAGGTTCAGAGAGAGAGAGAGAGATTCTTCATCCTCAGGTCTAATTCAAATAGTCTTTAAAGTGACTTGAAGTGCACTTGAATCCAAGTCAGTCAACTCAAATCTTCATCCCTGTTCTATACCACATCAGTATGTGTTGAAGTTTGTGGTGCTCTTAAATTGTGGAAAAGTTTATGTTGATCATCATCATCATCATGTGCCGTGCCGACTGGCGTTGGCTATTATGCTTCTCCAGAGTACGCGATCCTTCATGCATGCCATCAGCTCAGTTGGTTATCTCCTCTCACACCATCTCGTCAGACTGTCCAATATCATTTCTCTTGGTCTTCCTCTTGATCTTCTTCCTTCTATTTTTCCTGTTGTTATAATATTTTCAATGCCCCCTCTTCTCATTATGTTGATAGGAATCTTTATGATAATATAGATCAAAACCAACAGAAACACTCAGCAGAGAGAGAACCAATCACAAACAAATCATCAGATCTATCTGTGTGTAGTAAAACAGATAACAAAGTGGCTTAGGATTGTTAGCAGCATTTACTAAACTTTAGATGTGATAAAGTGTTCGCAATTTTTATTTGAAGCAACCAAATTTCAACATTTTCAAAAAGACATTAAATACCTAGATACACTGTTTTCTAGAAGTTTGAAAATAAAATAAAATAAAATGATAAAGTGACTAGCTGATGCCACAGACTATGTTGTGCAATATTTAAAATGATTGCTGCACACTGCAGTAATTTAGCACACGGTCGTAGAATGGATTTTGATGTAACAGACTCTTTTCAGATCAAAGTATTTTCTATTATACCAAATGTTTAGCAGAGTATCAAAGGATTTAGAGAAAGGTAAAAATAAGGCATTAGTAATAAAATTAATGAGCTAGAGCTTTCTACAAACTACCTAAAGCTACTACTAAAGACAATGCTTTTTTGTTACTTGGATAATTAGATGGTGCTGGAATTAGCACTGAGAGAAGTTACTCATCAAAACAATGCTCATCCACTTCCAGTAACATCTGCTTCAGTATATTTTTATCAGTAAAAAACAGCCATATGCATATATTAAAATGACCTTAGTGGGATGCATACTTTAGCATGAAAAAATAAGTTAGGATGAAAAAATGGCAATAGTTATTGTTGTTAGCATCACAGATCCTGTTGATATGTTTATAAGAATGTGTAAGCTATATTTTTTCTCTATACAAATGAAAAAAATTAGGAGCAAAAGGTGAAACATCAACATTACAAAGAAGACACTTTACACATTTTTTTTTCAGAATTAAAAAAAAAATTGGACTGCTAACGTTCAGGCTCTAGTAAGGTAGTAAAGTCTGCACCATATCTGCTGAGAATGTTGATTGCTGGAGGAAATCTCTTTATGTTGCATGGTGGGTACACTCTGGGGTCACTGCGGTAGGAATATTTCCACTTGTTTTTGTGTAAAAATGGTTCCTGAGTTACAGCTAGCACATGAAGTGGAGTTCTGTCAGGCGAAGTCTCTGTTCCAGACACTGGCTGAGATGACTGAAAGAAAAATATGAAGACATATCATGAAGTGGCTCTTAGATATGTTTTTTATTTCTTAGTTATGAAGACCTTCCATCTACCATATCCAGGTTCTCCAAGACAAACTATTATAGTTAGCAAAACAAGCGCAGATTTAATACAAGGGGTGATTGATAAGTTCTCGGCATAAGGTACAAATACTTGAAACGCACAGTGGATATTAGGTGCATTTGTAGATCAGGTTAATGTAAGATTAAACAGCAAGTTTCAAGAAATTAACTGCAACCAATTTTTTTGGTTTTTTTTTTACAGGCTACTGAAGTGGTAAGGAGTGGCAGAAGTTGAGAAAATGGATAAAAGTTCTCACTGAGCAGTCATTCGCTGCTTCTGCATCAAGGGCTTATCATCGAAGGAGATCCATGAGGATATGGTGGAGAGTCTAGGGGAGAGTGAAGAAAAGGGCAGCTCACTTCAAACATGGAAGGGAGAGTCTGGAAGATGATCCCCATTCCAGGAAAACCAAGAATGATAACCACCGATGAAACCAACGGCAGAATCCATGACATGATAATGGAGGATCGACGACCAACTGAATGGTACATTGCTACTGATTTGGACATCTCCCAGGAATGTGTTCATGCCATTATTCACAATGATCTTTAAATGACAAAGCTCTCTGCTCGATGGGTCCCGAAACTTCTTGGAGCTGTACCTTATGCCGAGAACTTATCAATCACCCCTCGTATGTGATGAAAAAATGAATGCCATGGCATAATCAGAGCAAAAAAAAGAAACAAAAAAAAAGAACACTGTTTATGCCCATGTGTACTTTTATGTTGACAACACATACCTGAGCATTACGGTAAATCTTCGGAAATCTTCTATGCTTCAGTGGTTCTATAAGACCAGGATCCCTGAACGATGTGGCAGTAATAGAACTGTAACGATCATGCAGAGGTGTCTGACTGTGGTCATAGAGAAGTGTCACATCTGTCTGGTGCACACGTTTGTCAACTGCATGAAGACGGCGGCCTAATAATCGTGTGTCACGTCCCTTGAGATAAGCAGAGGCAACAAAAATTCATAACAAAAATGTTACATTTGTTATAAAGAACTATCCAAGCAGGAAAGAACAGAAGAAACTACATTTGAATCACAGATTTGGTAGAAATGGTGGAAGAACCTGGTTCAGTTTACAATGGAGCAGGAATGGACAAAATACCTGATATGCACATACCAAGAAAGTATGTATAGGTATTAGCAGATGGACTATGCTCTAAAATCCTCAACGACATGAAAACAGGAATATGAATTTAATAACAATACATTTTAAGCACTCTAACCACAGTTTTCATCCTTGATATTTGCTCTTTAAACCAGTTTATAAATAATTAGTTAACAAAAACTGTGATACTGCTAGAAATAACATCACAATGCGCTAGTTTGAAAACCTTTGAACAAGAGTTAGGATGAAATAAAACCTATGATTCTTCTTCTTCTTCGTTCGCATTGTCTGTCTATATCTGCAGTCCTGTCTCTTGGATAAATTTCACTTTTTTTTGTAACTCATGTACGGAACCGTAGAGCTTATCTTCTTTAGTAGTTTAACTGGGCCAGTAATTATTTCTCAGTGTCTCGTAGTTGATGCAGTTCTGGAGGATGTGTTCCACAGTTTGGGGCACCTGGGCACATGCACATAGATTAGTAGTACCAACCTTAAACTTTGTATACATATGACTTCGGAGTCGGCTGTGTCCTGTTCGGAGACGGAAGATAGTGACTTGTTCTTTTCTGTTTAGCGTGTGATAGTCATCATGTGGTGGTGTTTGTGGCTTCCTGTAGGTTTTTATCATGCTTTTCTTCTGATTATAGGTGGTTGGTATGTCTGGTTGCTCCATTTCAGTGCCCTCTTTGGCCAGATGGTCAGCTTTCTCATTGCCTGGTATCCCACAGTGGGAAGGAATCCATTGCAAAGTGACCCCATGTTGTAAGTCAATTTTTGACAAGGCATCTTTAAGGTCTGGTAGTTTGTTGCACTGAAGAGCTTCCAGTACTGATCTTGCATCTGTGAGAATTACTACAGGACATGTGTCAATTCTGGAGTCTGATAGTTTTTCAACTGCAGCAATAATTGCCCTAACTTCTGCATCAAAGTTGTTGCAGTATTTACCAGTGGGCATGGAAATCTTGTCAATGGTGTTGTTTGGATATTCAATATATGCTCCTGCCCCTCCATTCTTTATGGCATTATGTGCAGATCCATCTGTATACACACATATCCAGGTGTCACATGGATATTTGTCATCTAGAACACTAAGTGTGGCTGTTGATCTTACAAGACTGCTCTGCATCTCACCATTCTGCACACCTTTCACTTCAGTCTGAATAGTTATTTGTGTATAATCTGCTTCTTTCCATGGTGTATGCTCTGGTACAGATGATAATGGAGCGACTACAGTTGGAAGGTCAGGTATCAGCTTAAGCATACGCTTGGCCTGATGAATGAAGCTGCTTCTTTTAAGCCGTCCTAATGCCAAGTTATTGAATCTCTCCTTCAGGGGATGGCTTACAGAGCTAAGGAATTTTTCTCCCATGGTCATGACCTTTGTGTCTCTACGTTCCTTTAGCGCTTGAACACCAACTATTTTCTGCATTTCTACTATTGGTGTGGACCTCATGGCACCTGTGATAATCCGTAGTGACTGATTTTGAACCTTGTCTAGATTATGCAGCGTAGTGTTTGATGCTGTGCACCAAGATGTTGAGCCATATTCTAAATGTGGTAGAATACTTTGCTGATATACACTCTTGAGGATTCTTTCACTAGCTCCCCATGTGGTTCCACTCAGTTTTCTTAATATGGTTAGTTTTCTTCTGGCTTTTGCTTCTGCACTGTTGATGTGTTGCTTCCACGTCAGTTTTGAGTCAAGAGTCACTCCTAAGTAAGTGGGTTGGTTGTCCATCCTTATGGGTATTTCATTTACAAAGATCTTACCTGCTTTCTGTTTAGATGAGAGGGTGAACAGAGTGGTACTTGATTTCTCTGTGTTGATACTTACACACCATTTGTTTGTCCATGATGTCAAGATGTCTGCTGCTCTTTGGAGTCTCTGTGTAGCAACTGTCGCATATTCATCTGTACACCACATGACCAGATCATCTGCATACAGTGCCGCTTTGATTCCATAGGGAAGTTCCTTGACCAGGTCATTAATGAATACAAGGAATAGTGTAGGCGAAAGGACTCCTCCTTGTGGTACACCGGTCGCAGAAGTACTTTCTGGCTTTTGTGTCCATCCATTACTACTCTAGCTTTTCTATTGTGTAAATAGGACTTTATCCAGTTGTACAGTCTTCCATTCACATTGCAGTTTCTTAGTTTCCACAGCAGACCTTTTTTCCATACTTTATCAAACGCTTTCTTCAGATCTATCCACGCTGCTAGTACAATGTTTTTCTCTTGGAATGCATCCTCAATCTCTTGAGAGAGATAGGTCACTTGATCTTCCGTACTGTAGTACTGCCTAAATCCTGCTTGTTGTGGAACGAGAAGGTTTTCACTTTCTAGGTACCATTTTAACCTCAGGTCAATGATGCGTTCCATCGTTTTGCATAGGCAGCTAGTGAGACTGATTGGCCTGTAGCTGGAGGCAGTATCACTGTTTTTCCCTGGTTTTAGCAGTGGTACCATGCTTGCTTCCTTCCAGATTTGAGGTAACTTACCTGTGCTCCAACACATATTGAAAATATCCAACAGCTTTCCCATTGCTGCCATTCCCAGGTTCTTGATCATTTCATTGGACACTCCATCTGGTCCTGGTGATTTCCTTGGTTTCAGTTTACTAACTGCTAGGTCTAACTCACTGCGTGTGATTGGTGCATCCATGACCTCCACTTTTCTGACTTGTTCCTCCTCTTTCTGTGGCTCGATGCGCACTGTACGCTCCTTCTCTGGATGGATATCAATGTTGCAGTCCTGTGCAAACATGCGAGCAAAGTGATCTGCTACCTGCTTACCTGTAAGAGTTTTCCCATCCTCTATTAGTGTAACCTTTGTACTTCTTCCAGTACTCTCATCATTTAACTGTTTGATTAGTTTCCACAGTTTCCTTCCATCCTTTTCAAAGTTTAGGGACTCTGTTTTCTCTCTCCAACTTTCCCGTCTGGCTTGCAGCTTTGCTCTCTGAAATTTGGCCTTAGAATGTTGGTAATTATTGTGGTGTTCTTGGCATGGTCTATTTTCTGCGTGCTTTCGAGCTGCTTCCACGTCATCATGGAGTTTTCCCAGCTCACTAGACCAGTATGGTTTATAGTCCATGCGAGCTCCTCTGGGAATGGTTTCACGAGCGGCCTGAAGGATACAAGCATTGAATTCCTTCACTATGCTGTTAATATCCTTACCTTCCATGGACAGCTGCCCCACCAGGATACCAGTACGATGTCTGTACATTGTCCAGTTTGCTTTTTTATAGTTCCATCTGGGGAGAGGGCTACTGGTGTTAAGGAGTTCATTTTCTATTGTCAGGAAGACTGGTCGATGGTCGCTACCTCAAAGTTGTTTTCCAACTTCACGTGTAATGTTCCACTTCAGATCTGGAGAATGGAATGCCAGATCTGGTGTTGATTTTGTATGCCAAGCCCTTGAGTAAAATGTTGGGGGAATCCATTGGCTGGTTGATCAGGAGAAGTCCATTATCATCCTGTCAGCTCTCAACTTCCTCTCCTCTCTTGTCTATGTGAACCTATGATTAATTGTTCTGTGTCTTACAGGGCACCAAGCATATTAACTAACATATATTACTTAAAGCTAAAACATAATGATTGGTACAAGCAGCTGCACAAAGCTTGTTTATACAGACATGGGCACTGCTGTAGAGGCTAAGCCTCTGGAAAGTGAAGCTTATCGAATCATAGCGCTATGGCATGTAAGTGATATATTCCCTTCCCCCTTTTTTATCATGAATTTGCTGTGGACATGAGTATAGTCTCATATAAATGAGACTGATTTTGTTGTTACTTATTGTGTACTACATATACATTACACTCTCATGTGCCTCGCCACTCGGATACTCTCTCATTTCAGAGTTAGTCTGTTACATGTTATATCCCCCTTTTTTTAAACAGTAAACTGGTCCGTGATAAAGTGACTAATCATCCGGTATTATACAAGATAGTTTCATATCTTAATTATTTGTCCTGGGAATCGTATTACTTCGGTCGGGATGCCTAAATGTCCTTTATTTTAAAACACGTGCACCATATTGTCCCGTGATCTCATCTTTGAACGCTGCATGTTCGGAAATAAGTGTAAATGTTAATTTGAAGAAAATTCATCCTGAAGATGAATACAAGTAGGCTTGAGTGGCACATTTGTAGGTAAAGTTATAAACCTAGCCTACTGGTTAAAATTTTTGGTTAAATTTTAAATCACCCCTGCTTGATTGGCTGAGTGTATCATATTTGAACTTACGAATAATGGTCAGGTTATCTACTATGCACTTCTTAGTTTGAGAATGTCGGTACATTATACATGTGCTCAAATGTAATATGATTTATATACATCTTACATCCTTCCCGTGATGCTAACCGTCACATAAGGCGCGCATGGTAGTTCGCCAAGATTTCCTGTCTTTGGCGAGTTTTTTATCTCATCAAGGGATGTTATGCCCACTGAACTGGCCTCTCTTAGTTAACAATGTCCTGTTTAGAGTTTCGCGTGGCCGACCTCTTTTTCTTCGGCCTGTTGTGTTCCACTTGATAGCTTGTTTGGGGATCCTCTAATTGTTTCTTCTCATCACATGGCCGACATTTGTCCATCTTCTTTTTCTGATCACCCACGAGACAGGTTGTTGTTTGCTCATCTGTCTTATCTCTGTGTTGTTCTTGAATTCGTTCATTCATTTATATAAGGCGGTATTAATTAGCAATAAAGTTATAACAGAGATTGCTCACGTTGCCGAAGTATTCAGCTTTGTCCTGGACACTGTGTCTGTTGTCATGATGTGAGAAAGGGTTCCATGTCTTGTATAGTGGCTGAAGACGAGAAAACAACATATTTAGTATAGCCAAACCAACCAGTTTCAGTGCTGGTTAGTGAATATGATTCATTACTCAGTATGAAAGATCTGTCTATCCGAATGTCAGATTTCAACCATTGCTTGAGCGTGTATCATTATTTCATTATCATAATCTTGCTTTTCACTATATCTGGTGCGTACACCAGTTCACTGTTTATTATATGTATGTGCACGCATGCGCCCTCTTGTAAACAATTTTACATGTAAATGAGATGTGGAGGATTGAAAGCTGCGTCGTAACAAGAGGAAAGAGATCAGAGACTGAATGGAGGTCATGTTAGATCAAAATCTGATGCGATGGACAAAAGAAATGACTGCGGTAACGCTGGCTCTAGCAATGAAATAGATGGAAGTATGTGGTTCAGTTTTATAAACATAATATAAGAATGAAGAAAGTGGGCATAAATAAGAATGGCAGATAGTAAGATGAGGAAGTATAAATGAAGAATATGGCAATCCAATATTTCAGCAAACATCTTCATCAAACTGCTTGGCATCTGTACGTCTCCATTTTCTTTTCAAATGGGAAGATACGATTGGGTGTTGATGTTGACGTGAGAGTACAGTACGTGGTAGAAGATAAGACTGGGTGTTGATGTTGACGTGAGAGTACAGCACGTGGTAGAAGATAAGACTGGGTGTTGATGTTGACGTGAGAGTACAGCACGTGGTAGAAGATAAGATTGGGTGTTGATGTTGACGTGAGAGTACAGTACGTGGTAGAAGATAAGACTGGGTGTTGATGTTGACGTGAGAGTACAGCACGTGGTAGAAGATAAGATTGGGTGTTGATGTTGACGTGAGAGTACAGTACGTGGTAGAAGATAAGACTGGGTGTTGATGTTGACGTGAGAGTACAGTACGTGGTAGAAGATAAGATTGGGTGTTGATGTTGACGTTAGAGTACAGTACGTGGTAGAAACGACAAGTTCTGAATCTAGATTCTGGATCACCTTAGATTGCTTCAAAAGAGTTAGCAATCTTTTCATGTAAGGAGAAATCATGTTCACTTATGTATTTCTTACTGTCTATATTTGAGAAATACGGCCAGGCGTGATACTGACCACATCACACTTTCGTGTATCGAAGTTCGTGGAAACTCGGGTCTAACGGCGTATCGCCAGCGTGACTGGCATGGAAAGGGGGATTTTACCTTTACCACATTTGAGAAAGTACTGGAGAAAGACGCTAGATTTTTATTATGTATTCATGATCTACTGTTCGATTACCTGATGGCGTCTGTTATATATAAGATACTGATTGTCCTGATTAGCTGGTGTTGTTACGGTAACACCATCGTGCGGGCTTATGGTGCCTTGCTCAGTCTCTGCAGAACCCTCTTTGTGAGGAAGCTGAAATCACAATGAACATAGAACATAGTTACCACAGCGGTCACTGGGAATAATGATGACAGTAGTCTATTACGTGGGCCAGTGACCGAAAGCTGGTCGAGAGACGTTCTAGCTTGAAAGAGAACTAGCGATACTTTGTTCACAAGTCCACAATTCAGCCCAGTCAGGAATTTATTGTGGTCGGGTGGTTGGTTGATTGGGGTTGCTCCATGCAAGGTATGAGCCAAACCGTTTAAAAAGTGCAACACTACATGTTTATAAAACATCACAAAAAATAACAACGGCGAAATATTGTCAACGTCCAGAGCCATTATTAGATCTCTCTCTCTCTCTCTCTGAACCTTTAAGTGCCCAGGGCATGGGGCTTCCGCAAGGGTTTTCCACAAATACCTGCCCTTTGTCTTTTTTTTCTGCTCTTGCCCAGGTGAGCCTTCTATTGCTCAACATCCTTTCTGTTGTTCTTCTCCAAGTCTCTTTTGGTCTACCCTTACTTCTGTTCCCCTGTGGTGTCCATCTTAGTGCTATTTTGGAAGTGAGTTGTCAGTCATTCGGAGCACATGTCCCAACCATCGCCAGCGTCTTTCCTCAATAATTGCTGTCAGTGGCTTCATCTGCATTTCTGCCAACAAGATATTATTTCTTATAGTGTTTGGCCAAAATATTTTTCTAATTCTTCGTAAACATTTAGTCTAGAAAGAATTCAACTTGTTTTCTACGGTTTTGGTGATTTTCCAACATTCACTTCCATAGAATAGTACACTTAGAACATTTAAATATCCTGATTTTCGTATCCATGCTTAGTTTTTTTTTAGATTTTCATATAGTCTGCAGCACTGCAAAAGCCTGGTTTGCTCTATTAAGTCTGCTGTTGATGTCCTCTGTGCTGTCCCTATTTTCTACTACTCTACTGCCAAGATATACAAATTCGCTGACTTCCTCCACTAACTTGCTATCTACTCTGAGTACATTTCTGTTGTTCACATTTTGGTTCATTAACTTTGTCTTTCTTACGTTGATCTTTAGTCCTATGTTGTTTGCATTCTGAGTTAACTTGTTTATGTTATCTTGTATATCTTTGTGGCTGCTTGATAGTAGACAAATGTCGTCCGCAAAGTCAAGGTACTCCAGCGCTGTGTCAAGGGTCCATTGTAATCCTCTGCGTTTGTCTGATGTTGCCTCCTTCATTAACCAGTCTAATGCCAAGATAAATAATGTTGGCGGTAGTACACATCCATACTTCACTCCTGTTTGTATCCTAAAGCTGCTGGAGGTATGTTCTCCACAGATCACTTTGCACTGAAAACCCTCGTATAGGGCTTTGATTACATTTACTATCTTATGGGGGAGGCCATGCCATCTTAGGATTTTCCACAGTGCATCTCTTTTGACACTGTCAAAGGCTTTCTCAAAATCTATAAACAATGCATATGCTGTGCTATGCCACTCATTTGCCTGTTCTAATATTTGTCTAAGTACAAATATGTGGTCTATGCATGATCTTCCTCTCCTAAATCCTGCCTGCTCTTTCCGATGTTTTCCCTCAAGTGGTTGTACAATTCTGTTGATGATTATTCTGCAAAATACTTTACTGGTGAGTGGCAGTAGGGTAATGCCTCTCCAATTCCCGCAATCTCTGAGGTCACCCTTCTTTGGCAGTTTTACTATAAGGCCAGTTTTCCACTCCTCTGGAGCTTTTTCTAGATCCCAAATTTGTTGTAGTATCCGGCAAAGTTGTTTTGGTGTTTCTGTTTCTTCTGCTTTCAACATCTCAGCAGTCACTTCATCTTCACCTGGTGCCCTAATTTTAGCTTCTTTATCGTCTCCTTTACTTCACTTATTGTCATTGGTCCTGTATTGATGTTTAGTTCCGTGTTTGCTTCAGGTATGTCTATTGTTTGTGCTGCTTGTGTTCTGTTTAGTAGGGTGTTAAAGTGTTCCCTTCATCTTTCAATTTTTTCTCTTTCTCCACTGACCAGTTGTCCATTATATGTCCTTACTGCACTCTCACATCTTGTGCTGAGGTTACCTGTCATCTGCTTTGTGATTTTGTATATGGTTTTCAAGTCATTTGCATATGCTGCTTTCTCTGCTGCTTCTACTAAGTTGTCATAGTATTGACGTTTATCTTGACAGCATGATTCCTTCACTTCCTTGTCTTTTTGTGCATAATTACTTAAAACCTGTTCTTTAAGCCGTTGTGATTTGGTGTTCAGTAATTTTTTCTTGATTTCTTTTCTTTGCTCTATCTTTTCCCACGTGGTCTTGCTTATCCATTCCTCTTTTCTCCGTTTCCGATATCCCAGCGCCTCTTTTGCTGTTTCCTGTAGTGTTTTATTGAACTCTATTTTGGACATTTCTGCTTCGTCTTGTAAGGCACTGAAGCGGTTCTTAAGTACTACTGAGAATTCATTTCTTGTTTGCTGGTCTTTCAGTTTTGTTGTATCAAAACGTATCTTTCTGTGTTCTCCGATTTTGGCTCTCCTTAATTTTAGTTTTATTTTTGCTACCAGAAGGTTGTGATCACTTCCTACATCTGTTCCTTTCCTTGCTCGCACATCTTGTAGTGACTGTTTCCACTTGTTTATTAGTATATGATCGAACTGGTTTTCTGTGGTTTTATATGGGGACCTCCAAGTTACTTTATGGATCTTTTATGTTGGAAAATTGTCCCTCCGATGGTCATCATGTTTTCTTCATAGAAACTGCACAGTCTTTCTCCATTTTCATTTATTCTCCGATTCCTTCTCTTCCCATGATTCTTCTTCTATCTTCATTTCCTTCACCTACTTTTGCATTGACGTCGCCCAAGATGAGTAGCACATCATGCTTGGGTATTGTTCCTACTGTGGCTTGGAGTCTGTTGTAAAAATCTTTTAATTCCTCTTCAGCTGCTTCTGTTGGTGCATAGCAAACTATAATAGACAACTTCGTGAAATTAGATGACTAATGGCTGTAAATTAATGCGGGGGGGGGGGGGGATGAAATATTGTAAAAAGAGTGTCCTGTCTAATGGGAAAAAACTGATCAGATGCGATTTTTAAAAAAGCAAAAAACTATTACATAGAGTAATTTAAATAGCTCCATTCAGTCACCCATGCTTTCTAGTGATATGCAAGAAAGGTATTATAGAACGAACATAAGAAATTTGTTTTCTAATGATGGAGAATGTTCACCCAGACCAGTCTAATATTCTACTTATCACTTCTTAACTTTCATTCTAAGGCATTCACTCAGCATCACTTTAGATACAGTATTATACAACTACGGAACAATAATAAATATGAAATAGTATTAAACAACTGTGAAGAACAATAATAAGTATGAAATAGTATTATACAACTGGAAAAGCAATAATAAGTATGAAATCGTATTATATAACCTGTAAAGAACAATAATAAGTTTGAAATAGTATACTGTTCAAAAAAAGAAACGCAACAGTGCTGTAGTCGTAATGGACACCAAAGTTCAAACTTGTATAAAAATGTTATTTTATGGAATTAATATTTAAATCCTGGCATGAAGAAACTTTAAGATTTTAACAATGAAATGATGTTCATTAAATTTGGTTTGAAATTTTGTTCTTTGCGACTGAGGCCTCCGTTTCAGTAAGGTGTATGGCTTCCTCTGGCCTGTATCAAAGAACGACATCTTGACATGGATCCGATTAGCCGTTGGATCTGTTGTTGTGGGATGGCTGCTCACTCTTCCCGCAGTGCAAGTGACAACTGTCGGAGATTGGTTGACGTCACGTCTCGCTGGCGGACTTGTCTGTTGAGTTCATCCCATAAGTGTTCTATTGGGATTATGTCTCATGACATGGATGGCCACGGAATGGTCTGGACGTTGTTGTCAGCGAGGAACAGGGTGGTGAGTTGTGCCACATGAGGTAGAGCGTTATCCTGCTGAAAATCGACCCTGGTGCAGCCAGAAGTGGAAGGACATGAGGACGAAGAATTTCAGCGACGTATAGTTCAGGATTCAGGCGTGCTTCAATTTGCATCAGGTCACTTCTTCTCGTGAAGTTGGTCATTCCCCACACCAGTACACCTCCACCACCGTGTGGAGGAGCCTCATCCACGCAGTTCTGGGCGTAGCGCTCATGGACTCTGCGGTAAACTCTTCTCCATCTATCTTGTCGCTGGAGCAGAAAGAATGATTCATCACTAAACCAAACCCTTCTTCAATCATTCTCAACGGTCCACTGACGATGCTGGTTCGCCCACTACAGTCGGTTCTGGCGATGCCGGTCAGTAAGAACGGTACCTCTTTAGGGTCTTCTAGCCCAAATACCAGCGTCGTGCAGCCGGTTCCTAACCATTTGATCTGAAATTCGACGAGCTGCTGCCATTGACAGGACTGTTGAGGACGCTGATGCAAATCGAGTCATGGGGTGACGCAGCCGTATATGAAGCGGTCCTCGGCAGGAGTTGTGACTATGGGTCTTCCGCTCGCGGCCAGTCTGCACCTGAGCCAGTTTCTTGAAATCGTCTCCAAATGCGACTAATGGTGCTTCTAACCACATTAAATTGTCTGGCCACTACACTTTGTGACTGTCCAGTCTGTAAAAGCCTAATGATGACGAGTCGTTGTTCTATAGTGAGAGGAGCCATAATTGCGCATTGAATTTTCAAATGAACTGATTCAAGGAGCGTAAATATTTTATAGGCATTCAGTAAAATGGTCAGTGAGTTTTGTGTTCACTAAGTTTCACGGGATTCTCGTGAACCTGTCATGAGTTATTGTCAAAAATGCTGTTTTGACTAGTGTCACTTTTCTGGGCTCATGAATCATCTGCTAAGTACAGTTCAGGTCAGCACGTGAAATTGATGTCCAAGTGAACATTTTAGGCAATTTGCCCTTGTCTGACCAGCAAACTTCAGTTTAAATCGTAACATTGTATTTGTTGCGTTTCTTTTTTTTAAACAATATATTATATAAACTGTAAAGAAGAATAATAAGTATGAAATAGATTTATACAACTGTACAGAACAATAATATGTACAAAATAGTATTATACAACTGTGAATAACAATAATAAGTATGAAATAGTGTTATACAACAGTGAAGAACAATAATAACTGCGAAATTGTATTATATAAACTGTCAAGAAGAAGAATAAGTATTAAATAGTATTATACAACTGTAAACAACAACAATAATAAGTATGAAATAGTATTATACAACTGTAAAGAACAATAATAACTGTGAAATTGTGTTATATAAACTGTAAAGAAGAATAATAAGTATTAAATAGTCTTATACAACTGTAATGTTCCTATTCAATAAGAATATTACGATGCCATAACAGTTGGAGGTTACGAAATAGCAGAGATTAGATATGCTGATGACACAGTATTACTGTCCACAACACAAAAAGGAATGGAAAAACTAATTATGTCAGTCCGTAAGAACAGCGAAGAGAAAAACCTCTATCTTAATGCAAAGAAAACTAAATTGATGACAACTGACAAAACAAACAAGGCAGCTGAAATATGTATAAATGAGGAAAAACTGGAAGAAATGGAGAGTTTTGAATATCTTGGATCACTACTAACGAATAATGGAGATATAATGAGGGAAATTAAAAGGAGGACATCTATCGCTCTTCGGAAAGTAAAACAAATAAAGAATCTGTGGAGAGGAGCAGACATTTCATTCATTCATTTGCATGTCCCTTGCGGAACTTTGCCTCCCAAACAGCACTTCTGTAGGCATCTCGGTTGTGAGCAAGATGGCCTGCTGCTGCTGCATCCATTTGCAGATCGTCAAGGATGTCTTGCAGCCATCTTCGGTTTGGTCTTCCTCTCTTTCTTTTTCCCATTATGTATCCTTCCAATACGGTCTTCTCTGAATTATCATGACTTTTACTGTGTCCAAAATATTTAAGTTTTCTCTCTTTAATCCTCTTTACTAGCCAGCCTTCTTCAATATTAAGCTCTTGTAGTATAGATATATTTGTTCTTTTTTGTGTCCACGATATTTGGAGAACTCTTCTGTAGCATTTACATTCAAAGGCATTTATGTGTTTCTCAGCTGTTTTGTTACGTGTCCAGGTCTCACAGGCATATGTTGCGATGGGAAAGATGCATGCCCTTAAAAATCTTATTTTTGTGGTTCTGTCTGCTCCTCTCCACAGATTCTTTATTTGTTTTACTTTCTGAAGAGCGATAGATGTCCTTTTAATTTCCCTCATTGCATCTCCATTATTAGTTAGTAGTGATCCAAGATATTCAAAACTCTCCACTTCTTCCAGTTTTTCCTCATTGATACATATATCAGCTGCCTTGTTTGTTTTGTCAGTTGTCATCAATTTAGTTTTCTTTGCATTAAGATAGAGGTTCTGCTCTTCGCTGTTCTTACGGACTGACATAATTAGTTTTTCCATTCCTTTTTGTGTTGTGGACAGTAACACTGTGTTATCAGCATATCTAATCTCTGGTATTTCGTAACCTCCAATTGTTATGGCATCATAATATTCTTAGTCTACATCTTCTCTAACATTCCTCATTATATTTTCAGTATACAAGTTAAATAACTAGGGTGACAATATGCACCCCTGACGGATCCCTTGTTTTATGTCAAACCAAGTTGTTGTTTCACCATTTATTCTTACTGCTGCTTGTTGGTCTAGATACAGCAGTGATGTTAATTGTATCAAATGTGTTGGAAATCCCATTTTTTCCATTATTTCCCAAAGTTTCTGAGATTCATATTAAACTCTCTGCATTTCTCTATTATTAGTCTTAGATTGAATATATGATCTCTTGATCTTCTTCCTTGCTTGAAACCAGCTTGGACCATATTGATTTCTTCTTCTATTTTCTTTCGAAGTCTACCCATTATGATTTTAAACAGAATTTTACTGGCATGACTAATCAGGGCAACAGTTCTGTAGTTTGCGCATAATTTCAGGTTACCCTTTTTTGGCAGTGGTATGAATACAGTTCTTTTCCGAAGAGCAGACAGAACCACAAAAATAAGATATTTAAGGGCATGCACCTTTCCCATCGCAACATATGCCTGTGAGACCTGGACACTTAACAAAACAGCTGAGAAACACATAAATGCCTTTGAATGTAAATGCTACAGAAGAGTTCTCCAAATGTCGTGGACACAAAAAAGAACAAATATACTACAAGAGCTTAATATCGAAGAAGGCTGGCTAGTAAAGAGGATTAAAGAGAAAAAACTTAAATATTTTGGACACATTAAAAGTCATGATAATTTAGAGAAGACCGTATTGGAAGGATATATCATGGAAAAAAGAAAAAGAGGAAGACAAAACGAAGATGGCTACAAGACATCGTTGACGATCTGCAAATGGATGCAGCAGTGGCAGGCCATCTTGCTCGCAACCGAGAGGCCTACAGAAGTGCTGTTTGGGAGGCAAAGTTCCGCAAGACACATGCAAATGAATGAATGAATGAATACAACTGTAAAGAACAATAATAAGTGTGAAAATTATTATTATTATTATTATTCTTTACAGTTTATATAATACTATTTCATATTTATTATTGTTCTTTACAGTTGCATAAGACTATTTAATAGTTTTTCTTCTTCTTTACAATTTATATAATACAATATCACACTTATTATTGTTCTTTACAGTTGTATATGAAATAGTATTATATAAACTATAAAGAATAATAATACGTATGAAACAGTATTATACAACTGTAAACAACAATAATAAGTATGAAATAGAGTTATAGAACTGTAAAGAGCAATAATACGTGTGAAATAGTATTATATAAAATGTAAAGGACAATAATAAGTATGAAATTAACAACTTAAACTTCAGCCTCAATATAACTTGACAATCTTGTTTACGATCTAGTACATGTCATGAAAGGTTGAATTATTTTCAACATATAATAAACAAACACCTGTACTACATAGAAATGATTCTATATGCTGCTAAGAAGGAGTTAAGCTCACTGCTCTATGCTTTCATAGCAAAGCAACTGCAACGCTCTGAACCTTAAATGCTCAAGATATATAGGGCTTAGGCAAGGGCTTTCCACAAACGCCTATTTTTTCCGTCTCCCACCCCTCCTCCCGTTCTTACCTAGGATTCCTGACACACACCGCCGGACAAGCCACACCTTGCAATTTACAGCTAAGTACTCTTTTAAAAAAAATTTTTTTTTTTTAGTATTCATGTGAATGTATACTTTATCTCCTCTCTCTATTTCTTCGTCCTGTATATTTTTGTATGATTAAGGCTCACGCCGAAACGTCACAACTTTGTAATCGTTAAGTAATAAAGCTGCTCCTACTTTTTTCCTATTTTATACATTCTGGTATCACAGCTTTACTGCAGTGCTTCGTGTATAGTTGTATACTTACACACTAATTATTGTGTTACCTAGGTATGCCCTCTCTTGTTCAACATCCTCTCAGTTATAGTAACCACAACACAGAAGAGGTTTTTTTTTCTTCTTAATTTTGTTGCAGAACATAGCTCTAGATCATGGTACAGCTGGCTTGTTTTGTACTAATGAGATAAGGGTAAAAGATGAGTCTACCATCAAGTAACCAGGTGTAGCTTTGTTTATCTTGGATAGCACGTCATGTAGCAAAAGGTAACTTTGACTCTGTAGGAGATTTCTCTCATTAGTAACATTTATGGGATAAATCCTGATTTAAAAAAAAGAATCAATTCTATCATAAAGGCAGTATAGCATATTGCTATCTTAGGCATTGTTATATGGGCAGCTCCTGTCTTGATACTAATTCCCGTCATACCGTATCAGTTTTATCGCTTCTTTGAAACAACTAGCTATCAGGAGCAGAAACGTGCTGCATAGCAACATCTTGATCTCCCTTTAAGTCCAGGCCATAGTTTCTCGTGCTCTAAGGTCGTAGTATCTTAGTGAGGAATGACTGAATGATGCTGGTAAGTGACATATTTCATCACTCGCTTGTTGGTTTTAAAAATGTTATTGTTGTGTCATTTAACGTATATGAATATGAAAACTAAAGATTTAAAAATGTCTGACTTTTTCATAGGTTATGTTAGAAGTACTGTAAATGCATACTCCCAGATGAGACTAGCTGGTGGTTTGTGACAGTTCTCGAAAATGTAAGGATTAGCCGTCAGTGTTCATTAAAACAGCACCAGATTTTTAAAAAATGGTTCTGCCTTAGCGTAGAGGTTCCAAGTAACCAAAGACTTGGGTGTACATAGCAAAGGCGTATCCTACTTAGAGTGAGCCATAGGTTCTTGGCACCAGCCTTGAGGCTGGGGAATATTTTATGGTTAGAAATGGAGCTATTCCACATATCCTTAATATTACATGGATCTTCCCATTTCACATTGTTCAAATAGCGCTGTCATCCCTGGCTATGTCTCTTCATACCAGAACTAATGTATATTAAAGTCAAGGCTCAACATTGTGTGATAGACATTAATCTCGCTAGAATTCTTTTAACCGGTACAGTTGTAACTGTCCTTCACCTTGTATAAAGTACAGTGTACCAGCTTTCTCAATACAACGTTCGGTACTTTATACTTTTTTTTTTCAAATGTAAAATTAAACACTTTACAGACATCATCGGAAAGTAAATGTTAGTGTAAATTGTTTTTATGACCTTATTTGTGGCGAAATTTAACCTTTACAAAATGCTCACACAATGAAGCAAAGTCAAATATGGCTGATTCTCCTATATACAAATAGAGCATAATCATCCTACCGGCCTGATTATCTTCCCAACGATTTCCCTGGTTTCTTTTTACTAGGTTTATAAAAATAAAAACCAGTTAAAGTAACCGACGACCCCCGGAAGTTTTGGCTTTTCTCTTTTTAAATCAGCGGTAATCTACGGACAAATGTCACACATTCAGCAAATGAGGACTTTTTTTTTTAGTTGTGAAAAATTCTAACAACTAAACAAGTGCTGCCTCGTACTGTGATAATGCACACGGCTGATACGACTATATAATATGTATCTTGCACAGACAACCATGTAAAAACACGGTTAGCTTTATGGCATTTAACATAAATCAATATAGGTCTTATGTTTCGCATGACCTGGCTTTTAACCTTACTAGTAAGTAAACTTTTAGTAAGTGGTATTCTTAACAGCTTCCTTTCAGTGGCCTTTCTCTGTACGTTTATAAATGTGCCAATAAATCAATTCCTCAAGTCTGATTTTTTATGTGACAGCAACAACTTCGATCAGTGATCTCCACTATCAATCTACTTGATAATCTCCATAAACATTCATGTATCCCCTGCGAATCGATAACGTCTCCATGAAAAATATCGATTTTGAAAGTACTTTTTACTGTGATGGTGTTTCTGGTCTCATTTTCCGTCGCGCAGTGTCTTCAGTGTATGTTGGTCGACTTATACACAGTCGAATTTTTCTGTTGTGGAACAGATTTTTTAATAAAATGCCTACAGTATGCTGGCGTTTTGTGGATTTAGAGTTATTTACCCCTTTCGAAACGAATCGCTTGATTTTCGATAATTTTATGGTGACATTGTTTTTTTTTCCTCCAGATTTTATATTTTCTGTTAACATTTTTTTCGTCTCCTTTTGTGGCCTCTTCCCTCTTATTCCTCCTCCCTCTTGGACGCAACCCCCCCCCCCCCAAACCACACACAGAGTAACATACACATACGGTAACGGTTACATAACCGATAGAAAGTTGAACATCGCATACATCCGGAGTTTTATTTTCCAAATTCTACGTTTGCTTCTTGGTTTCTAATTCTTCTGCCTTTTTCCCCCCTCACTACTCCTTCCTTCCTTCCTTCCTTCCGTAACCTCAATAGCATAGATTCTGCTGATCATCGCGGTAAAGATTAAATCATTTGCAAAGGTAGACACCGCTATAAATCAGCGGGTGATTAATCCGGCCAAACCCTCTTTGACCATACCGTTCATTTCCTAATACAAAATTCATAAAGAAATAATATGCCCTTCTCTTCCCCCGCCCCCTAGGGGCTTCTGAGCCTAATGGATAATCCGCCACTGCCACTCTGCCAGGGGATCAAAAAGAAGCATTTCATAAACTGGCCTTTAGAAGATCTAGCCAATAGAAATAAAAAAAAAAAACAGTTTGACAGTCAAGTCTGCTTGAAGGCACCGAGGATATTTTTCTATCAGTGCTGTGGAAAGTTCTCCGAAAAAAACCCCCCGTAATAATCGATACTTGTATTGAGCGTGGGCATATCGTATCAGTTTCATATTCTATTATAATCTAATGTGTCAGGCAGGTATTGCCAAGTAATTTATTAAGAATATCCCGTCACTGAGGGTGAACTTGAGGGCATTCGTCAACACTGCAGTACGTGTTGAATAAGTAGAGGACTGTATGCAAGAGTTAGTGAGAGAAAGAGAGAGAGAGAGAGAGAGAAAGAGAGAGAGAGAGGAGAGAGAGAGAGAGAGAGACAGGCAGATTGAAAAAGAATATGTTCAAATATTAAAAGATAAAGAGGAGGATGAGAAGAGGGGAGATGCAAACGCTGGACAAATATTTTCTGTTAAAAAGTCACCATAAATAAAAAAAAATTACAATCATTTAAAATAAATGCATGCACACACACTTAAACTTTAATTATGTATAATACATATTATATTATGTTCATGCTACGTTGTGTTTTGTTATAACATGTTTGTGCTGTGTTATATCACATTATATTTTATTTGTATACATACAGAGGTACATACATCATTCATTATGATCATCATGTTCGCTCTCCTCACTGAAGCTTGGCCACACTGATTTCCAGCTTGCCCTGTCTTTTTGCGTTTACAGCCATCCAGTTAAGCTGAATTCAGTCCATCTCTGTGTTGTATACAGCCATCCAGTCAAGCTGAATTCAGTCCATCTCTTTGTGTTGCTTTACAGCCATCCAGTCAAGCTGAATTCAGTCCATCTCTTTGTATTGGTTTACAGCCATCCGGTCAAGCTGAATTCAGTAAATCTCTTTGTTTTGGTTTACAGCCATCCAGTCTAGCTGAATTCAGTCCATCTCTTTGTGTTGTTTACAGCCATCCAATCAAGCTGAATTCTGTCCATCTCTTTGTGTTGGTTTACAACCATCCAGTCAAGCTGAATTCAGTCCATCTCTTTGTGTTGGTTTACAGCCATCCAGTCAAACTGAATTCATTCCATCTCTTTGTGTTGGTTTACAGCCATCCAGTCAAGCTGAATTCAGTCCATCTCTTTGTGTTGTATATAGCCATCCAGTCAAGCTGAATTCAGTCCATCTCTTTGTGTTGTATATAGCTATCCAGTCAAGCTGAATTCAGTCCATCTCTTTGTGTTGTTTAAACCATCCAGTCAAGCTGAATTCAGTCCATCTCTGTGTTGTCTACAGCCATCCAGTCAAGCTGAATTCAGTCCATCTCCTTGTGTTCCTTTACAGCCATCCAGTCAAGCTGAATTCAATCCATCTCTTTGTGTTGTTTACAGTCATTCAGTCAAATTGAATTCAGTCCATCTCTGTGTTGTCTGCAGCCATCCAGCCAAGTTGAATTCAGTCCATCTCTGTGTTGTATTCAGTCATCCAGCCAAGTTAAATTCAGTTCATCTCTTTGGGTTGTCTACCTATCTATATCAGTGTCATCCTCTTGCTGTTTTCCCTTCAGCTTTTCCCTCTAGTATGGTTTTCATTGCTATGTTTCTTGATATGACCGAAATATTTTATCTGTGTGGCTCTTATGTTTCTCATTACTTCTGTTTTCAGTTTCAGTTGATTTTACACTCTTTGTTTTCATTTCCTTTCATGAAATTCGATATTATTCTTCATATGTGTGTGTGTGTGTGTGTGTCTGTATGTCTACATACGTCATCACATACTCTTACTTGCATGCATGTTTTGATGTCTACACCGATACAATGAACTTTCAAATTCTGGGTTACATTTTACTTCTGTTATCTAGCGGTGCTGAACTACAGTCCGACCAGAAGAGAAACATTAAGTAGCTAGTCTCAAATTTATGTGACCAATCAAGATTTACAACTCAAGGGAAATAACTGATTACGTAGGAAACGGGACAAAAGGCAGCAGATCTCACTGGGAACATCAAGGACCATGCAAAGTGGAGAATCTTGATAGTCAGAGCTTACCAGAACAGCACACAACGAGTGAATGAACTGAAAGCACCAGATCATTCCTTTCATATCTAAAAAAAAACGAGCAATTATATGGAATCTGTAGGAGTTTTATATGGACCAGGCAAAGAATTTTGTACGCATAGTTCAATACTACTATTACCACCACCACCACTACTACTCTTACTACAACAACTGCTACTACCACTACTACAGCAACAACTACTACTGCTACTACCACCACCACTGCTACTACTACTACTACTAACTACTACCACCACCACCACCACTGCTACTACAACAAAACTACTACTATTACTACTATCACCACCACTGCTACAGCAACAACTGCTATTACTGCTACTACTACTACTACTACTACTACTACTACTACTACTACTGCTGCTGCTGCTGCTGCTGCTACTAATACTACTACTTCTAATAATAATAATAATAATAATAATTGTCTCATAGAAGGCGATTTTTTTAAAATGCAGATGTTGGTACTATAAAATATAAGTCGATCTGTTAACCAGAAGTCTCTTGGACATTTATATATGTAACCAAAGACATTCCACTTGGTATTATTTTACCTGTCGAGTATGACGCATTTGCCACAAGCAAACGCACATAAATAGTGATATTTCCAACGAGCCACTATATCTGCATCAGTAAGTTTGAAAACATTTTTATCACCAAACCTATCAAGGTATAAGATTACAGATTTATCAAAATGCTAATAGCAACCACAACCGAACAACAACAAAAGCGTCATGTATTATGTGTACTAGGCTACAAAACAATTTTTGTACGGTATTTCGCTAACAACGTACAATAAAAGGAGAAAACATCCGATTTGAAACGAAAAGTATAACGCGAGTAAGAAAATCAGCTTACTTCATATTTATCCGTTGATATAACTGATTTCATGTCTTCTGCCATAATTACGAGTCACACTCTTCCAGTGGCTTCGGGCCAATGAAATCAAAAGCCAATATTTCTCTGGTCATACAAGGCAGTCTCGCCCTGGCTAACCCACCTCCTTGTACTTTATATGCCAGCAAGTTTTGTTTCTTTACTCAGAACAACTACTAACAATCTGTTTGAAAATCCTTATCACGACAGGAAATTAAACACAATTAATCTGTCGTGTCTAGAGCTGGATAATGTTGCAAGCTTTATGCAGGAAATAAGCCACAGATACAGGCAGTGACGAGTTCACAGATGTATATATATATATATATATATATATATATATATATATATATATATATATATACTAACTGCGACCCATTAAAATAAACGGGAAATGAAATGGAAATGAATTTTACATATAACTTCGCAAAAAAACTCCGTTTTTTTCCATATCTTGAGCCAATCACGACCCATTCTTCGATGTTGTTTTCACAAGAGTTGCCGGGAAACACAAAATGTGACTCTTCATTCATGAAAATTATTTTTTAAAAATAATATGCTCATATAAAATATACCCATAAGCGTGAACATGGAAACTCTAACCTGACCCCCGGGGAGCATCGCGCACTTTCATCACTCCAGCGCAGACATCGCGATCAAGAGTGCAGACAAGGGCGGGGCCATTGTTTGTTGGAAGAAAGAATTGTACATCCAGGAGGCCATGAGTCAGCTGAGCAACACAACATTCTATGTCTCTCACCCAAGATCCGACCATGGCCAACAATCACCAGGTTCGTGACTCGATTAACCAATTCGTTCGTGAGACTGGTCTTTCTCCCTCTGCTACACATCTTCGTATCCATGACAGCTGTTTAGGCAAGCCATCCGTTTATCTACTTCCCAAGGTACACAAACCAGGCAACTCAGCAAGGCCAATAGTTTCAGCTTGTTCCTGCCCTACAGAACAAATCTCTGACTTTCAGGATAGTATCTTTCAACCTCTTGTTAAAAGTCTGTATACTTATCTGAAGGACACTAATCATGCTCTCATTGCTTTTGAGACCATCACAATCCTGCCTGGTCACGCTTATCGCATCTTCACCCTTGATGTAATGTCCTTGTACACATTCATCCTTCATGATCAGGGACTTCAGGCTGTGGAGTTCTTTCTGAACAAAAGACACCATCCCTCTTTCCCTGTGTGTACTATTCTGCGCCTTACACGACTTGTTCTCGAACTCAACTCGTTTGAATTCAATGGCCTGTACTTAGACCAGATTAGTGGTGTGGCCATGGGTACCAAAATGAGCCCCAGCTACTCATGTCTGTTCATGGGCCATTTCGAACACAAGGTTCTGGAATCCTATAGAGGTTCTTTTCCAGGCTTCTAAAGGCACTACATAGATGATGGCATTGGGATCACATCTATGCTGGAGGAATACCATGACAACTTGATTAGTTTCGTTAAGAAGTTCAATCCTGACTTTTCTTTCACCTCCCATGTCTCTACAACTTCGGCTAATCTTCTCGACATTGCCGTCACTATCGGTCCTACCGGACTTACTACTTCTGTCCACTATAAACCTACAGCTATCTCTTGTATTCTTCTTCTTACCCTAGATCGTGTAAGGACTCCATTCCCCTCTCCCAGCTTCTTAGGTTGCGATCTTTGTGTGTACTGAGGATGGCGATTTCCATGATCAAGCTCACAGGATGTTAGATTTCTTCCGCCAACGCGGTTATCCAGAACATGTTCTCACGTCGTCTTGGAACAGCATCACTCTTATATCCCGGCAACGGGCCCTCATTCCTAAACCGCCCTGTAGCTCGGATAGAGTCAAACTGGTACTCACACACCACCCCATAGTTTGACAGTTAAAAACATACTGTTTTGTCATCTCCATCTCCTCCAGACCGAGTATAACACACGTGAACTCTTTGGGGGAACCCTCGTTGGTGGCCTAGAGACGGGACGGAAATCTCAGGGACATTATAGTTAGAAGTCGCCTTAAGACGGATGACTCTTTTTATGGTACCAGACGCTGTAGACGTCGTGGATGTAACACTTGCCAGATTGTTACTGAGGTTAGCCAGATCTCTTTCCATAAGTCAATGTTATCAGTTCAGAAGGGCTTCACCTGCACTTCACGCAATGTCATTTATGCCATTATGTGCACACGTTGCGATATGAAGTATATAGGGAAGACCGGTTTACGCTTAGGAGACCGTTTTCGTCAACATCTTAACGATATTTCCAAGAGGGCATGGACTCCTGTGGCAAAACAGGTTTGCCAAAGAAACCACAAGGGAAAACGTGATATCTCTGTTAGTGCAATCCGCTCCTGTTCTGATGTGCGATCTCGGAAGGCTCTAGAACAGCGCCTTATCTTCCAGGCCGGCAGTCTCCACCGAGCGGGAATGAACAATATGTCTAGCTTCCTTTAAACTTCTTTAGATTCCCATCTTTTTTTTTTTTTTTGCCATTTTTACTCTTCTTTCTTGTCCCCCCCCCCCAACGCATTTCGATACATTTCTTCATTCATCAATTTCACGTTATCTCCCAGCTTCCCTTCTTTATCTCTTCCCCCCCCCCCCTTCTCTAGCGGCCTAGATGTATTTATTGCCTCCTGGTTCAATTTTTAATAAATAGGAAACAACGAGGCTTTTGTAAGAGTAAAGTAAGAGAACACCTTTTTTTCAGGGGGGGGGGGTGGTGAGTGTTCGCTCAGTTCGTTAGTGCGCTGTTTTCTCGTGGCTAGACGGTTGCTCGTCCTACCGGAGTCCATGTTCGAATCCCAGGTAATTCTCTTGTGATTTTTCTTTATCTCACTTAAGTGCTTTGTCTAAGATGTTTTCGAGGTCTAATCCTACAAAACTTTGTTCTCTTACTTTACGTACGAAAGCCTAGTTGTTTCCTATTTATTAAAAAATTGTTCCGGTAACTATACATGAAACTAACTTCATGTAATAAGTATTCGTTCGTTTGTTGTTGCTATTGTTCAAGTATGCGCCAGACATGGCAGGAGACCGTATGTATGTTTGTCTAAAAAAAGTTGGTACCTGCTAGAGAGACTGAATCTAAGTTACGGAATTTCTTTGTCACGACCTAGTTTCTTTCCGGGTGTCATGATCCCTCGTGTCTACTGAACAGTTACTGATGACTAGGTCAATAAACACCTTTTTTTTTGGAGGGGGGGGGGGGGAAGAGTTGGCTCAGTTCATTAGTACGCTGTTCTCTCGTGGCTGGACGGTTGCTCATCCTACCGGAGTCCATGTTCGAATCTCAGGTAATTCTCTTGTGATTTTTCTTTCTCTCACGTCTCATTAAAGTGCTTTGTCTACGATTTTTTCGAGGTCTAATCCTACAAAACTGTGTTCTCATATTTTATTGCCTCCTGATCTCTTTCCCGAGCTCCCATCCCCACCACCACCACCACCATCACCACACACACACACACAGACACACACTCACGCACGCACGCATCGTTCTCTCTTTTCACCGCCGCTAACATTCGATTGGTTCAATCTGGTTTCCTTTGTGGTCTCCCAGCCTTGTCTCAAGGGCACATTCTGTTGTATTGTTGTACAAGGAGGGATGCCACTAAGCTAAGTTCTTCATTTTCATACTTTTTCTTCTTTTATGTTGTGTTTGTTTTGTTTTTTTATGTAATCTTGAAAAAGGCTCACGCCGAAATATTGGACGTTGTATGTTTTTAATCTTTTGTGTTTTTTGTCGCTTTTCTCATTCCCTCTATCGCTTTGTAAAACTGTACCACACACCTCTGTCTACCTGTATTACTAGAGCCACATACATCTATCTACCTGTATTACTAGAACCACACACCTCTACCTACCTGTATTACTAGAACCACACACCTGTCTACCTGTATTACCAGAACCACACATCTCTATCTACCTGTATTACTAGAACCATACACTTCTGTCTACCTGTATTACTAGAGCCAGTTTTATCCCAGTCGTTATCTCTTTTTAAAAATTAAAGTCTTCAGGCTGACTTTTTTGGAATATCAGAATGTTATTGTCAAAACTGCAGTGATTGCACGTATATCTTCAAGCGGATGACATTAATTGAAATCATCCAACAAAATATAATTTAATGTTTAATCCAGTAAGAAATACTGTAGGTATTTCAACAGTTATTTTCACACAATGCGGTGGCGACATAAGTCATATGCCTTATAACTGTTAGCATTTCATTGGTCGACAGACTTCGTATATTATGTGGCATGTACGCTTAGGGCAGCCAGATATGTGACACAGGATGTTATTTAAAGGATAAATACTTCTTTTAAAAAACAGCATATGCAATAAACATAACGTTGAAATGATGGTAATTTCTCATTCTGTCCTATACAGTGGCTAAGAAGTATTTATAGCTGTTATCATTTTACACTTCATTATCTCATAATTTTGCTTTATTAATATTGCTATGATGATTATTATTGATTGTAGTAGTAGTAGTAATAGTAGTAATAGTAGTAGTAGTAATAGTAGTAGTAGTTATTGTAGTAGTAGTAGTAGTTGTAGTAGTAAATGTAGTAGTAGTAGTAGTAGTCGTGCTGGATAGAGTAGGCGCCCATGCTTGTTCATCTTGTGCTGTCCGTGGTATTCCCGATTAATCCACACGCTTTTCTTTTTACATGTCACGTGGTTGGTCTACTGAGACATTTTCCTCTTGACCTTCCTCTTCTTCCCTTGAATTTTCCAGTCATTACCAGGTTCTCCAACTTCTGTTATCTCATGACATGTCCAGGAAATTTTGACTGCCTTTCTGGTTTTTTTTTAAAAATATCATTTTCAAACTAGTTTTCGTTGTTCTTTAACGACTTTTTTTCTGTCTATCTGTCCATGATGTTTGTTGCTTCTTTCGCCAAAAGCACATTTCTGTTCCATCCAGTTTCTGTCCCATCCAGTTTCTGGGTCATCTTTTTGTTGACTGTTCACATTTCAAGGTTCAAGTTAAAAAATCAGACTCCAGCGTCACTGCATTCATAACAGCCCCATATACTCTCCCCTGCAAGCCGCAGCATCCAGCCAAGAATCCAAGTTTTACAACCATATACGTAGCTATATATGCTCTGATAACACCATGGTACTCTCTTTATCACTTTTAGGGACATATTCTTATTTGTTAGTAACTTCTTCATGTCACGAAAAGCTGCCTTTGTCTTACCTATTTGTGATTTTATTTCATTTGTGCACTGCCATCGGCTGTTATTGCTGTCGTTCGAAGGTAATTGAATTTATTTACTGTCAATGTTTTCCTGTTTGAAAGAATCTTGCACTTTGGTATGTTTATTCCTTTTGATATTACCATTGTTTCCGTCTTGTTGCTGTTTATGTCTCTTGTATTACTCTTTTCAGTAATAATATTATTCACAACTTTCTGCAAATTGCTTTTACCTTCTGATTTTAGAACGGCGTCATCTGCATATCTTTTGCTGATAAATGAAAGAATTAGATAAAGCAACAATAAAAATATTCATAGAGTATTCATTAAACTTTGTGAATGCATGACAAATGGACCTCAGCCATAATAATTTAATTAGATCCATTGTCACGCAAAAAACTCGTTAACAGTAGTACTCGATTGTTCTTCGCTATCAGATGCCTGAATCTAGTAAGAATTCATGGTTCTCGATTGTTCTTCGCTAGCAGACGCCTGAATCTAATTAGAATTCGTCGCCTTCTTTCTCCTCTCCGTTTCAATCCCCTGACATTTGTATTAAAAACTTTCACACATTAGTTTTCTTCCCAGTCCGCTATGCGGGCCCCTCAAACGGATCCTTAGCAGACCCCAGGTTTCGAATCGATTGCTTACAATATAGAAATTGCCTAATTCTTTTTAACCAAACGGAATCCAAGCAAATCAGTAATGTGAATTTTCAACAAATGTGTTTCATGATCGGGAAAAGTGCACGCAGATACAGTACACTATAATATAGCTCCTGGTACTACAGAGGATTGAAGCCATCAAAATACTTCTACTGATAGATATGTTGCCTAGTGCTTTACTTTATAGACAGAATTCTGATAGTTTTGGTTTTAGATCTTAAAGCTCTCCGTTCCTTGTTAAACACTTAGAACATATACCCAGGCATTCAACACCAGACAGTAGGACAACGTAGAACAATACCGGAACCTGGCAGACCTTCAAGACTCAACTATTGACATAGATAGAAGAGCCACATACAACGGTGTATTATGAATGACAACAAGTTTATTAATGGGGAAAATGAAGATGAACTGCATGAAGATGAAGGAAACTTCTGCCACACGGCAGAAACAAATATACAGGACCATAGCTTTCCTTGGAGAGCTTGTTCGCATAGGGAAGTGAGAGATTCTCAGTCAGAGAAAAAATTACTTAAACATTCACACTTACTCTTTGTAAGAAATCTTACACTGATGTAACCACATTTCCGACAATAACATAATGAATTTCCTCAAGTGGAAAATTGACACGCACACAATCTACTGCATTTCAAATAACTAACAACTAAGCTGTCATAAAAAGGACAAATTAGAAAAACACAACTACATCTTAGAACAAATCCACAATTTTAGCCAAAACTCTGGCCTGTTCTCTAATCTGACCTACCTCTAGCTCTAACAACAATCATAATGAAAAATTCTCAACTCTCGCTATCTACTCTGTAATATCTGAGTTCTGAGTTCTAATCTCCTAACCTGTCTTTGTTCTGGTTAAAAAAAAATCAGTTTTATAACCCTACAACGTCTCTAAAAGCCCATGAAATTACACTTCCTCGTTTACTGAGCTCGCACGAAACTCTACAAAATTTAACCTTCTCATATTCCTACTAAAGCAGCTGAAATATGAATGATGAGCAAAAATTGGAAGAAGTGGAGAGTTTCGAGTACCTTGGATCATTACTAACTAATAATGGAGATACAATGAGGGAAATTAAAAAGAGAACATATATCGCTCTTCAGAAAGTAAAACAACTAAAGAAGTTGTGGAGAGGAACAGACAGAACTACAAAAATAAGATTTTTAAGGGCATGTGTATCTCCCATCGCAACATATGCCTGTGAGACCTGGACACTTAACAAAACAGCTATGAAACACATAAATGCATTTGAATGTAAATGCTACAGAAGAGTTTTTCAAATATCATGGACACAAAAAAGAACAAATATATACATACTACAAGAACTTAATATTGAAGAGAGCTGGCTAGTAAAGAGGATTAAAGAGAGAAAACTTAAATATTTTGGACAAATTAAACGTCATTATAATTTAGAGAAGACCGTTTTGGAAAGGTACATAATGGGAAAAAAGAAAGAGAGGAAGACGAAGGCGAAGATGGCTGCAAGACACCGTTGATAATCTGCAAATGGATGCATCAGCAGCAGACCATCTTGCTTACAACCGAGAGGCCTACAGGAGAGCTGATAGGGAGGCAAAGTTCCGCAAGGGACATGCAAATGACTAACTGACGGACATATTCTTACACTACAATATCCGTGCGATAGTGAACTTAATTCCTGTACCCAATTACCTTAACCTTGAGAGCAAACTTTAATATTTCGTGTTTCCCGAGCTTTGGTCAACAGAGACTGTCTGTTAAAGGACAGTACTCCTGCTTTCTCTGCATTTGAGCTTATTGGCTCCCTTTCACTATGGCAATACTGCCATAGATAGGTCACCTGATCTTCTGTACTGTAGTACTCCTAAAATCTGTTTCTTGTGGAGCGAGAAGGTTTTCACTTTCTATGTACCACTTTAGCCTCAGGTCAATGATGCATTCCATCGTTTTGCAGAGGCAGCTAATGAGACTGATTGGCCTGTAGCTGGAGGCTGTATCACTGTCCTTCTCTGGTTTTAGCAGTGGTATCATGCTTGTTTCCTTCCAGAACTGAGGTAACATACCTGTAGTCCAACATAAATTGAAAATATCAAAGAACTTTCACAGGTTCTTGATCTTTTCATTTCTATTTGGTCCTGGTGATTTCTTTGGTTTCAGTTTACTGATTGTTGGGACTAGGGTCTAGCTCGCTGTGTGTGGTTGGTGGTATCAACGACCTTCACTTTTCTGCCTTGTTCCTCTTCTTTCTGTGGGTCAATGCGTATTGCACACTGTTTATCTGGATGCATATCAACGTTGCAGTCTTGTGTAAATATGCGAGCTAAGTGATCCGATACCTGCTTACCTGTAAGGGGTTTCCCATCCGCTGTTAGTGTAATCTTTGTACTTCTTCCGGTGATTTCATCATTTAACTGTTTGATTAGTTTCCACAGTTTACTTCCATCCTTTTCAAAGTTTAGGGACTCTGTTTTCTCTTTCCAACTTTCTCGTCTGGCTTGCAGCTTGGCTCTCTGAAATTTGACTTGAGTATGTTGGTAATTATTGTGGCGTTTTTTACACGGTCTACTTTCTGCTTGCTTTCGAGCTGCTTCGACGTCAACATGCAATTCTTCCATCTCCCTAGACAAGTATGGTTTGTAGTCCCTACGAGCTCCTCTGGGTATGGTTTTATGGGCGCCCTGAAGGATGCAAGCATTGAATTCCTTCACTAAGCTGTTAATATCCTTACCTTCTGTGGACAGCTGTCCCACCAGGATACTTGTACGATGTCTGTACATTGTCCAGTTTGGTTTTTTATAGTTTCATCTGGGGAGAGGGCTACTGGTATTAATTAATTAATTTTCTAAGGTCAGGAAGACTGGTCTATAGTCGCTACCTCCAAGTTGTATTCCAACTTTGAGTGTAATGTTCCATTTCAGGTCTGGAGAGTGGAATGCTAGATCTGGTATTGAGGTCGTATGCCAGCCCGTGAGTAAAATGTTGGGGGATCCATTGGCTGGTTGATCAGGAGAAGTCCATTATAATCCAGTTAGCTCTCAATTTCCTCTCCTCTCTTGTCTATGTGGTCATAGCCTCAGCTCTGGGAATGGCTGTTAAAATCTCAACAGACCACCAGTCTCTCTTTATGTGATATTTCCAGAGCAAGTGGGCTTCATTAGGACAGTAATAGTTACAGAGGTGGAGGTCGGTATTACTGCTTTGTAGATGGATCATCTGGTATTCGGCTTCTTCCATGTACACTCCCACTTGTCAAGCACTAGTGTTATTCTTAACAATACTGAGTTCTATTTCTTTTGTTCTGTCGGTCTGATCTAAAACACCGATAGCATCTGATTTTATAGGCGATATCTTTGGCTAGTGTGTCTCCTATATGTACCATATACTTATCTACTCTGCAAAGAGTATGTTCTCTAGTTCCACCTTTTCACTATAGCCATTTCTAATACTGCTGACACCCTCAGCATCCAATTGCATTAGTTTAAGTTCTTGCTTTTTAGCAGTTTTCCGCTGTTGCAGTTTTTGGCCAGTAGCTCTACTCTCATGTCTCCTGGTTTCACAGGACCAACTGAGAGGACCTCCAGTAGTATAGTGTGGACCCTTTCGAGGCAGGGGGGGCCTGGCATTGCACATACCTGGTTAGTCTTCACAGGGCGAGCACCATGTTTAAAAACTGCAGATACGAATATTTAATCAGCGGTAATGCGCGGTACCTTGATTTTTGCGATGCGCCTTCTGGCTGGATAGCTCCGACTTCATCAACTTTCCTTGCTAGAGCAGAATGTGGTCTTGCTTGGACTGCCACGAAGACAGAGGTGTAGGCTGGTGTGGCCAAAACTTTGTTTTCCAACCTCTGATGGATGTACTTACCCGTGCCTTTCGTCGCTATAGTGTCGTTTCCGGTTTTCCGACATGGTACGTATCGTCATTATAGCGACGCTTGGTTTATTTAATTTTTAAAAAAACGGTGTAGCATTTAGATTGTACATATTTCGTCCGCGTTTCCGGTGACACTTTTCAAAATGGTGAAAGAGTGCTTAGTTACGAGCGATGCCGAGCGAGAAAAAGAAAAACATCAAAAATTGAAAATTGATGTAGAAAGGGGTATGGACATGGCCTGTGACCACACCACTGCTCTTGAATGTATCCCAAGTAGATCTAGACATATTAACGACTGGATAAGTAGTTAGGAGGTTATTTCAGATATTAATTTAGCGAGAATACAACACAGAATCACAATGCGAGATCGACAAGTAGATCTAGACATCTCAGGTGGTAAGTAGTGTAGATCTAGACCTAGCCGATGGTGAGCTGGGAACAATCATTGTCCAAAAACATCACATTACTCCTTTTTTTCTAAAAAAAAACTCTGCATTTATGAAATCTTCATACATTTAGTTATATTTTGAAATATAATAAGTACACGGAAGTACATGGAAATACAGTTTTCCATTCCATTTTACAACTATACCCCCTATACAGATCAAGACCCAGATTTTTATTCCAGTTCCAACTGAACGTCCGCTTTTTTTTCCTGTGGCACTGGAAGCGTTGTTCCTTCTTCACGTCAAGCCCAGCGTGCAGCATCAGTTGGCCAGACGGCTTTGAGACAGTTCCACAGAGACACTCCGACTTTGGGATGAGGAATTTGATGAGTGCTTCAGCGATATCTATTCCCCGCCAAATATAGTCTACTGGCTCTGTTTTGTTTATATCATTTTGATAGCCAATGTTGTAAAGACTCATAGGCTTATCACGTCCTGGATTCACTGGTCCCACACCAGACTTTCCTCATCCCGCCGGCGATCTCCATGTCCCAATCCGTCCACCAACCTGACATTACACTTTATAAAAATAACAATTACAGTTAGTGTTTGCCTGCTACAGGTTTCCAGGCTACAGTTGTAGGTCTAAGTTGTTCAGCAATCAGATCTATGTTTCCTGTCTCACAAAGACTATGTTAAGATACGTATGTTTTTAACGCAGCTGTTCCCATAGAGAACTAAAGTTAGCTATCAGACATTTAATTTGGCACACACTCTTGTCCTTGTCAGAAGATCCCGTTAGATGAGGACGCAGGTAGTTCATCGCTCAGGTGCCATGATGGTTTTCCTGGTTGGTTAGTATGGATTTAATTAGAACGGCTATTCAAAAGCTTAAACGGAAGGGGAAGAGAGAAATAGTATTGCAGCACCTTACATAGTTTCTCTTGGAGTCACTTACTGTCAGTCTCAAAATAAAATGTCATCAATCTTCATCATCATTATCAGGTGCCATGCCGACTGGCGTTGCCTATTATGCTTCTACAGAGTACACGATCCTTTATGCAGGCCATCAGCTCAGTTGGTGATCTCTCACACCATCCCGCCAGACTGTTCAGTATCATTTCTCTTGATCTTCTTCCCTCTGTTTTTCCTGTTGTTATAATATTTTCAATGCATGTCCTAAGAAAGTACATTGTCTCTCTCTTATTTTTTTGACAATATATATATATATTTTTGTCTCTCCAGCTCTTCTCTTACATTCTTCATTAGTTATTTTTGCTGTCCAGGGGATTCGCAACATTCTAATAAGCCACATTTCTGCTGCTTCCAATGATTTTTGTGCAGAACTGCCTATTGATTCACTTCCATATAACAAGATAGGTTCAGTATAGTATTTTAGGACTCGTTTTCTAACATTTGGATGTCTGAGTGGCGAAGTGGTTAGTGCACTGGTCTCTCATGGCGAAGGTCGGGGTTTCGAATCCGGCCGGAGGCACTCCAGTCACCCAGCTGTAGAAATGGGTGCCCAACTTCTTCTGGAGTTGGGGAAGGAAAGGCGGCCAGGCGTAATACTGACCATATCACCCTCTAGTGTGCTGATAGGTCAAGGAAAATATGGGCACTAACACCATATCCCTATGTGCCTCTAAGGCATGACAGGATTACCTTTTTTCTTGTAACATTCATTGATAAGGATGTGGATAATGTGTTTCTCGTTCTCTGAAATGCAGTCTTTGCTTGGCCTATTCTGTTCCTAATTTCTGTTCTGCGTTTCCCATCTGTGGTTATTACTGCTCCTAGGTATTTGAATTTCTGTACCTGCTTTAGAAGAGTTCCATTTAATTTTATACTGCATGTTGGTGGATTCTGTTTCTTAGATATAACCTTTAGCGACTTTATCCAAGAAATTTTGCAGGTCTTGTTGGTTCTCAGCTATCAGTACTCTGTCGTCAGCATACCGAAGGTTGTTATTATTGTATCCTCCAATTTTTATGCATGGTTCTGTAATGATCGCTCTTAGAATATTCTCGCTGTACACAGAAAAAGATCTGGAGATAGTACACATCCTTGTCGTACCCCTTTACATCTTATTAAATTGGACTTGACACGAAGGAAAAGAACGAAGGAAAACTGATACACAGACCGTTAAAGCCGCGAGAAATTAACCAATCAAATTGTAGTTTGTCGCTGTCATGGCTGCTTCCATTACTATTTCGATTTTTTTCAATAACGTTTTGCAAGAGGACCTCACTCTCATTAAATTGATTTGTTGAATATATGTGATAATTAATATCAAGCAACAAACAGATACTATATTAAAAAGATATTGGAGCAACATTTAGTGCTCAAAATGATAATTAATCATTATTGCAGTGGTGGGAACTAAGGACGCCGCGAAGTTAACAACGGGAACAAAATGGCGCTTCACGTCTGCTTCTCGACTCGATCGAAAGTATTTAAGTTTCCAAGATATCATCTGTGATTTTATTTATATTTTTAAGATTCATTTTGCAAGACATAGGTAAATGCTATAAATTACATTAACAATGGCCACTTCAGAGGAAGATGAGAATCAATATAACAGTTTTTGCCGTGCTGCAGTTTTGTACCTTGATAAATTTGAACGTTATGAATGTCAAGAGCTTCTGTCTTACAGCGCAGCACACTGGCTGCTCTCCAGTGAAATGGTTCGAATGCAGGCAGAACCACTGCAGGGCATGGTCTCAACAGTGTCACCCAAAGAAGACACAGCTGTTATATTATTCCCAGTTGATAGTGAAGTTTCTCCCTTGTGTTACAGGTATGTGCAATAGCCTTTATTTAAAAAAAAAACGGATACTTTTGTGAGCTTGAAATGAAAGGAATGTATTAACTGTCAAGAGCAGAATTACTATCCTACATAATGCAGTGCCTACATATAATCTTTCTTCCGTTTTTCATAGCTGATGGAAACATTTTTATAATAGTTGAATGTATATACATTTTGGAAAAGCTGGCTAGTAAAGAGAATTAAACAAAGAAAACTTAAAATATTTTGGACACATTAAATGTCATGATAATCTAGAGAAGACCGTCATGGAAGGGTACATAATGGAAAAAAAGAAAGAGAGGAAGACCAAGGCAAAGATGACTGCAAGACATCGTTGATAATCTGAAAATGGATGCATTAACAGCAGGCCATCATGCTCACAACCGAGAGGCCTACAGGAGTGCTGTTAGGGAGGCAAAGTTCCACAAGAGACATGCAAATGAATGAATGAATGATATACATTTTTATTTGCACGATGCAAAGGGGATACCAGAAATAATCTTCAGCAGACACCATCTCCATGGAGACCATGCCAAGCCCAGGCTGCTATCAAATGAATGATCAAAACCAGCCTGTTTAAAAAAAAAAACCTGTCAAAGAGATAGTGTAGGATCTTGAACTTCTCAGGTTTCTTACTTACATCTTACCCATGCCATTAAACATCACATAGGCCTTGCATGGTAGTTTTCCTCATCAGTGTATGTTATACCCACGAAACTATGTCCTCTTTAGAGTTTCATGTGGTCGACCTCATTTTATTCATCCTGTTGTGTTCCACTTTATAGCTTGTTTTTGGATTCTCTGATTGTTTCTTTTCATCATGTGAGTAACATTTGTCCATCTTCTTTTTTTGATTAACCATGAGACAGGTTGTTGTTTGCTCATCTATCTTATCTCTGTATTGTTCTTGAATTCACTCTTCCCAAAAAAGCGCTCTGCTACTATAGCTCTAGTCATTAATGCTGCCTGGATATTAGATAACATACTAAGTTGATAACAGAGAAATATATCAGTTTTCTTGTTTTCAGATGCATGTTGTTTGCATGTAGTCAACAGTATTATGACAAAGTTGAAAGGCTGCTGAAAAACTGACTAAACTTTACAGTATAATAGTATTATTCCCACGATTCCCAAATTATCTCCTGTAGTTTTCCAGTTATTGTTGCTTTAGGTCAGCTGTGAGAAATGTGATGTCATCTAAGTCCTTTTTGCATTTATCAGTGTGAGCTAGATTAAAGCATCATCATCAGCATCACTATCAACTATCAGTGTCTCTCAGCAGATCTCAATCTTTGAACTGTCCATCAGCTCATCTCAGAATTTTTTCAGTGTGTGGTCACATCTGGCTGTCTGTTATCTTCTCTCTTGAGCTGCCTCAACCTCCATGGGTGATACTTCTATTTAATGCTTAAAGTATTTCAAATAAAAGCAGGAACAGCTTTATTAGTTAGCAAGCACGCAGCTGTTTACTGTTATCACAGCTTTATGATGGTGGCTTTGTATGTATTTATATACTTAGACTTATGTGTACTTAATTTGAAAAATTATTTGTGTGATACTTCTCCATAGATATTGACCATTAATATTTTCCGTCAGCTCAGTTAGTGGCTTTTTATTGTGCAGTCATATAAGACTGTCCATGATTTTTTTTCCTCTTGGTTCTCCTCTGCCTCCCTTCATCTTTCATGTTGTTATGACACTTTCAAGCTCTGTATTTTTGTTTAAGTGTGTGTGAGTGCTATTTTATTAGGTTAATTACTTTTTCTCTTTTACTTTGAATGTAATAGTTTAATCTTACACTCTTTTGATATGTTTTTTCCCCTAATGTAATTTGTATACTTGTATTAAATTGAGTGTGTGGGAAGAATGATAGATGGAGTGATAAAGGGCAGAATTTAAGACAGGCCTGCGTGCCCAATTCTTTACCCTTTAAAAATAAAAATTATTCATTCATTCATTCCTCATATGTCTAGTGATTGATGAATTCATTTTCTTATGGATATGATTAGGTTCCTTCTGCAGTTGGTTTTGTTAAGCATTCGTTGTTTGTCATCTTAGCTCCCCATGGTACTCTGAATATTCTTCTAAGAAACCACATCTCACGCTTCCAGTGATAACTGCATTGATCTATTCATTGTCCATGACTCACCTCCATAGAATAGGATAGGCTTAATATGTCTTTCTGACATTCAGTGACAGAGATGCATTGCACAAGGTGTTTCTTATTTGTTTGGAAGTTGTTTTCATCATCATCATCAGGTGCCGTGCCGACTGGCGTTGGCTATTATGCTTCTCCAGAGTACATGATCCTTCATGCAGGCCATCAGCTCAGTTGGTGATCTTCTTTCACACCATCCCATCAGACTGTCCAGTATCATTTCTCTTGGTCTTCCTCTTGATCTTCTTCCTTCAATTTTTTCTGTTGTTATAATATTTTCAATGCCCCCTCTTCTCATTGCATGTCCTATGAAAGTACATTGTCTCTCTCTTATCTTTTTGACAAGATTTTTTGTCTCTCCAGCTCGTCTTACACATTCTTCATTAGTTATTTTTGCTGTCCAGGGGATTTGCAACATTCTTCTAATAAACCACATTTCTACTGCTTTCAGTGATTTTTGTGCAGACCTGCCTATTGCCCATGATTCACTTCCATATAACAAGATAGGTTCAATATAGCATTTTAGGACTTGTTTTCTAACATTCATTGATAAGCATGTGTTGGCTAATATGTTTCTAATTCTCTAAAATGCATTCTTTGCTTGGCCTATTCTGTTCCTAATTTCTGTTTTGCATTTCCCATCTGAAGTTATTAATGCTCCAAGGTATTTGAATTTCTGCACCTGCTTTAGAATAGTTCCATTTAATTTTATACTGCATGTTGGTGGATTCTGTTTCTTAGATATAACCATAGTCTCTGTCTTTTTGATGTTCAAAGTAAGGCCTTTATGTTCACTTTCTTTGGCGACTTTATCCAAGAGATTTTGCAGGTCCTGTTGATTCTCAACTGTCAGTACTATGTCATCAGCATACCGAAGGTTGTTAATATTGTATCCTCCAATTTTTATGCCAGGTTCTGTGATGATCTTTCTTAGAATATTCCTGCTGTATGGAGAAAAAAGGTCTGGAGATAGTACACATCCTTGTCGCACCCCTTGTTTTATAGGTTGATATTTTCCAGTTCTATTTTCAACTCGAATTGCTGCTTCTTGCTGCCAGTATAGGTGTTTTACAATCCTCAGGTCTTTGCCATCTATATTGATGTCTTCAAGCATTTTTGTAATTTCATTATGTTTCACCTTGCTATTTCCATTTTTATCTTTTTCCTTGTTCTTCTCATAATGATTCTCAAAAGTAGCTTCGTTATGTGATATGAGAGGCTGATAGTCCGGTGGTCGTCACATTCCTTTGCACCTTGTTTCTTTGGTAGTGCTATAAACATGGATTTAAGCAGGTCACTGGGCATTTAACCACTGTTGTAAATGTCACTGAGTAACTTGGTTATTATTTTTATTCCTGTCTCCTCTAATGCCTCTATTTCTTATATTATCAGGCCCAGTCGCTTTTCCTTTCTTCATGTGTTTGATGGCATCTATGATTTCATCTTCAAGTATTGGTGGTCCATCACAGTTTTCAGTATCTGGTGTTAATTCTGGTCATTCTCCTCCATATAGTCCAACTGTCCACAATGTCTTCTTTTCCCATTAACATTTTTACCTTCTTTTGATTTCAGGCATCCTGTGGTATATTTTGTTTTTCTGCTGTGAGTTCACTAATTCGTTTGTGCATGCTTTTGCTGTCTTTATTATGAGAGTCCTCTATCTGTCTGCACTGTTCATTTAACCACACTTCCATTGCTTCTCTGCATTTGCGTCTTATTTCTTTATTTATCTTGCTATATTTTTCCTCATTATTTTTACTCCTCCTCTTGTCCATCAGTCCTAAGATGTCATCTGTCATCCATTTATTTTTAGGGGCTTATTTTTTTGGTGGTATTATCTCCTTAACAGTTTGGTGGATAGAATCTCTTAACATTGCTCATTGTTCATCTGTACTGTTTATCTTTGCTATTGCATTGTATCTATTTGTTATAATAACTTTGCATTATTCTCACAGTTCTTGGTCATTCTTAAGGAGTTCTGTATTCAGTTTGATGTTTCTCACTTTTCTGCATGCTTTCTTTAGCTTTATTCTAATTTTTACACAGAGTGGGTCATGGTCACTATTGCAGTCAGCTCCTGGCATGGTTTTTGTTGTCAGTAATACATTGCGGAATCGTTTGCTGATTAATATGTAGTCTATCTGGTTAAAAGTCTTTTTGTCTGGGCTGCACCACGTTGCCAGTCTTCGGGAATGTTGTTTAAACTAGATGTTTCCTACAACCATGCTATGTATTCTTGCCCATTCAGTTAATCGACTACCTCTGTCATTCTTCTCCCCCAGTCCATAGTCACCAATAATGTCTGAAGTTCTTCCTTTACCAACTTTGGCATTAAAATTTCCCATGAGTATAGTAATTTCATGTGACTTTGTGTGTTTTAGGGCTGCCTCTGTGTCATTATAAAATAGCTGTACATCTTCTTCAGAACTTTCAGATGTTTTAGCGTACACTTGTATTTATGTTTATTGGTTGTCCTTTCAGTTGGACTAGCAGGACTCGGTCTGAGATGTTCAAATATCCTACAGTTGTTCTTGCTGTTTGTTCTTCAGATATTATTCCTACTCCTCATTCATGTTTCTCACTTCCTGAATATATTATTGTATATTTATCAGAGTTTATCTTCCCTGTACCTGTCCATCTAACTTCACGCATTCCTAATATGTTGATCTTCATCGTTTCCATTTCCCTCTTTACATTTTCTAATTTTCCAGCCTGGAGTAAAGTTCTAACATTCCATGTTGCTATTTTGAACTTGTTAGTTTTGCCACCAGTAGCTTGATGACGATCTGGCCTCACCTGTGGCTTGTGAGCTGCTCTTCCGGATGAGGCTGTTCCAGAGGAACATCCATTAACATCATTCATGACAAATCTATTACTCTGAATAAGCATAATTGTTCCTGGGAGCTACAACAGTGGTTTCCTGTTGCCTTCTGTCGGTTTGTGTACGGACTCTCTACTAGCCTTTGGACTCCCTGTCCTACCCTCAAGGCAGTGGGAGCGAGAGAAGTTGTTTTGGCTTGGAATATTCTATTCTTGATTTCAGAGTTGCATTTCCCATCTGATGTTACTTGCTTGTTCAAATACTTAAAATGTATGCACTTGGCTCAAGGTTGTTCCTTGTGTTTTAATGTTGCATTTGGGTGCGCTCTCTTTCCAAGATACAACCATTGTTTCTGTTTTCTTAATATTTTGTCCATTCTTCTGACTTTCTTTTATTACTGTATTTCATTTTTGGCAGTTAGTACCACATCATCTACACAAATGATATGATAATATATGCTTGTTTTTCCAGGGAAATTCACCAAATAGTTCGAGAGTTGACAATGGGAGTCTACGTGTTCAATCAGACGCCTGTTATATCTTTAGTGGCCAACTATGACCAGTCCACTGTGTGTAACATGCCACCTGCATACTTAGACACAAGAGTGGGCCAGCTTCTGACTAATGTGGACTACATGATGAAGTCTCTTTGGCATGGGGCACACATTCCCAGAGATAAACGCATCAAATTTGCAGAACGCTGGCGAGAGATATTTGATGTAAATTCCAATGGCCAGCCAGACACCAGAAAGTCTCTATATTCAGATTTTCAATTTGCTGGTTAGTGGTTACATTCACATTATTTTGTGGTTAATTTTTAGTGGTGTGGGTCACTTTCTAATCACAGTAGTTATCACACTAACCTCCTGGTTGTGGAGTATTCTTTTAAGAAAAAAGAACAGAATGTTCCATAACCAGACAACTATGCAGCTCTTTGCTTACCAAGCTTCTGTTTATAAAAATGTTTCTTGGCAGAAATGCAGTTTTTCTTTATCTCTTATTATGGGATTTGTCTAGATTTTTTTCAAGTGTTTTATCTTCTGCATTTTCCCAGTTTACCCAAAGTCATTGTCATGTGCCATCTTTAGTATGAAGGAGGGCTGAAATGAATCTCCATTTTCCTCACTCCCTCACCTTGATGGTGCACTCAGCCAGGCCATATTCTGCCCATTTTTATATGTTATCTTTCCATCTACATCTCTGTCAATCTCTCCATTTTTGTTTCTGCCTTTACATCTGTGAGGGGTGTTCAGAAAGTAATACACCACATTGTTTTTTTTTTTTTCAGCTGATAAAGAAGATAGAAGCATGAAATTTTGCACACTTTAAATATGGCATGTGCCTATTCTGTGAAGTAAATTGCACAGCACCGGCCAAAGAATATGGCTGCCCTAACTGTTGAAATGGAGCATGTTAGCAATGTGCAATATAAACAGCGAATTGTGATAGAATTTCTCATTGTAGAGAAGGAAACTGTTGTGAACATTTACAAGCATCTATGTGATGTTTATGGAAGTTCTGCAGTCGACAGAAGTACAGTCAGTCACTGGGCTCAGAAAATCAAAGATTCAGTAAGTGAAGATAAGGAATTGCATGATTGGCCACGCTGTGGATGTCCTACCTCAGCCACCAAGGCAGAAATGTTGAAATGTGCTGAGGGTATTATTCTTACTGATAGGTGTATCACTACTCAACAACTGGCCTTAAAGCTGTCAGTCAGCAATGGTAGTGCAAATGCAGTTATAAAAGCTCTCAGATTTTCTAAGGTTTGCACAAGATGGGTTCCTTGAAGTCTCTCAAATGACCATCGATTGCAAAGGAAAGCAATTTCCTCTGAATTGTTAGAGCGTTTCAGTGCTGAGGGAGAGAACTTTTTGGCTAAGATTGTAACAGGTGAGGAAACCTGGGCACATCATTTTGAACCTGAGACAAAAGGACAGTCAGTGGAGTGGCATCATCCACAATCACCACGAAAAAAGAAATTCAAGACAACTCTTTCAGCTGGAAAGGTCATGATCACTGTCTTTTGGGACATTGAAGGTGTGATTCTTTTGGATGTTATGCCAATCAATTCACAAGCTTACATTAAGTCATTGAAAAAAACTCAATCAATGTTTTTGCAGAGTTTGGCTGCACAAGAATTCAGCGGACCTGCTTCTCCTTCATGACAATGCGCGCCCTCACACGTCTGGCAGCACGGAAAGCAATCACCAAATTGGGTTGAACTGAACTACCCCATACACCCTATAGTCCCAATTTGGCATCCTCTGATTTCCATCTGTTTGGTTCAATTAAAGATGCACTCCAAGGGATAAGATTTGAAGATGACGAAGGAGTAATTCATGCAGCGAAGAAATGGCTGCATAATCAAGAGAAAATCTGGTATGGCCTAGGAATACATGCACTTGTTTCATGCTGGCGTAAAGCCGTAGAAGTTGATGGGGATTATGTTGAATAATACCAACGTTTAGATGACATATCCATGTATATTTTATATAAATTTCATACTTTTTGAATAAACGGCTCCTGAGAAAAATGATGTGGTGCATTACTTTCTGAATGCCCCTCGTAGTATGATCTTCAGTATATTATTGCGTCTTTTGTTGCAGCCAAAGTATTTTATTTTATTGATCTTTACTTAAAATAAATATTAGTATTTCCTAGTACTTATTAACTTTTGTAATATGGATACTGACATTCTTCATTATTTGACACTTTTTCAGAATACATATTCCTTTCTAATTCATTTCGATGGGTAGTTATTGTGAAATGGATGATCAGTGCATTGTTTATTATTAGCAAAATTTAAGTTTTATAGGCACATGAGAACTAGGCATACCTTGTTTCTTGATATGATGCATTCATATGATACTTCTGTTTCGTAGGTCTTATAGACATAACCAGAGACCGAGCATTTGCTGATGTTTACAGTGAGTTGCCACAGGACATACCAGATGATAAAGAAACTGAGGAAGAGCGATGTTTTTTCAATAACAATGTAGACAACATGGCAATGCAGTTGACATTTTACCAGGATGAAGTTGAATATTATAAGAACATTTACATTGTCAAGTAAGTATGGCTATGGTTTCCTTATATTTTACTGTAGAATACATTTTGATATATATTAACTCTTTGTATACTGGGGGTTTTTCGCTCAAAATACCAAGGTGGGGGAGGTAAATTTCACAGTGTGGAATGGGATGGTTGTCACATTTAAAAGATTGACTAAGGCATAGTCTGATTTATAGTATTAAATATTTTACATTAGTTTAAACAGGAAAATTGTATTTTGTTTTTCTAATAAAATTGTTAATATGTTATTAGTATACAACAGAAAAAAAGAGCTAAGAACTGAGAAGAAAGAATGGAAAATGAAGAAATTGGAATAATGTTTTTTTGATTTACCCCTCAAGTTAATCCACTCCGTCTTCTTCTTCCTCTTCTTCTGCATTCGAGGTTGTTGGTCACTTCAGATCCTGATCCCTGTCGACATGGCAAAGCCCGCAGTCCTCTCCAGATCGTGATAGAAGCCCCAAAGCTTTTGCCCCAAGCTTGTGTCCTCTGGCCATGTCTCACACCTCAGGTCTGCATGGTTTAGGGCACTCTTGTAGGATATGTTCTGGAGTCGGGCTCCACTGCCACATGGACACTCATCTGTGTGAGACATTTTGATTTGATGCAGGTGGCTCAGTAGTCTGCAATGGCCTGTCCTTAGGCGAAAGAGGATGGTTTACTGATGTCTTTGTAGTTGGTGTATTGGATCTGGTTCATTTTTGCATTTCAGTTTCTTTTATCATTCAGATCAGCACTGGTTACGGATTATGGTTTTCGCCTCTTGCTAGTTTAGTTAATCCACTGTAGTTGGTCAGATAATTCCATAATGAATAAAAATGTACACAACACCTTTTCTTCACATATCCTCCAAAGTTTGCATGAAAATATACACTAATTATGCATTTACAGTAAACTAAAAACAACAAGTGGATAGGTAATATTTACATGAAAACAAATGGCCAGCAACTAATATTTACCAGAAAACAGGCCATTGTGTTTTGTTTTTTTTTAATTTGAAGCATTGTATTTACACCATTTAATTTTTTAATTTACACAATCTCTAGCATTACTGTGATATTACAGCTCATTCATTCAGTCCCTTGTGGAACTTTGCCTCTCTAACAGCACTCTCGTAGGCCTCTCGGTTGTGAGCAAGATGGCCTGCTGCTGATGCATCCATTTGCAGATCATCAACGATGTCTTGCAGCCATCTTCGCCTTGGTCTTCCTCTCTTTCTTTTTCCCATTATGTACCCTTCCAAGACAGTCTTCTCTAGATTATCATGACGTTTAATGTGTCCAAAATATTTAAGTTTTCTCTCTTTAATCTTTAATCTTTTATTACAGCTAGTACTAGCAAAAAGCTGAGAAGTGTATCAGCAGCTACCCTTCTAGCACGTTTTGCTGCTGAACCAAAAAAAAAACATCATCTTCATCCTCAGAATCAGCCACAAGCGGGTCCAAAAATTGAAAATCTCTACCACTGCATCCTCCTCACCACAGTCTAGACACTTCTGAATTAAATTTTGAGCTTGTAATGCAGAAATATGCTGCTCTGGACGAAATAAACTATCACTGGAAGCCATATTTGTTGATAAACAAAAACCTAGCGACGATAAACTTAAAAAAAAACCAGTTAAATTAACCCACAATGGCAATGTTTTCAGCTGAAACGCGCGCCTCGTGTCGAGAAATGGATTCCGGAAGGAACTCCTGGTTTTAAGTATACTTGATTATTTTCAAAATTAGAGAGCTACAAACTGTCATTGTACTGCGCGGAACATAGTGTTCTGAGGGGTCCATAATCCACGCATGACGCGTCACAAAGCATACAAAGATTAAATGATTTTTATGTATTATATTCCATGTATTACATGACATTATTTTTAATTCTGGATGTTAAACCATAATTGTGCTTTTTTGTTTATTATTTCATTAATTTTATGTACCTCTCATCAGGCAGTGAATCTTTCAGCCACAACAATATTTGTCTTGTCTTATGAGATATCTGATTGCTTGTATATTTTTCACTAATGCAGCTTATGGTTGCATTTGAAACTGGAGAGTCTGGCTGTATAAGACGGCGTTGCTATATGTTGGTCATTATAGGGGCGGGGGGTAGAACACTTAAGTAAATAAAGTTCAGTGCTATAACATGTCTTAAGATCAATAGACATGTTTATCTTCACTTTAAAATAATAATATAATGCAGATTAGCACAGTAGCTGTGTTGAAATTAATCAGAAAATATGAAGCACAGCACATTAAATCATGAATACTACTGTAAGAACTTTTCAGTTACACAGAAGTATGTAGATACATGTACTTACACCCACATATATACATTTTGTACTCAGTAAAAGATGATGCAGTGTACTGGTTCATCTCCTTCTCTTGTCTTGTTGTGAATTTGTAGTGTTTTTAGAACAATATTGAATAAGAATATTTGGAAATTTATCACAACATGAAACGGTCCTATAGTACATCAGCTGTAAATACAAGGTCCGGCATAAAGCATAGCTGGATTTTAAAAATGGAAAATATATAAACGCTATATATGTTTTTGGTAAAAAAAAGTGAAATGGAACTCAGAAAAGTGTGTATTTTTATTATTACTGACAATCATATTTAGGTTTTGAAAATTACACTGGTTAGATGACAGCCATTACATTTGATGCATTCAGCCAGGCGTCTGGAAAATTCCTGCATAGCACCATTTAATATGTTCAAAGGGATATTTTGAATGCAGTGTTGGATTTGATCCTTTAGGTCTGCGACTGAATGTGGTCATGTTCTTGAGGTACCTCCATAAAAAGAAGTCTGCTGCCGATAAATCCGGTGACCTTGCCGGCCAATGAATATCCCCAAATCTGGAAATAAGACAATTGGGAAATGCTTGTCGCAGCGGGCTGTGTGGACAGTTGCTCCATCTTTTGAAACCATATTAGCCTCTTATTTCTATTGGCCAAGTCTGGATGAAGTATTCAGTTAGCATCTGCACATAATGATCACTATGAACAGTAAGAGGATGCCCATCTTCGTCTTAAAAAAAATATGGCCCAATGACGCCAAATGATGAAATGCCACACCACACTGTTACTCGTTCACTATGGAGCGGTTTCTCATGCAGTAATTGTGGATTTTCAGCTGACCAGTATCTGAAATTCTGCTTGTTCACACTTACTGACTGCTCAAAATGTGCTTCATCAGACATTATGAGGTTATTGAGCAAATCCGGATTTTCTTCAGTCTTATCTTATATCCTTCCCGTGCCGTTAAACGTTACATAGGGCTCGCAGGGTAGTTCGCCAATTTTCCCTGTCTTCGGCGAGCCTTTCAACCGTATCAAGGGGTTTTATGCCTATTAATTTGGCCTCTCTTAACATTGTCCTCTTTTTCTTCGGCCTGTTGTGTTCCACTTGATAGCTTGTTTTTGGATTCTCTGACTGTTTCCTCTCATCATGTGACCAACATATGTCCATCTCGTTTTCCTGATCACCCATGAGACTGGTTGTTCAGCCATCTGCCTTATCTCTGCATTGTTATTGAATTCATTTTATACAGCTTGGTTGACTGAGTGCCTGTAGCCATTGATGACTGTCTAGAGAGACTCATACACTAACCATTCTCTCTTGGTTGACTGAGTGACTCTAGCCATTGATGACTGTCTAGAGAGAATAATACACTAACCATTCTCTCTTGGTTGACTGAGTGACTCTAGCCATTGATGTCTAGAGAGAATAATACACTAACCATTCTCTCTTGGTTGACTGAGTGACTCTAGTCATTGATGACTGTCTAGAGAGAATAATACACTGACCATTCTCTCAGTCCACTAGCTACTTAAAAAAATATTCTAGGCTATTTTGCTTCTTCCTAAAATGCAACAATACTCTTATCCTACAGTAAATAAATTATTTTCTGTTTATTTGGCCTAAAGATTTGCATAATTGTTTGTAGGTACATGTAACTGGCCCACAAGTCTTGGTTTGGCCTGTGTTGATGGATTGTGCTCTATTTATTATTTTCTTTAATACAGTGTCATATTTCCTTTTTAAAAAAATCAGGTGTTAAAAAAATGATCTTTTTTGCAGAAGAATGCCAGTAAACATGGTTGGAGCTTTATTTTTCATACTGAAGTTCATGCGATCGTTACCACCCCAAGGCATTTTAGTAAAGCAGCCATAAAAATGAGTGCCCCCCCCCCCCCCCCCCCCCCCGGAGTCAGGGAATGAAAGAGGACCAGGCATCAACCATTGGTGTGTCTACAGGTCAAGGAAAATATGGACAATAACATAATGTTATTCATAGTATATTGAAATTATGCTCCATATAGTGGAAGAAGCTGCAGAATACACAATAAACAATCATAAACATTATATTATACCATGCTTGCAAAACTTGGGACAAATAAACAAACAGAATGAAACAGAAATTTGAATCAAAAGAGTTGTTGTTTTGGAGAAAGAAGCAAAATGTGCTCTGGTTTGCCAGAAGTTTTCATTGTAAACAGATCAAACCCATAAGGATAAAGCTGGCAAATTTCTTCAGGCATATCATGAGTAAATAGATGTACACTACATGCATTTTCTTGGTAATAGGAATTATTCTGGTTCACATCAAGTGAATGGAAAAAATGCAGTGTTTACAACATAAACTTAATAAAATGAAAAAAAAATACATGAGCAGTCTAGATAAGTTTTTCAATACGTTTCAACAAGGTTGACTGAGTATGACTTTGTTCAATGTAGAAATGAAAATCTGTTGATTAAGTTCAACAAAAATTTTGCACAACAAACCTTCTTGATCTTCAGTTTTGAAGCCTACAGCTTTGCCACCCATAAATCTAGTATTCACCAATCATTTTCTCCTGGCATGAAGATAACCACATGATTTGTAACTGTGCTTTGTCAGATGATTTTTTCAGATAATGATTAACTAAATTAACTGATCACAGAAACAGTGTCTATGCATAAATTTAAAAGAAAATAGACAACTTATCTTTTCTCAACAAAAGACTTTAATCAGCTTTCAAAAGTACATTTGTGCCAGTTTCTTATCTTATATCTTATACCCTTCCCGAGCTGTTAAACGTCACATAGGGCTCGCAAAGTAGTTCGCCAATTTTTCCTGTCTTCAGCGAGTCTTTGAACCTCATCAAAGGATTTTATGCCTGTTAATTTGGCCTCTCTTAACAATGTCCTCTTCAGAGTTTCACGTGGTCTGCCTCTTTTTCTTTGGCCTGTTGTGTTCCACTTGATAGCTTGTTTTTGGATTCTCTGATCATTTCTTCTCATCAAGTGACCAACATATGTCCATCTCCTTTTCCTGATCACCCATGAGACTGGTTGTTGTTCAGTCATCTGTCTTATCTCTGCATTGTTCTTGAATTCGTTCCACTTTGTGCCGAGTATTTTCCTTAGACATATGTTTTCAAAAGAGTCTAATTTCTTGTCTATTTCTTTAGTTGTTTTCCAGCTTTCGCATGCATAAATGAGGGTGGATATTACATTTGAATTGAGTAGTCTTAACTTAGTTTTTGTGCTTATAACTTTTGAATTCCATATGTTCTCAAGATTCTTGAAGATTGATGCTGCTTTTGAAATTCTGATCCTAAATTCCTTTCTAGTGTCACCATCCTGGTCTATGTAGCTGCCAAGGTATGCAAATTGATTGACTTCTTCAGTATCTGTCCCTTCTATGTTTATTTTTCCATTTTGATTAAAGGGAATTTTCATTATTTTTGTTTTGTCCTTGTTAATTTCAAGTCCTATTTTGCTAGCCATTGAAGACAGGCTATCTGTTTTTTCTTGCATGGAATTCACATTACTACTGATAAGAGTTATGTCATCAGCAAAATCAAGATCTTCTAGTTGGGTCCCATGTACCCAATCGATACCTGTGTTACCTGTGCAGCATTTTTTCATTATGAAGTCTTTTGTAATCCCAAAAAGTAAAGGAGACAGTATACATCCTTGTTTCACACCTGTTTCAATCTGGAACCATTCACTCATCCCTTCTTCTGTCTTGACTGCACAAACATATCCTTAATGATGTTGACAGTTTTAGATGGTATTCCATATAGACTTAAAATTCTCCATAATGAATCTCTGTGTATGCTATCAAATGCCTTTTTAAAATCTATGAAGTTCAGTATTAATGGTTTCTGCTTTTCAATATATTCTTCAAGTATTATTCTGAGAGTAAAGATCTGGTCGAGACAGCTTCTACCCTTTCGAAATCCTGCTTGTTCTTCTCTCATTGCAGTATCCACTATATCTTTAAGTCTATTCAAAATGACCTTGCAAAATACTTTTGACACAACTGATATTAAAGTTACTCCTCTCCAGTTGTTATAGTCATTAAGGTTGCCTTTTTTTGGTATTTTAACAATGATTCCTTTTTTCCAATTAGAAGGGACCTTTTCTTCTTTCCAAATCTTGTTAAACATTCTCTGTAGTTGTCTCGTGTTGTAACTATTGATAGCTTTTAGCATTTCAGCTGTTATTTCATTTTCACCTGTGCCAGTTTGTAGGTTAAAAAATCAATCCATTTACCTATTTTCTGCTGATCAGTATCTCTTGTAAGTCACTGTTATTTGAATTTTAATACATTGTTATATGTTTGGATAGCAGAGGGTAGACTTTGAATGATTATTGATATTCAAGCTTTCTTTACAAGAAATTTGTTCATTTACTTTGCATCTAATGTGGAGATAAATGCTGCACTAGGATTTTTGTTTCTTTTTTTCACATGAGTGTGTGCTTTGCTGAGTCAGTTTTGTCAACAGATTATAGGTCTGAAAAGATTGAAACATAATGCTGCTATACATACAGTCATAGATAGATAGAGGAACAGGTGCTGCTGTACATACAGTCATAGATAAATAGAGGAACAGGTGCTGGTGTACATACAGTCATAGATAGATAGAGGAACAGGTGCTGGTGTACATACAGTCATAGATAGATAGAGGAACAGGTGCTGGTGTACATACAGTCATAGATAGATAGAGGAACAGGTGCTGATGTACATACAGTCATAGATAGATAGAGGAACATGTGCTGGTGTACATACAGTCATAGATAGATAGAGGAACAGGTGCTGATGTACATACAGTCATAGATAGATAGAGGAACAGGTGCTGATGTACATACAGTCATAGATAGATAGAGGAACAGGTGCTGATGTACATACAGTCATAGATAGATAGAGGAACAGGTGCTGGTGTACATACAGTCATAGATAGATAGAGGAACAGGTGCTGGTGTACATACAGTCATAGATAGATAGAGGAACAGGTGCTGGTGTACATACAGTCATAGATAGAGGAACAGGTGCTGGTGTACATACAGTCATAGATAGATAGAGGAACAGGTGCTGGTGTACATACAGTCATAGATAGATAGAGGAACAGGTGCTGATGTACATACAGTCATAGATAGATAGAGGAACATGTGCTGGTGTACATACAGTCATAGATAGATAGAGGAACAGGTGCTGATGTACATACAGTCATAGATAGATAGAGGAACAGGTGCTGATGTACATACAGTCATAGATAGATAGAGGAACAGGTGCTGATGTACATACAGTCATAGATAGATAGAGGAACAGGTGCTGGTGTACATACAGTCATAGATAGATAGAGGAACAGGTGCTGGTGTACATACAGTCATAGATAGATAGAGGAACAGGTGCTGGTGTACATACAGTCATAGATAGATAGAGGAACAGGTGCTGATGTACATACAGTCATAGATAGATAGAGGAACAGGCAGACGAATGGACAGCAGGCAGATATTAATACCATTATCACCAAATAGTGGTAGGATTCATGCTTAACTTACTTGCTGGCAATGTGCTGTAAAGGCAGAGTATCCCTGGTATGAAGTTCTTGGGATCAAGATTGTTTCCAGATGGTGGAATATAAGAAGTGGTGGAGTAGAAGAAAAGTAAGAAGAAGTTTAGACTTTTCATTTGATATAAATAAAAAACAAGAATATAAATACAACAAATGAAGAACATAGATATGTTTATTCTATGTTTACTCTCTGTTCAGTTGATAGCTTGCAGTGGAGCTTCCATCAGGCATTTTTGATATTTTTAATGATACATCAACAACACAGAACAGAACTTCTCAGTGACAATGTTTGATAGTTTGCTGATTTCACAGTAGTGCAGCATGAATGTATCATCTTTCTTGGTGCAGACATAGTCCTGTCTCAAAGGCTGTCTTCTGTGAGAGCAGAGGATTTTGAAATTTCAGGTTAGGGATGCCCAGCCTGTACACATGTAATAATAGTGAGTGCTGAGATTGTACATACTGCATTTTTATACATTCCATATATCTTCTGGCAGAAATATCTTGCAGCCAAGCAAGAAACGCGGAGGCAGCTGGAACTACTCAAGGTTATCAGTTACCTGGTGCCTTTCTTGCTGGGAATGCGGAAAAGGATGAAAATTCCTGATATCAAGAAGCTGCTGCCAGCACTGAACTGTGAGTGACTCAGTTAACAACACTGTCTAATTAGTTTTAGTGGCTCTGTTTGATCTTAGAAGACAGTTCTGAAACAAGTGTAAGGTCAGAGATGCAACCCCAGGCAGAATGAGACAGTGGTTTGTGACACAAAACTGACTGCTTGCTTCAAGGTTCATGAATCATAGATGATAAATACCTTATTCAGTCTCCGTGTGGTGCTCCTTGTAGCAGACAGTATCTGGCTGTGAGATTAGGGATCAGAATGGGCAAGTATGCCTGGTCCCAAGAAATTAGCTAGCCAAAGACAGCATGTTGAGCTTACAGAGGCAAATATTGTATCATTGCTTTACCTGTGACAGCACAGTTAGCTTCCTTTTGAGGGCAAATGCAGAATAATAAAAAAAAAGTAAGTAGATATTTTCTGTCTGTTTGTTTCTATCATGGTTGATTCTCTCAATATTTGATTGATATAATCAGGTCTGACAACACAAACCATGCTTATATTGTGAAGTCCAGTGTCTTTTGTCTTGTATTTTTTGTCTTCAGTTTTGGACAGTTTTATTCTCAAAGTGTGTAGTACTTCATAGAGTTACACTCAGCTGCCATAGTCTTTCTCTAGTTCTTCTCAGTCTACATGATTTATAAAAAAAATCTCCTATGGATGCCTTATAATATCCTTGTATCTTAGCTATGGTCTACAACACTGGATTAAATGTGAAAAAAAAAACCAAAAAAAAAAACGAGATATTGGGAGACTGAGTATTTAAGCATTTGTTGAAGTTACAGAACTAGGAACAGAATTTGTGAAGATTCAGGTCCTAACTTAGGAGTGAACTTCAGAGACAAACCCCAGCACACAAACTTAGTGCAGACAACAGTGGTTAACAAAGGCCGAATAGCAGCTGGAAACATGACACAACTGACCAGTCACAGATGATTTCAGATGATATAGCTTGGTTATAGTTTGTTGAAGGAAAGGGAACACACAATGTCATTTATGCTTTACGAACACTAACAGAAAGAGCTTTAGAAGTACAGAAAGATCTCTACTTATGCATCATTTATTACACCATGGTATTCGACAAGGTGAAATATAATGAAATTATTAAAATGCTTGAAGATGTCAATACAGACGGCAAAGACCTGAGGATTGTAAAACATCTATACTGGCAGCAAGAAGCAGCAATTCGAGTTGAAAATAGAACTGGAAAATATCAACCTATAAAACAAGGGGTGAGACAAGGATCTGTACTATCTCCAGACCCTTTTTCTCCATACAGCGAGAATATTCTAAGAACGATCATCACAGAACCAGGCATAAAAATTGGAGGATACAGTATTAACAACCTTCGGTATGCTGATGACACAGTACTGACAGCTGAGAACCAACAAGACCTGCAAAATCTCTTGGATAAAGTGGCCAAAGAAAGTGAACAGAAAGGCCTTACTTTGAACATCAAAAAGACAGAGACTATGGTTATATTTAAGAAACAGAATCCACCAACATGCAGTATAAAACTATTCTAAAGCAGGTGCAGAAATTCAAATACCGTGGAGCAGTAATAACTTCAGATGGGAAATGCAGAACAGAAATTAGGAACAGAATAGGCCAAGCAAAGAATGCATTTTAGATAATGAGAAACATATTATGCAACATATCCTTATCAATGAGTGTTAGAAAACAAGTCCTAACATACTATGTGGAACTTATCTTGTTATATGAACATGAATCATGGACAATAGGCAGGTCTGCACAAAATTCACTGGAAGCAGCAGAAATGTGGTTTATTAGAAGAATGTTGCGAATCCACAGGATAGCAAAAATAACTAATGAAGAAAGTTTGAGAAGAGCTGGAGAGACAAAAAAATTCTTGTCAAAAAAATAAGAGATAGACAATGTACTTTCATAGGACATGCAATGAGAAGAGGGGGCATAGAAAATATTATAACAACAGGAAAAATAGAAGGAAGAAGATCAAGAGGAAGACCAAGAGAAATGATACTGGACAGTCTGACAAGATGGTGTGAGAGGAAATCACCAACTGAGCTGATGGCCTGCATGAAGGATCGTGTACTCTGGAGAAGCATAATAGCCAATGCCAGTCGGCACAGCACCTGATGATGATGATGATGATGATGAATTTGGTTAACAAGCTGTTCACAACAGACTTGTTTCATCTCTACTGACAGAATATCACATGCAAAATGAAAGCCCACGCAGGAAGAAGTACAAACTGCACAACATTTACCACGAGAATATCCAGCCTATACAGACTTATACCAGCGTTTTAATCAAGTGCTATGGAAAACTTGAGAAAACTGTGGATATTATCCTGGCTACACTATAAAGCCCAAGGTTTAGCTTGATGTAGTACTGGAACATTGATGAGTGAAGATAAACGCACAAGAAGAAAAAGCAGAAGAAAAAAAGCACTGTGTTCCAATGATCTGCAAAGCTCAGATTTTAGTCACTTGAGATGTCTCCACAAATAACATCCAAACAGCAGTTTCATGTTGTGATTTTATTAGTGGTCTTTATCACCAGAAATTTTTAGAGTTATGGCAAACATATCCTCCGGATCTTTAGTACTGCACTGTTTTTATTTTCTTCCACAGCTGAAGACTGCATAACAGAGCGAGAGTTTCCTCCTCTTTTTTTGGGCCCTGATTTCCAGTGCAAAAATTTTAAATTTGCAGATCAGTACTTTCATCTTCATGGAGGTAATGGTTTTTCTAAATCTTTTTTTATTCTTTAAGATGTGTGAACAAACCTCTTGAAGATAAAGAAAAAAGAACTGATAAAAAGAACTGATAGGTGATATACACCTATCTATCATCTTTCTATCATCCTGGAAGCAAAATGACTGTTTTCTTGTTAATGCGATTTTGGCCATTTTCATTTTTATGCAACACATTTCTGTTTTCATTACAGGTATTTCATTTGACCTGGAAACAAAGTCGATGGTTCAAGCCACTGAACCATTTGTCAGTGTATACCAAGATATTGAGCAACTGGCAGTGAAAGAACTCTACAAACATCTCAAGCTCGATCAGCCCATTAAGGATTATTACAACATACCAGTTTGTACTGTCAATGGGAAATCGTGAGTTTTTTGTTTTCATTTTTTAGTCTGAATTTATTTTCAGTGACAGTAGACTTACATGTTGAGAATCTGAAAGGAAACAACAATGTACTCTGCTAGTGTGACAGCATGCCTGTCATGGCTGGTGACAAGAGATAGTCAAGACCCTATCCTACTCATATTTGGTGCTCCTTGTAACAGTTTTATGTGCTCCCTTCTTGAATCCACTTCATTTTGTAGACAGTCTAACTCTTCAGTTTAGAAAATTTCAGGAATTTCTGTTCTCATCTGCTTGTGCTTAAATCTTGAGTTGAAGTTGTTGTGCTTTAATTGCCTCAATTATTTTTGTCTTGTTAATTCTTTATTTTGTTATACATCTTGAAGTATTGTCAGGTATGTCTTTAAATGTTTGAGATTATAAGTTTTCTCCAGCACTTGGCCTATAATGAGGAAGGCGTGCCAGAAAGTTGATTGTGAAGTTATTTCATATCCATATTTTGGGATAACAAATAGTTGTCATAGATTTCCTGATGTAGCAGTCTTGATCTTACTTTGGAGGTGAGGCAAATTTAATTTAGTGTGACTTTGGCAAAGCACTCTTTGTGCCAGTTCTTTAGGAGAATTATGAAATGCATTATGAAGAGGTGCTAGATCATTTGAGAAGGAAATGAGGGCTAAATTTTAGACAAACGACACAAGCACAAAGAAACTGGACAGTGTAGCAAACTGATTATGCTAATTAAATATGGTAGAGTCAGCATTCAGAGGAGCTCTCACTAAAAACATGTTTGGCAGCTTCCACAAACAGTTAACATCTGTTGCTTGAAAACCATCTTCTTTCACCAAAGGAATTGAAATTCTTAATACTGATCTCGACAGCATAGAGCCTGATGAGAAGAATAAGACATGTAATAGTACTTCAGATATCACAAACAAAATACATTTTTTCTTCTGAAACCTTATACTCTGGTGGGCTTGGCTGAAGCTGTGAATTATTTTTTGGTGTACATTTTATTTATTTATTTGTTTGTAACTAGAAATTTCCTCAAATTATGATTGCCCGTTCATTGCCTCAAAAGAATCAGTATTAGGATACTTTGTATCATTGCAGATACTACGCCTTTGTGATAGAGTTTGAGACCTTCTATGGATCTTCTCCGCACAGACCCCTCTGGGTTCAGGCCTTTCAGGAGGAAATAGAAAAGCTGAGGCCTAAGAGACTGCCAATCACTGACATCCATATTCTTGAACAGTTGAAGAAGTACTTTGGCGTTAAAAAGGCTATCAAATACAAGGTCACACATGTTCTCACAAATTAGATTTCATTTCCCTTTTGTGATATTCAGTATCACAGTGTGATTCTTAACACATAAACCGATTGTAGAGAGCAAAGACCTTTAAGATTTGATGCAGGACACATCTGGTCAAGTGCTTTGAGCTATACTTAACCTTTTTGCTACTATGTTTACCCCGTGTGTTGTGGCACACTGTACTTGCGTGTAACTAAATACTTACATATAACTAAAAATAGTCACTGCAATTCTCCGTTTTTGAATGACTAGTTGTTTATAGCAGCGACTAGTACAGGGTGTTTGCAAAGTCAGTGTGCTCTATAGTGCCTAGTGTTGATTCCTGTATCGTAGTGGTATCTTAGCTGTGATATCTAGCCACATCTACCTGCCGTGACTGGAGTCGCCGATTAAGTGTGCTGATAAAAAGTGTTACGTAATATAAGCTAATCAGTACCTTATAACAAATGTTGAAAGTGATGTCCTCGTGTATCTGTGCAAGCTTGAACACATTTAATTTTATTCACGAACACTTTTCTTAATTCTGCTTGTGAAATGTTTCTTATGTAGGCAGTTATTGCAGTTTTTTATTCATTCTACATGCATGGGCAATTTTGACAAACTTCAGACTTAGCTGCTCCTTATAGATAAGTCTGGTGGATTTAGATCCTGTGAACAAGGAGGTCATAAGTTTTTAGAGATGACAAGATCTTTGAAAATCTTCTTCAGAAGTTTCATGAAATTTTTAGCTGTGTGTAGTGCCATCTTGTTGAAATCATGAGTATGCGATTTTGTCTTCCTCAAGCAGGCTGATGAAATCGTGGAGTATTGAACAGTAACATTCACTGTTGACTGTCTCTTCAAAGAATATAGGGTCAACAATGAGCCGTCTGGATATTGCAGTCCACACTCCAACTTTCTGGTCAAGCAAGGGTGTTTCATGCATAGCATGAGGATTCTCTGACTACCACAATCATGTATTTTGTGTGTTAACCCAAGAGGTTTAAACTGGGCGTCATCTATGAAAAAGGTGACATCAAGAATATCAGCAGTTTTAATTTCAGTGAAATTTGTAAACAATTCACAGTGACAGAGTTGTTTTTCATGATCTGCTGGCAGCAGTTACTTTATATGGGAAGAGTTTCAAACATTCTCTGACCACTTTATGCGCCATTCCAAGCCTGATACCTTTCTGTTGTGCCAACTTACGCAAAGCCTTTGATGGATTCTGAAGCATACAGTCAGAAATGTTTGATAACATCTCCTCATTAAGTTTAGATAGTCTCTCACTACAGTGCACGTCTGACACTGAGCCTGTTTCATGAAGTTTCTCAATAAGTTTATAAACTGTATTGTGATGTGGTACAGGTGTTCCTAGGAATTTTTCAACAAATTGCCCCCGCACTAAATTGTTGTATGTATTGCTTTCTTGAAATACGTGCTCAACAAGAAAAATACGTTCCTCCAGTGAAAGAACCGTGGTGAATAACCTCATCATCATGTGCCGTGCTGACTGGCGTTGGCCATCATGCTTCTCCAGAGTATCCGATCCTTCATGCAGGCCATCAGCTCAGTTGGTGATCTCCTCTCACACCATCCCGTCAGACTGTCCAGTATCATTTCTCTTGGTCTTCCTCTTGATTTTCTTCCTTCTATTTTTCCTGTTGTTATAATATTTTCAGTGCCCCTTCTTCTCATTGTATGTCCTATGAAAGTACATTGTCTCTCTCTTATCTTTTTGACAAGGTTTTTTGTCTCTCCAGCTCTTCTCATACATTCTTCATTAGTTATTTTTTTTTTATTTTATATTATGGTGAATAAACTGATTTAAATAATTCATCTGTCATGCACTTCAAATGCTGCTTAACAACTGAATACACACACACAGACAGACTGAATGCAGTGATTGTTACAAACAGCAGACTTCAACACACTAACGTACCAGGTAGATGTGACTAGATACAGCAGACACTAAGATATCACTATGATACCAGAATTGATACTAGGCTAGTGCACACCAACTTTGTGAACACCCTGTCTGTAGAACACAAAACACATAGTTAGTACCAGAGGTATGGACATCTTGGAACAATCTTGGAACAAGTTAAGATGTCCTTAGCAGTGATATAGCAGCTTGTCTAAATACTTTCATTGCTGCAAAAGGGTTAATCTGTGTGAATGAGTGGAATTGCTGCAGAGTTTCTAGAGCCATTTTTTGTTGAGTTTTGGTTTTTAGTGTTAAGTTATGCTCAGTAGCAAGAGGAGAAAGAATTTATGCTCAATAGTAAGAAGCGATAAAGTGCATAAGAGAACAAGGGAAAAGGGAATTTATGCTCTGTAGCAAGAGGAGATAAAGTGCTTTAGAAAACAGGAAAAGAGAGCATTTATACTTGGTAGCAAGAGGAAATAAAGTGCTTAAGAAAACAGGAGACGAGAGAATTTATGCTCAGTAGCAAAAGGAGATAAAGTGCTTAAGAAAACAGGAGACGAGAGAATTTATACTCAGTAGCAAGAGCTTAAGAAAACAAGAGAAGAGAGAATTTGTGAAAATTCTGACTTGGTATTTTACACCCTGATTAGTGGTTGAGTTGATTCTTATTTTGTTTTTCAGAGTTTGACTGAAGTATTATTCACTGGAAATGAGAAATATGTTCATATGAACATTTATATCCCTCATACTGCCTCATCCGTGTGTACAGTGAATTCTGGTGCACCATACTTTGCAAGCAGATATTTATCAAATTTTGGAAGCAGTGTTCCCATAATCTAGCATATGAGGGGTCCATTTTTACAACACAGTTGATTGAAGCATAATGACAGCTGATCTTAAACTATCACATAAAGAGCTAGTTCAGTATCAGTGTGACTGTTTCAGTGTTCATGCTTGGCAATATTTTTGCTGTTATTTAAAAGCAAGTTATGAAGATGTATTTTTAAAAATTCATTTCATTGAATTATTTCAAATTTTGTTTTGTAGACACCTGGAATTGGAATTAAATTTTGTGCACGGAGAGGTATGGTATCCATATTTAATGTCTTGGCTCGGAAGGTCACAGGAGCAAGGATTATCAAACAGGATGAGCAAGGACTGTCACTGATTCATCATGCAGCCATGTACAACCAACCTCAAATCATTTGTCGTTTATTAATGAATGGTATGGATATCAATGTGCGCAGAAACAATTTTATGGCAACAGGTGAGTGTCATTTATGCTAGGAATGTCATTTATGTATAGAGTATTTTCTTGTTTAAATTTTTATCATCAATGCTTGATCAACAGGAGATCATTTTGTATTGAAAACTTCAGAAAAAACTAAGATGGTGTAAAATGTTTATATGAAATTTAAATTAAAAAAATTTTTCTGTTAACCCAGTGTAGATTTGAGGGATGTTCCTTGTTCATGGTACTGACTGTTGTGGTACTGACTGTTATGGTACTGACTGTCATTATACTGACTGTTGTGGTATTGACTGTTATGGTACTGACTGTTGTGGTACTGACTGTTATAGTACTGACCGTCATTGTACCGACTGTTGTGGTACTGACTGTCATGGTACTGACTTATAGTATTGACCGTCATTGTACCGACTGTTGTGGTACTGACTTATGGTACTGACTGTCATGGTACTGACTGTTATGGTACTGACTGTCATTATACTGACTGTTGTGGTAGTGACTGTCATTGTACTGACTGTTGTGGTATTGACTGTCATGGTACTGACTGTCATTATACTGACTGTTGTGGTATTGACTGTCATGGTACTGACTGTCATTATACTAACTGTTGTGGTACTGACTGTCACGGTACTGACTTGTGGTATTGACTGTCATTGTACCGACTTGTACTGACTGTCATGGTATTGACTGTCATTGTACTATCCATTGTAGTACTGTCATGGTAATGATATCCCAGTTTCCCTTCATTCACAGACAGCCATTTGTACAGTGTATTCTGGTGTGCCTTGCATTGCAGACAGATATTCATTATTTTCAGATTTGCTTTTCTCAAGCTTTGACATGTCAGGTACCCTTTTTTACAGCTACATGAACTGCAGTTTAGGGTCATGAACCCAGAAGTTTCATATGGGGAGACAAGTCTCCATTGACTACTTACACCTCTCACTTTATGTAATATGTACTGTATAGTATTTTGCATCTTTTCAGATGACATTGTAACAAACAAATGTCATTTGTTAGTAATTACTGCTGTTCTTCTTTCTCACAGTTCCTCTGTTGACTAATCATAAACTAACATTTGATCAACAGAGTTTGTCGCAGAATAAGTCATGTTAGTGTTTTAGAAGTCAGTATCTTTGTGTAGGAATCTCATTTCAAGTGTGACCTTCAAACTTGTGTGTTCTTTGTCCAGTAACAGCCTAGATGTTGCTCTCTCATTTCTTTAATAAAATATGAGAATTTAAAAAGACATAAAGATATGTCAGAGCAGCAAATGTAGGCTAGAAAAAAAGATATTGTTATGGTGATAAACAATAGCCAGAATCACATAAAATGCAATGCATTTAACAATAGAAATAGAAAAAAAGACTGGCAGTAAACAATAGCCAGAAGCAACAAAAAAAATCCCACTTTTGCAATAAACAGTAATCAGAAATGGCAAAACAAACACTATGATAATAAACAGTAGCCAGAAGCAACAAAAACACTGTGACAATAAACAGTAGGTAGAAACAGAACAAAATATGATGGCAATAAACAGTGACCAGTAAGAGAAATTCTCTCTCTCTCTCTCAGGTCTTGCCAGTCAGGCTTTGGTCGTCATTGATTTCACAACCATCTATCCTTTGCTCTTTCTGTAAGATGTGTTTTGGACCATACTTTGTGCTAGTTTTAGCCCATCAGGTATCTTGTTTCTTTGTCTTGCTCTGCACCTTTTTCCCTCCAGTTTTCCTGTTGTCACTAGGTGTTCCAGTTTGCCTCTTCTTGAAACATGTCCTACAAATCTGGACTGTCATGTTCTGAATTTTGCCATAATTTCTCTCTATTGCCCGGCATCCATTAGAACCTTTTGATTTGTTTTCTTGCCTGCCCATCATATTCTTATAATTTTTCTTAGGCACATCTCTGCTGCTTCCAATATATTTTGAGCGCTCTTTGTTTTCATAAATGCTGACTTGGCCTGGGCTATTCTACTCCTTATTTCGGTTTCGCATATACTTTGACAATAAATAGTAGGAAAAAAAACAGAAAAAAATGCTACATGATAGCCATAAATAAGAAATTACTCATAATGAAGCTGCTATGGGCTGTCAGTGTGGCTAGGAAGAAAGTCACCGGCGGATTTCATAATCAAGTCTAAAGACAGGGAATTGTGGAGAGAAGTGATCTTCTACGCCACGTGGCATGGCACTTGAATTGAATGAGAATATGCACAAATTCTGCTACATTTGGAGTGTTGTCTCTTCTAGCATTTCCCAAGTTATTTTAGAGCATGACTCTAAGCCTAAAATACCACGTGACTCAGAACCCATGAACAAGATTTTATACATTTTGGAATTTAGCAGAAAATTCAGAATTTTTTCAATGAGTAATAGCAAGTAGTGGTTTGTTTTTACACTACTAGTTTGGTTTGAATGCATAAAGTAGTAAGATTGCCCTAAAATCCTGGAATTTAAAAAAAAAAATATTAACTTATTTTATTTATTTATTTATTTTTCATTGCCATTTTTTCTTGTGATTTTACCTCAGATCTCCTGCCATCTGGGTCTTGACCTGAGGTTGTGAGCCACTGCTATAAGTGGTTACACAGTTAACCACCTTTTTTTTTTTTAACCACTTGCCGAAAATTATTTTCATTTTTAACATTATAGGGGCTGTTATGAAAGATTTTAACAGCTGTGTCAAGACTTCATTGTAATTTTCAAACATATTTTTTTCATATTCCTGTTGTAATTGATCTTTTTGCTGTAAATGAATATAAAAAAATATTGGTGTATTAATATCATTGCTATTCTTTTTTTTTCATGATCAAAATGTCAATATTTCCAATCACAAATCTGCCAGGTAGGCATTTGGCAACCATTTCAGCTTAATAAGATTCCGCAGAAGTGCTATTTATCTTGCACCATTAATGGAAGTGTTATTATTATATAATAAGGAAAAATAGCAAGTTATCAGCAGGCAAAAATAACATTTCAGAGAAAAAAAAATGTTAAATAAGAAAGGGCATAAAGAATGAACAGTTTAATCAAGTTGTTTAGACCTGAGCAGGCACAGCAGGAGAAAAAAGCAACAGATTTGATGGTTAGAATTTTGTAAATATTTTCTAAAAAATAAATTTCAAAAATGAGTAAAATCATTTTGAAAAAGGTCACATTCTCATACTTTTTTTTTCTTTTGCAGCAATAAAATTTTATCATAACATCATGGGAAGTTACACAAATCAAAATGTAAGGTGCATATGTGGTTCATAGCATGACTCTATATATTTAGAACATTCTGTAGGCATTTTATGCACTCATTGGCATGTTTTTACATTAAAGAAAAACACCCTAGTTCTAGTACATATGTGGTAATTCTAAGTCTTTAATGTTTTGTTCATTTATATATACATTATTTGTTTTATGCTAGCTGAAAGTTTAACTGGTAAGTCTACCAAGCTGGTTTCATTTTAAACTTTGCTGTCATGTACATAGTGTACTGTCATTGTTGTATCATTGTGAATCTCTTAGAACATTTGATTCCCTGTTTGTTCTGGTCATTACATACTGTGCATTAAGTTTTATTCTCGCTGTGAATTTGTCTGCTTTAGAGATATTTCTTCAATTCTGGTACACTATTAAAACAATAATTGTGTGGATTCCTGTGTTGAATAAAAGCTTGGATAACAGTCCAGGTGGTGCTGTTGATTGGATGTCTTATAAGTCTATATATGAAAATCTGAGTTGGCATTTGATGCCTGTGCTGAAGTTCTAGTAAAAGTGTATCAGATCAGACAAACAGTGACTGGCATCTTCTCCTAGAATGATGTATGATACAAGCTCCTGAGGAAACTCTGCCATCCCATGGGAACAGACAACAGACCTTACTCTGTTAGCCAGAATAAAACAGCACAGTAGATTTTTCTTAGAAATGTGGGGAGATATGAGACAGTTTTAGCTGGCTTGTTTTCTTGGCCAAGGTAACTTCTGCTTTGATAAATGTCTGATTTAATAAATTTCACCAAATGTCATTCACTCTAATTTCATAAATTTTGCCAAATATCTTACTGTCTGATTTCATAAATCTTGTCAAGTATCATTAATGTTATGTTTGATTTCATTTAGTCTTGCTAAATGTTGTTTACTGTCCACTGATTTCATAATAATCTTGTCAAGTTTCGCCCACTTTCTTTCTGATTTCATATAGTGTTGCCAAATGTACTGTATGTCCGATTTCATGGTAGTCTTCCCTAAGGTCATTCATTGTCTGTCTTTTGCACCCTCATGACAGAATATAAAATCCTTAACTTTCTGACTGAAATACTCTGATATTGTAGAATACAAGAGAGCTTTGGCTGTCCTTGTTCCTACCAGCAGTTCACATAGTTCACAATTTAAATTCAGAAGTGCCAGCTCTCCAAGATATTCAAAGATATCTATCCCAAAACAAGTGGATGGTACATTGAGATTTTTTGTTCAGATTGTTTGTTAATTTTGTTCATTTTCCACTTTTCCAGTTCCTAATAATTAAAAAGTAAGATTTTTAAGGGCATGCATCTTTCCCATCGCAACATATGCCTGTGAGACCTGGACACTTAACAAAACAGCTGAGAAACACATAAATGGCTTTGAATGTAAATGCTACAGAAGAGTTCTTCAAATATCATGGACACAAAAAAAGAACAAATATATCCATACTACAAGAATTTAATATTGAAGAAGGCTGGCTAGTAAAGAGGATTAAACAGAGAAAACTTACATATTTTGGACATATTAAACGTCATGATAATCTAGAGAAAACCGTCTTGGAAGGGTACATAACGGGAAAAAGGAAGAGAGGAAGACCAAGACGAAGATGGCTGCAAGACATCGTTGACGATCTGCAAATGGATGCATCAGCAGCAGGCCATCTTGCTCATAACCGAGAGGCCTACGAGAGTGTTGTTAGGGAGGTAAAGTTCCACAAGGGACATGCAAATGAATGAATGAATGAATGATTGTTTCCTCTTTCTTGCTTTTGTTTTTCAGTCATTTGCAATTGAAAAAACAAAAATTGGAATAACTGAGTATGAAGAAAAGTTTAGGAAGTAACCATTTGGTTCTGTAAAATTTGTAAGTTTTTTGCAGTTCCTACAGGCAGCAATCTTTCTGTTGAAAAGTAAAAAAAAAACTTTTCATATAGTCAGTGGCATACCTTTCCCTTCCAAGCACTTGCGAGGACTTTAATCTCTAAAATGTGGGTGACTTCTCCTGCTCATGATACCAAAGGGGTCTGCTGGTTACTGGTTTTTAATATGTTTTCAGTGCTGCATTTATTAAATGAATTCTTATTACATTGGGCCATCAAGAGCTTGAAAGCATAAATAAATTTGAATGTCTAGGTTCAGTCTTCACCATCAATGGCGACTGCGCAGTGGAAATTAAAAAAAAAAAAATTGCAGTTGCATCACAGAAACTCGGGCAAATGTATGTGGCAAGGTACCAACAAGAAAACAAAGTTATGTTTACTAAGAGCTTACAAGTGGTGACATATGTATGTGAAACATGGACACTTAACTTATTAAAAAAGAGAATAACATCATTTGAAATAAAATATTGCAGAAGGATGAATAGAATGAAAATCAAATAAAGAGATATTGATGAAATTAGGTGTCGCAGAAAACTGGCTTGCTAATACCATAAAAATGAGAAAGCTGGGGACTTTAATCACATCAAGAGACACAATAGCTTGGAGAGGTTGATAGTAGAAAGCATAGTGCCCAGCAAAAGAGAAAAGGGATGACCTTGCTGCAGGTGGACTCAGGACATCACAGAAGGTCTGAATGTGTCATTGTGAGACTCTGGTCAACTTGCTCTGGTCAACTTGCTCAAGACCATATTGCATTCAGGGAGGTTGTGAGAGGGATAGCACTCTGGAAAGGACATGTCACATGAGTGAAGAGAACTCTTATGCTGCTTCTGTCCTTACTGTCCTGCCTGGCTGCTTAATTTGAGCACATCCAGATTCTGTATTCTGACTGAGAGAAGCTTTATTTTGATTGAAAAATAATCTAAAATTGCTTAAGTAAGAGAGAAAATGATAAAGATGTAACATATTTGTGAAGAAAAAAAATTTGATGATTAAAAAAAATTAATAACTGTTATTGTTATAGTTTCATAAGAACAGAAAGATTTAAAATAAACATGTTTTGTGATCTTGTTCCTTTAATGTTTTTTAAAATTATGCACAAGAAATAATTCTGTTTCTCTCTTCGGCATTCACTGCTGAAAGTTCATTGTTGTTAGAACAGTTTGTCTCCACTTGTCTCTGTTCCTGGTTTCTTTCTCCTGTTTACCCTAAGTTATCTCTCCTTGTTTGCCTTGATTTGCCCTTGGTCCAGTCCTAGCCTTCTCTTGTATATATTTGAGTTTGGTGTGATGAATCTCGTTCATTCTGTCTACATGACTGAGCCATCATAAACAGCTGGTTTTATCACTAGAGGTGATTAGTGATTCTCGTTATAAACTGTGAATTTTTGTTGCTGTTGAACTTCCAGGCTGTTGATAGGGTCAGAAATTCTTCCTAAGACTGTTCTTCGTATATTATTTTCATTTTCTTTATTGTTTCTTAGCCATACTAGACTACTGGTCTTAGAGCAGTTTTGCATGTAGTTATCTTGGCCTCAGAGATGGTATTTTAGATATTAATAAATGTTGCAGATTTATTTCCTGCTTGTATTTTGGCTTTCATTTCCACTTTTACTTTGTTTTTTTTTTTTTACTTTTACTTTGCAAGTAATTAATATTTTGAGCAAAAACAAAAAGACCATGTACTTTAAGTTATATTATGTTAAATTATGTTATATTTAAGTTTTTATATGATTAAGGTGTCAGCTAAAATGTTATAACTGTGTACTTGTTGATTAATAAACCTGTTCCTACTTTTGTTTTAAATAGTCTTAACTTGTAAGTTATGTTAGATTTCTTACCATCTATGTTTATGTGAGAGGATTGTAAAATTTATATACAGCAGTATGTGTATTAATTTATTATTTTTATTAGTGCTTCATTTTATGTTATTCATTATAATTTTTTAAAAACCTGTTTCTTTCTTCCAATTTTGAAATATTAGTATACTAGCCTCACTTTGTTCATTTAGGATCATGCAGTAATCTGCTCTTGAAGCTAGTCAGACTTGACTTTTTTGTTTTGTCTAGCTCTCTCTCCCCAGTCTGACAAAAGAATTTCTGTCATACAGTCATTTTATTATTCACAAAATGACATCAAAGAAAAGTATCATATCAGATGTCGTGTTGCACATTGTCTGCCAGACCACTTGTTTTTAGTTGATTTTTTTCTTCGATGTAGTTTCAGAATGTTTCCTTCATCAAACTTGTGTAATTTAATCAAAATAACAGCACTTTGAAACATGCATAACTTACGTGGGCACATTTATTGCTTCCTATAATTAATCTGCTGTCTCAGCTTTTTTTGTGTTAATAAGGGCCAGCATGTTAAATAATAAGTCATACCAGAAAACGAGCCTTCATTATTCATTAGGTGTCATACAGACAGAGTTTACAGTCTTGCTTTTCTGTTGTATACCATTCTTGGTGTTTTCAGTCAGGTTTAGCTTTGTGACCAACAGAAGGTTAGAGGGTCCTATCTTTGTTCAAGCTGGAGCTTCTAGGTAACCGATGGTGAAGGAGCCTCTCTTTTATTTTCTAGCAAAGTCATGCTTCACCAGATTATGACTAGGGCATAGTTCAAAGAAAATTATGAGCAGAAATACAATTTTGACCAAAATTTAATGAGTGGACTTTTCAATTAATAATGATTGGTTGAATGTTATGACAGCAAACTCTTCTTGTACAATGTATAAACTAGGAAAAAAGTAGGAGCAGCTTTATTACTTAATGATTACAAAGTTGTGACATTTCGGCGTGAGAGTTAATCATACAAACACATACAGGACGAAGAATTAGAGAGAGGAGATAAAGCATAGATTCACATGAATGCTATTAAAAAAATAAATATAAATAAATTAATAATCTGACTTTCTGGTAACAGCCATCAAACAATGTCGTGCAGATGACACAAGCCACCTAGTGCTTGAGAACTGCTACATTCAGGATTATGGGATGCTGGAACCACATGGGTTAAACTTCAGCTACACCTAACATTCTCCTCTTCAGCAGTTTTAATCCCTCTCCACTGAGCTCCACTCCCTTCTCACTTGTTACACATAGTTCAGAACCTCCTCACAGCATCACACTACAACCCCTTTACCCTAAATCATCTATTTCACCTTCTCCTGGCCAGGTTAACACTGTACCACTCTCTCTCCCCTCCACGGTTTCCCCACCCACCACCCCCGGTTATGACCCACCGACCACACATCACAGGTCTCTATTTAAACGCCCTACCATGCCTATTTCTGACACACAGCATCGGACAAGTCACATCTTCTTACAGTTACAGCTAAGTGCTCTATTCATTATTAATTTTTTTTTTTAAAATAGCATTCACGAGAATCTATATTTTATCTCCTCTCTCTAGTTCTTCATCCTGTATGTTTTTGTATGATTAAGCCTCACGCCGAAACGTCACAACTTTGTAATTGTTAAGTAATAAAAAGCTGCTCCTACTTTTTTCCTAGTTTATACATTTTGGTATCACAGCTTTACTGCAGTGGCTTCATGTATAGTTGTGTACTTGTACACTAATTATTGTGTGTTCCTGTACAATAGTAAACAGTTCAGGACATTTGTTTTTGTATTCTTTTATCTGTTTTTATTTAATTATTTTTTTTATAAAGTGATTGATGTTACAGTAATTTAGTGTGTGACTTTATGCATAAGTTTCGGTCAACAGCTTTTGTTCATTTTTAGTTTTAGAAACAAAAGTGTTTCTGCACAAAATGTTGCAATATCCCTGAACTGTTGGTTTCTCAGGCCTCACAGCATTGCATGTAGCTGCTAGATGTGGTGCACTAGATGCGGCATCATGCCTGATATCCAATCATGCCAACATTCTAGCCCTGGATCAGGATGGCTGGACTCCCATTCACTATGCTGCCTTCTTTGACCATTATCTTATTGTCCGGCTCATGGTGCAGACAAATGCTGATCTTTTGGATCTGCCTACCAAGAGTGTGTAAGTTTGGCATTAGCTGTTGAGTGGTATAGGCTAAATGAGAGTTGAAATTACTCTGATGTAGCCATTGAGAAATTACTATAAGAGATGATGCTGTTGTTTTGTACCTGCCAGGAAGTTAACATGAGAGATGATATTGTTGTATTATAACTGCCAGGAAGTTAACATGAGAGACTATATTGTTGTATTATACCTGCCAGGAAATTAACATGAGAGATATTGTTGTATTATACCTGCCAGGAGGTTAACATGAGAGATGATGTTGTTGTATTATAACTGCCAGGAAGTTAATGTGAGAGACGATATTGTTGTATTATAACTGCCAGGAAATTAACATGAGAGACGATATTGTTGTATTATACCTGCCAGGAAGTTAACATGAGAGATGATGTTGTTGTATTATAACTGCCAGGAAGTTAACGTGAGAGACGATATTGTTGTATTATAACTGCCAGGAAATTCACGTGAGAGATGATATTTCTCTGTTACAACTGCCAGGAAATAACTTAGATCAGGATTACATGAACAGCAGGTAAAGGTAGTCCCATAGCGAATGCCATAGAAGATGAAGCATTAGAGACCTCATTATCCTGGCCCATCAGCTTGTGAGGTATGGTAGCCAGTTCCTTTCCTCGCTGCTTTTCCTTCCTAGATTTTCTCTGGTACCCATTTTATGAGGGTCGGTCGACCACAGGGCCCTATTGGGTTGAGAAAAAAAAAATCCTACTCAACTGAGGATTCAAACCCTCAACCATTCAGTTGGTAGATGAGTGCTCAAACCACTACACTAGTTGGTCCCTGAACAGCAGGTAATTTATTATTATTCTTACTACATATTCTGCTTTGCCTGAACAGTTTGTTTGGAGAAAATGACTTACCTATTTTGCACTAACTTCCATGTGATTCTGCCAATCAGCTGCAGATAAATGACATGATCCATATGGCTCAAAATCTAGCAAGAGTTGCAGGGATATCAAAAGTTGGGTAGGCTGAAAGAACTTCACCACCAGCTTCTTTGGGGCACCTCCTTCCAGATTTTTCTTTCAGGGTTTACTCCTGTAGCCTTTGATTCTCCTAAGCCACCCACACAGCAATGGGTTTGAAAAAGAGACTGATAGCACAGCTTACTGTCATATGGTAGTAGACCAACACACTCAAATACATACATAGCACATCAGTGTTTGTGTTAATTGGCAGTTACAGGGAAATTATTTGGTTGTTGCAGGTAAAATATTTGGCAGTTACAGGGAAATTATTTGGTTGTTACAGGTAAAATATTTGGCAGTTACAGGGAAATTATTTGATAGTTACAGGTAAAATATTTAGCAGTTACAGGTTCTTTATATACAAAGAAAGAAAAACCCAAAATGTTGAAAGTCATCAGTTACCATAACCAGTTATCAAAAACCTGGTAAAAAGCAACCAGCAATATCAGGTAGAGGATAGTATGCTGATGCTAAATGTGCACGGAGGAGAATCGGCCAGTTTTTAACTTTGGTTCAATATATGAGCATTTTGTAAAGTTAAATCTTCCCACAAAGAAATTTTTTAAAAATTTCACGCAAGCATTTCAGTATTCATTCCTGCTGCCGATTGTATGTTTGTATAGTGTGTTTAATTTTACTTTAAAAACATGTGTATATATAAAACCAGTCTCAGAAGATCCCGTTGCAACCATTGGCACATATCAGATGTGCATATCTGTGTAAAGTCCACTTGTTTAAACTCAAAATATTAATTGAAGTGCCACTTAACATGTTTCATACTCACAATTTTAACTATGGCACACATTATCATCTTCAGATCCATATCACTTCAGGTGAACTTTAGTATTATCAACATCAACCTTAACAGGGCAGCACAGTGGATTAGACACTCACTTACTGGCCGGGCGACCTGGTTTTGATTTCCACTCACCACGGTGGTGGTCAGACCATGGCTCAAAGCACCCAGGGTTCACCCAGCCTCAAGACAAGGGTTAACTCTCTGGGAAGGAAGAGGAATGATGCCACTAACTATAGAGTTGGTGCTGATGGTGATACAAGCCAGCACTTTCTGGCCAGCTGCTGGCTGGGCAGCAGAGCACTTATGATTCACAACTCATACATTTACCATTACCGCCTTAACAAGTTTGACTTCAGCTCCTACTATAACCAGTTTTCCTTCTTACATCTTACATCCTTCCCGTGCCGTTAAATGTCACATAGGGCTCGCATAGTTGTTTGCCAAGTTTTCCTGTTCTCAACGAGTCTTTCAACCTCATCAAGGAATGTAATGCCCATTAAACTGGCTTCTCTTAACAATGTCCTCTTTTAGAGTTTCACATGGTTGACCTCTTTTTCTTCGGCCTGTTGTGCTCCACATGATAGCTTGTTTTGGTATTCTCTGATTGTTTCTTCCCATCACATGGCCTACATATGTCCATCTTCTTTTTCTGATCACCCATGAGACATGTTGTTGTTTGCTCATCTGTCTTATCTCTGCGTTGTTCTTGACTTCGTTCCACTTTAAACCAAGTATTTTCCTTAGGCATTTGTTTTCAAAAGAGTCTAATTTCTTGTCTGTTTCTTTACTTGATTTCCAGCTTTCGCATGCAAAAATGAGGGTGGATATTGCATTTGAATTGAATAATATTAACTTGGTTTTTGTGCCTATAACTTTTGAATTCCATATGTTTTCAAGATTTTTGAAGGACAATGCTGCTTTTGCAATTCGAATTCTAACTTCCTTCCTGGTGTTACAATCCTGGTCGATGTAGCTGCCAAGGTATGCAAATTGGTTTACTTCATCAACAACTGTTCCTTCTATGTATATTTTCCCTTCTTGATTAATGAGAAGTTTCATTATTTTTGTTTTGTCTTTGTTAATTTCAAGACCTATTTTGCTAGCCAAGGAAGACAGGGAATCTGTTTTTTCCTGCACTGATTTCACATTGTCACTGATAAGAGTTATGTCATCTGCAAAATCAAGATCTTCTATTTGGGTCCTATGTACCCAATCAGTGCCAGTTTTAGCTGTACATCATCTTTTCAATATAAAGTTTATGGCAATTCCAAAAAAGCAAGGAAGATAATATACATCCTCGTTTCACACCTGTTTCAATCTGAAACCATTTGCTCATCCTTCTTCTGTCTTGACTGCACAAACAAATCCGTTGTAGAGATCTCTAATGATGTTGATAATTTTAAATGGTATTCCATATAGTCTTAAAATTCTCCACAGTGAATCTCTATGTATGCTATCAAATGCTTTTTTAAAGTCTGTGAAGTTCAGGATTAACGGTTTCTGCTTTTCAATATGTTCTTCAAGTATTATTCTCAGAGTGAAGATCTGGTCGAGATAGCTTCTCCCTTTTCAAAATCCTGCCTGTTCTTCTCTCATTGCAGTGTCCACTACATCCTTAATTCTATTCAGAATCACTTTACAAAACACCTTTGACACCACTGATAGTAAGGTTACACCCCTCCAGGTATTGCAGTCACTGAGGTTGCCTTTTGTTGGGTATTTTAACGATGATTCATTGTTGCCATTTAGAAGGGACCTTTTCTTCTTTCCAAATTTTATTAAATTTGTAGTTGGCTCATGTTGTCACTGTTAATAGCTTTTAACATTTTGACTGTTATTTCAAGTTTTCCTTGCCTCAGAGAAATCCTCACCAATAGGAGTTTTTAAAAAAAATCATTCTCATTATTCCATAAAGATTTAGAGATAACATTTATTTCTGGTAATAAAACAATGACTTAGAGGAGATTATATTTCTAGCACTGGATGACCAGTATATTCAGTCTTGTGAGCCAATCTGGCAAGAGGATCTGTGCCTGAGGCTGCCATAGTAATATGGAGAAAACTAACGAACTACAACTTGGCAGCATGGGTCTATATGTTGACATGGGCTAACACTTGAGCACTGTAGAAAAAGAAGAAAGCCTAGCCCAGATGAACTTAACCTAACAAGTCATGATCTCATATTGAAATTAATATAACAGCAATTATTTTTGTTGGATTTGAAGCTCTTGAAGAAAGTCCGCTTCATGAAATGCATGATGAGTGAAGAAGCTGTCTGATTTGGCAGTCAGTCAGCCATAACTGACATGTTAGCATTAGGGTTGGCAAACCGTAGCTGATCAAGATCATGTCCCACCTCTCCATTGGCACACCTAGTAACAGACCCAGCCTGGCTAACAGGACTGGCATCAGCATAGCCCCATTGTGGTGGAGTCTGCTTAAGAAGTATTGCACACCTTTGGTTGTTAGTTCCACTCAGGAACTTAAAAAGTAGCTGCCAGAACCTTCTCCCAGCCCCACGTGACGCCATGTCTTAATACCTTGCTGCAAGGAACACCAAACTTGCAGTTCCAAGGAGATGTAAGAAGAAGAACTGTCTGATGGATTGCTAAAGTCATTGAGTTTTGCAGGTTGCGTTCCACTCCTCTGCTTTTGGCTGCCAGTTCAGGTGCCTTGTCTGTTGTGAAGTGTCTGATTGCACTTGAAGCCGAGATCGGGATGACAGACTCAGAGGGCAACGGATTAGTCACACTTGCCGCCCTCCGTTTTCACACAAATATCTTGCATTATCTTGCAGGGATTGATCACCCAGACATCTCAGTGTGGAAAATCCTAACTGGTAGGTTATTGACTTGAAGAATATTGAGGAATTGTTTACTGCTTTACTGAGAAATTTAGGTTAAATTTTAATAGACCATGTATAGAGAAAAAAAAAAAGCTGAACAAAATGTATTGCACCTATTCATAGACTGTGGAAAGATAACTGTACTGCAAGAAGAGTGCAGTTTTTCAGTTATCAGCACTCACTAAAGATATTCTGTGTGAACAAATGCTATGTAGGAGTGAAGGTGAGGCTCTGGAATGTATGTTCCTAGTGTGTGTTCAGTGTACACAGTCCAAACAGGCAGATTTAGCTGGAGGATGTGGGTCTGCTGGGAGAGACGGTGTGAGCTTCCTGGGAAGTTCCGTGTACCCCCCCAGACAGAGCTTCAGACTTATCATAACCTTGAATCTGAATGCTGAAGAAGAGGACATAAAGACCCAGAATTTTTCATTAGAAAATTTAAATGTTGCACTTTGACACCACCTGGTAATCACTTCTTACTCTTTCTCATTGGCCTTACAGAAATGCTGTCTGACATTAACATGGACAAGAAAGACAGCGCTGTTAAATGCTTAGAAATTTTGTCAACAGCAGAACCAGACAACTGGATGCACATACTTAATGCTGGTAAGCTGCATTTTTGTTTTTGTATAAAGGAGAAGTTGAGTGAAATATGAGAAGTCGTGGAAAGTTGATCAGTGAGGGAACAAGATAAGAGCAAAATCATTGTAGAAATCTGACATTTTAGCTAGAGGTCATCAGCAGGGTAAAAATATTGCAATAAAATGCTTATCTAGGGCTTTATGCCCCTCACTCGACCCATTTTGTGAAATTCTTAGGATTTATGGTGTGTCTGATACATGGCCATAGAGGAGATTATTGATTCAGTGTCTTCTCTAATTCTTGGCTCCCATCTTTGTTATAAATTATGATGTTGCATATTTACTGACTTCTTATTTCTCTTCTTGTTTTACAAAATAATTCTTTGTGAGATGTATTTATGCTTTGTACAGGTGCTGTGCCAGCTCTTATCAAGCTGCTGGAGGACAACAAAGACATGCAGTCTGTGACAGCTGCAGTGCTATGCAACATATCAGAAAATGAACCAGTGAAGTTAGCTCTGACTGAAGCAGAGGCAGTGCCAGTTCTCATCAAGCTCCTGTCATCTCCACTGGATGAAGTTCAGTCTCGAGCTGCTATCATAATAGCTGATATAACGCTTGTAGGAGAAAATCAGGTATAAGCAGTTCTGACAGTTTCAAGTCATTTCTTTTCCTTCATACACATAATCTTTTTATCTTCTTTATTACATGTTTATTGTAGCTTTGACATACAGTAGTAATTCTTTTGCAGTTATACCATGAGATAAATCTTGAATCATGAAGAATGAAGCATTTTATATCATCCAGATTGTTCTGTGTATCATTTCACAAGCCTTTCCATGTTAGGCTATGTTAACCTGGAGCATACAGCTGTATTAAACTACACATTTCGTCACCTACAGTAGCTGATATAAATGCTGATTGCGTTGTTGTGTTTTGCTTAGTTTTTACAGTATGATACCTCTTATATTCAGTTGTTTCATTATGAAACTCATCTGTAAACAATTATCTTCTTGTTTAATCATTTGCTTTAAAGTCATTCCTGTACATATGTACTTGTATATATATATGTGTGTGTGTGCTTTATATTATACACACACATATACGTATATATATGTATATATGTGTGTGTGTATAATATATATAGAGATATATCTTACATCCTTCCTGTGCCGTTAAACATCACATAGGGCTCGCATAGTAGTTTGGCAAATTTTCCTGTCTTCTGCAAGCTTTTCAACCTCATCAAGTTTCATGTGGCCAACCTCTTTTTCTTCAGTCTATTGTGTTCCACTTGATAGCTTGTTTTGGGATTCTCTGACTATGTCTTCTCATCATATGACCAACATATGTCCATCTCCTTTTCTTGATCACTCATGAGACTGGTTGTTGTTTGGTCATTTGCCTTATCTCTGTGTTCTTGAATTCATTCCACTTTATGCTGAATATTTTCCTTAGGCATTTGTTTTCATGAGAGTCTAATTTATTGTCTCTTTTTTGAGTTGTTTTCCAGCTTTTGCATGCATAAATGAGGGTGGATGTTGCATTTGAATTGAATAATCTTAACTTGATTTTTGTGCTTGTAACTTTTGAGTGCCATATGTTCCCAAGATTCTTGAAGGTCAATGCTGTTTTTGCAATTCTAACTTCCTTTCTGGTGTTGCCATCCTGATCTATGCAGCTGCCGAGGTATGCAGATTGGTTGACTTGTTCAACATCTGACTTTCTATGTATATTTTTCATGCTTGATTAATAGAAAGTTTCATTATATTTGTTTTTTTTTCCTTGTTAATTTCAAGTCCTGTTTTGTTAGCTAGTGAAGACAGGATATCTGTTTTTTCTTGCATCAAGTTTACATTGTCACTGATAAGAGTTATGTTATCAGCAAAATCAAGATCTTTGAGTTGGATCCCATGTATCCAATCAATACCTGTGTTACCTGTGCAGCATTTTTTCATTATGAAGTATGGCAGTTCCAAAAAGCAAAGGAGATAGTGTACATCCTTGTTTCACGCCTGTTTCAATCTGGAACCATTCGCTCATTCCTTCTTTTGTTTTGACTGCACAAATATATCCATTGTAGAGATCCTTAATGATGTTGACAATTTTAGATAGTATTCCATACAGTCTTAAAATTCTTCACAGTGAATCTCTGTGTATGCTATCAGATGCCTTTTTAAAGTCTATGAAGTTCAAGATTAATGGTTTCTGCTTTTAAGTAAGTTCTTCATGTATTATTCTTAGAGTGAAGATTTGGTCAAGACAGTTTCTCTCTTTTCAAAATCCTACTTGTTCTTCCCTCATTGCAGCATCCACTATATCTTGAATTCTGTTCAGAGTAACTTTGCAAAATACTTTTGACACAACTGATAGTAAGGTTACTCCTTTCCAATTATTGCAGTCACTAAGATTGCCATTTTTTTTCGGTATTTTAAAAGTTATTCCTTTTTTTCCATTTAGAGGGACCTTTTCTTCTTTCCAAATTTTATTAAACATTCTCTGTAGTTGATGCAGAACAGAAATCAGGAACAGAATAGGCCAAGCAAAGACTGCATTTCAGAGAATGAGAAACATATTAACCAACATATCCTTATCAATGATTGTTAGAAAACAAGTCCTAAAATGCTATATTGAACCTATCTTGTTATATGGAAGTGAATCATGGACAATAGGCAAGTCTGCACAAAAATCATTGGAAGCAGCAGAAATGTTTTTTATTATAAGAATGTTGCAAATCCTCTGGACAGCAAAAATAAATAATGAAGAATGTATGAGAAGAGCTGGAGAGACAAAAAACCTTGTCAAAAAGATAAGATAGAGACAATGTACTTTCATAGGACATGCAATGAGAAGAGGGGGCATTGAAAATATTATAACAACAGGAAAAATAGAAGGAAGAAGATCAAGAGGAAGACCAAGAAAAATGATACTGGACAGTCTGACAAGATGGTGTGAGAGGAGATCAGCAACTGAGAAGATGGCCTGCATGAAGGATCGTGTACTCTGGAGAAGCATAATAGCCAACGCCAGTCAGCATGGCACCTGATGATGATGATGAGTTGTCTCATGTTGTCACTGTTAATAGCTTTTAACATGAACCCAATAGAACAATTATGGGATGAACTCAACAGACAAGTCCACCAGCGAGATGTGGCACCAACCAATCTCCGATAGTTGTCTTTTGCACTGTGGGAAGAGTGGGCGGCCATCCCACAACAACAGATCCAACGGCTAATCAGATCCATGTCAAGGAGATGTCGTTCTCTGATACAGGCCAGAGGAGGCCATACACCTTACTGAAATGGAGGCCTCAGTCGCAAAGAATAAAAGTCCAAACCAAATTTAATGATCATCATTTCATTGTTAAAGTCTTAGAGTTTCTTCATGCCAAGATTGAAACATTAATTCTGTAAAAGAAAATTTTGATAAAGTTTGAAATTTGGTGTTCATTACGACTACAGTAGTGTTGTGTTTTTTTTTTTGAACAGTGTATATAGTTTTGCCTCTGACATCTGATGTTGGATTTTGTAGGTTTTATTGATGCTGCCATTCTTTATACTTGATTAAATGTCCCAGTCAAATGCTAAAGTGTTTGTTCTGATAAGAAACAGAATTCTTTGTTTGCAGTATGTAAAACTATTTATATAAATGTTCTTGATTCCATGGGCCAGATAACAGTCACTTTCACTGATAAAGACATTTGCATAACTTATTGTTTCTGTGTCCCAGTTTATCCCCTTAATGCCCTAGCTGACACATGTCTTCAGCACAGGCTGAATTCCTTATTGCTTACAGACTGAATTGCTTATTGCTTACAGACTGAATTGCTTGTTGCTTATAACCTGGATTAAAGTTTTACAATTTCTTGAGACTCAGTCATTTGTGTTTATTCATATCTTTTCTCCACATAGACTCAGGATTGGTCAGAATGGAATTAGTTGTGAAGAATGTAGACAATATGTATATTTTTTCAATATAAACTGAGGATTTCTTGAAATAATGCACTAGGAGTTGTATTAAGACTGGTAGTTGTTTTTGTTCTGAAGAAAGTGATAGCAGCATGCAGAGGCATTGAACCTCTGGTTAGCCTGTTCAAGTCCCAGCTAGAAGACGTTTTGGTGAATGTTGTAAACGCTGTCAGAATTCTTTGCCTCGGAAACCATGACAACCAGGATGTTGTTGCTAAATATGGTGGTCTTGAGCACCTTGTTGAGTTCTTGGAGCTGCCATCAGGTAAGGTATTAGAAGTTTTGATGGAAACAAAGACATTTGTGTTACTGAATGTGTTGTTCTGCTTATGTGTGTGACAGTCAAGAATAATACTATATAATGTAAAGTTAGGCTTAATATAATAGTATAATAGTAGTTCCTGAACCCTTCTAAAATTGTGTTTAAATTATAATACTAAAAAAATTTAAATTTATTAACATAATGTTTGATAATTATTAAAATGTCAGCTCACAGTAACAGTGATAGTTCACCTCTCAACAGACATGACATGATGGCAGTAGCCTATAAATCTGCTCAATCTCTGAAAACTGTGATTTGTTGTGTTGTGTTTAGCTTTTAAATGGGCTGTAGTTGATGTGAGCAACTTTGTGTTTGATTTAAACAGTCAGTGTTACTTTCTACATTTTCTTCTACAGTTGATCTCCAGGCAGGTGCTGCAGCAGCACTGTCTTCTGTCATCAGTAGAAACACAGCTAATCAGAACCATGCCATCAGGATCAATGCCCACAAGTAAGTTGCAGCTCTGAGGGTACCGAGCAGTGTTTAGTCCCCAGCCAGTGGAATGTGGGAATAAAGAAACTCATACTTTAAGATTCTGAGTAATGTGAAGTGTGCTGCCTGCAAGTTGAGCTACATTATATTACTTTATATGTCATTACTGGTGTCAGTACATAAAGAAATAAACAGATACTCACATTTAAAATTGGTCCCATGCAAAAAAGTAATATTAGTGAAACTAGATCCAAGTTTAAAGTTGATGAGTGAAATCTTCTTCTTCTTCTTCTTCTTCTTCGTTCACTTCTACCACCAAAAACCGCACTGTGAACCTACTGAATGCACGCATGTGGTCCTCGTTAGGTCCCGTGGTCCCCTGTGTGGTCCAAAATAGACCACACGAGTTCCACGAAAGGACCACAAGGGATTCAGAGTATCACAGTGCTTTAGCCTGTATTCTTGGTGGGTCTCGGAAGCGGGATTGCGTGACACCGTGGTTTTCATTGCACCAGTTTGGTCTAGGGTTGGACTTTCTCACCGGAAGACCTCGACGTGTTTGGAATATCAGTGCATCCCTGCTGGGTGAGAGGCGTTAGCCCACCCAGGCCAGAGTTGGACTTTCTCACCGGAAAACCTCGACGTGTTTTGAGATACCCGTGTATCACCGCCGGGTGAGAGGTGGTTGCCCATCCAGTCCAGGGTTGGACTTTCTCACCGGAAAACCTCAGCGTGATTAGGATACGCAGACATCCCCGCCGGGTGAGAGGTGGTTGCCTATCTAGACTTCCCTGGTCCAGTGTCTCCGACTTCAGCATTTTGCGGTCGTGGCCGCTACCCTTCCTAGTTGTGACCAGGATGGAGCTTTTGTCCAGGAGGACGAATCCTCGCCACTAGTGACTTCTACCCCTGGGTTGAGCCGGTTTAGGCATTTCCCAGTATGGGCGTGTTTGGGACGGGACCGACCTCTAGGGCTGAGGTACTGTGACATTCATAGCCTTCAAGATTCACCCCTGGTATGAGCCGGTTTAGGCAAAATTCACCAGTATGGGTGTTTATCAGGCGTTACCGACCTCTAGAGCGGAGGTGGCATGACATGTCTAGCCATCGAGTTCCACCCCTGGTGTGTGCCGGTTTAGGCATATTTCACCAGTGTAGGTGTATTTCGGACGTAGGCGGCCTCTAGAGCAGAGGTGCCGTGGTATAGCTCTCGTAGCGATACTACTGGACATACCAGGTTAAACTTCACTTTCCACCACCTTTTCCCATCAGCGCTGCACAGCAACCTTTATTTCCGCATTTACTTCCTTAACCGGGAGGAGCTTCACTCCACGCGCGGCATTTGAAAAGTCAAGCCAGCAGTGACTTAACCTCTGGGACAAGCCGGTTCATGCATTTCACCCGATATGACTGCACTCAGGACGTGGCCGACCTCCAGACGAGAGGTGCCGTGATTTGACTGTTTGCTTCGCTTTATTCTTTCAACCACCTTTTCCGCAGTGATGCTGCGCGGCAACCTCATTTGCAAATTTCTTCATTGGCCGGGAAGAGCACCACTCCACACACGGCAGCTGAAGATCTCGCCAACAGCGGGTTTTGAACTAATAAAAGCGCTCTTTCCACGAGGGTCGGAGCTTGGTAAGCATGTATTAGCTCTAGAATTGCCACAGTTATCCAAGTAGGATCGTGTCATCTAAGGAACCTCGACTGATTTAATGAGCCATTCGCGGTTTCACCGTGAGACAGTGTGAACTTAGACATGCATGGATTAATCTTTGAGACAAGCATATGACTACTGGCAGGATCAACCAGATAGCTTTCTTCACCGAACCTTTGTCGGATATCTGCCGACAGACCGACGCGGGGCAAGGGAGACAGCGCTCTGCTCAGAGCGGATCCCTTTCGACCCCGGCGGCGTTTCATTTCCTTTAACCGGCGGGGGCGGCTCTCTCTGCTCTAACGAGCGGAAAAGAAAGCCTGGCCACCCACAAACAACACACGTTACATACTGCAGACCCGATACTCTTTGCGAGAGATGGGCCAATTTCGAGACCATCGGTCGACAAAACCGTACTACATCGTTATCACGAACCTGGCTGGCTAGCCGTTTACATGCTTCGCTCGACGGACAAACCACTTGCTTCTGCATCGAAACACCTTAACTCTCACCGTCCGGGAAGGGAGCGAAAGCCTGTCTCCCCACGCACGGAACTCGAGAGCGCTTTTTCGCCAAAAGAACGGTCGGCCTGCGCAACAGCAACCGCCCGCGCTGTGCAGGTCGGCGCAGCTCTGCGCGGCTGACGATGAGTGAAATAAAATGTAAATACTTTCTTGTATTTGTTTGAGGCAGTTCAGTTTGTGAATGAAATGATATTTACATTAAGTGAAACATTCTCTCTCTCTCTCTCTCTCTCTCTCTCTCTCTCTGCTTTTAATAGCTTCAGACAAGGAGTTGGTTGTGAAATTTGATATCTATAATTATTTTGTCAGCTTGATTTATGACAATTTCATACTTTTAGTGACCTTTTTGTATTTTCATTTCTTCATCTTATTTGTTACCTCATGTACTGTTTCTGTTGTTTGTAATAGATTATTAGGATGGTATAAAAACATCTAGCAAATCATTAAAATTTTTTTTCTGTTCACCAACCATGAACTCTAGGAAATTTCTGGATTCATTTTTATGTGAAGTCACATTTTACCTTCATGCACTGACATTGTGTATAGTATAATCTGCAGTCCTGGAAGGAGATTATTTTTTTTAAAGCAGTTTTCTCCAGCATTTTCTCTGTGTCATATCCATTTTGAACCTGAGTTAACTAAAGGGGACTCCAGTCAACAACCTTCACATCTGAACATAAAAGATAGTTAGTTAGTAAGGATCATCATCCATGCACCTGGATACATCCATAGGTGCTTCAATCTCCTCTTCAGTATCTCCTTCAGTGTGCTGTAACTGATGACACCCATTCTTTGTTGATTTATCATTTATCTGGAGCACTTGATGACTTGTTCATACTTAGTCACTCCAGATGTCACTCCAGACTCCTTCAATCTTGACAATGAAGCCAATTCACATTTGTCTTTAACTCTTTCCGTGCCAGCGGTCAAATTTTTTATCCTTCCGGTATCCCCATTGCGTGCCAATGGTTGGAATTTCGATCATGGTTTGTTTCAATAAAAGAACCAGTGTAACATTTAGATTGTACATATTTTGTCCACGTTTCCAGTGACACTTTTCAAAATTGTGAAAGAGTCCTTAGATACGAGCGATGCCGAGCGAGAAAGAGGAAGAGAAACATGGAAAATTTTCAATTTTTGATGATGTATATAGGGGTATGGACATGGCCTGTGACCACCCCACTGCTCCTGAATGTATCCCAAGTAGATCTAGACATATTAGATGACTGGAGAAGTAGTTAGGAGGTTATTTCAGACATTAATTTAGAGAGAATTCAACATAGAATCACAATACGAGATTGATAAGTAGATCTAGATATCTCAGATGGTAAATAGTGTAGATCTAGACCTAGCCGATGGTGAGCTGGGCACAGTCATTGTCTAAAAACATCACATTACTTCTTTTTTCATAAAAAAAACTCTACATTTATGAAATTTTCATACATTTAGTTATACTTTGAAACATAATAAGTACATGGAAGTACATGTAAATACTGTTTTCCATTCCATTTTACAACTATACTCCCTAACATATCAAGACCCACGCTTTTACTCTGGCAAGCAACTGAACGTCCACTTTTCTTCCTGTGGCACGGGAAGAGTTAAAGTCCTTTGTTCAACCAGCTTCTCTTATAGCACGAAGGATGTCTTCTCAATCTATTGCCTGCCCTTTCTTCATGACAGCTGATCTGCACTTTCATATCTCCTGACACCTGCATAGCCTGGTACAGAAATGAAGGTCAGTTGACAGATCTGACATCTGCAGTGATTTGAGCCACTGTTGCCTTAGAGAGCCAGCCTGAATTTTCTTTAGCATATTCATCAAGCCACTTAAAATGTATGTTTGCGTATAGTCTTGTGACTCTGTCTAGCAGTATCCTACTCTCATTCTAGTTCAGTCATTGATTACATAGCTGTTTAAAAATTATGACAAATGTCATGTTTTTGAATGTAACCTTGCACCAAGTAGGAGAAAGCTTGAGCATGTTTTCTCTCACGCTTTATTACAGGCCGCTTGTTGATCTAATCAAGAACAGCCGTTCAGTCACAGTGCAAGTGAAAGCAGCCAATGCTCTTGAAGCCATTGCCACCAACAACTTTGAAAGTCAAAAGTGTTTCCTTGAACTTGATGCACCCAAGGCTTTGCAACTTTTGTTGAAGGTTGGTTATCTGTTCATTTTTTGCTTTGTATGTAGAAGTCATTGCTTTAGCAGTCTCCTATTTGTAGCCTTCCTCCATGTGTTACATACACTTACTTCATGCTTATGCAGATCCCGGCTAAGAAATCAATACCAGTTTTTCATGACCTGGATGGAATAACTAAATACATTCACCTGAATGAAAAAGAAATCTTGCTTCTGAACAACAACAATTAAAGTTAAGAATTTATCATTTTAATGAGGTCTATACATCCTTCAACTGCAAGACAAGAGATCCAAGCATCTTTCGACTAGAAGACAACAGATCTCAACATCTTTCAACTAGAAGACAAAAGATCAAAGTATCTTTCAAGTACAAGACAAGAGATCCCAACAGCTTTCAACTAGAAGACAAGAGATCATCCAAGCATCTTTCAACTAGAAGACAAGAGATCATCCAAGCATCTTTCAAATAGAAGACAAGAGATCATCCAAGCGTCTTTCAACTAGAAGACATCCTTCAACTGCAAGACAAAAGATCCAAGCATCAGCTGCAAGACAAAAGATCCAGGCATCTTTCAATTAGAAGACAAGAGATCCTAACATCTTTCAACTAAAAGACAAGAGATCATCCAAGCATCTTTCAACTAGAAGACAAAATTTCCAAGCATAGTTCAACTAGAAGGCAAGAGATCATCCAAGCATCTTTCAACTAGAAAACAAGAGATCATCCAAGCATCTTTCAATTAGAAGATGAGATCATCCAAGAATCTTTCAACTAGAAGACAAGAGATAATCCTAGCATCTTTCAACTAAGACAGTGAGATCTGATTACTAAAAAACTGGACTTGGTAACATAAACATGATTTCTTGTTATTGTGACTGACTATTAAAATCAAATATTGATAAGATTGGTCATGAGAGAAGTTGCTGAGCAGAATGATGATCAGCATGTTACATAAACCAGTGACATTCAGTGCTTTCTTCTAAGATGAAAAGAGTTATTATTTTGCATTTTTATATTATAATTTATGGGATATACATTTGTTGCCATGTTTTATCAGAATGTTCACGTGGAAGTTCGTGAACAAGGGGCCTGTTCATTGTGGTCTCTGGCTGGAAACACAAGAACTCAACAGAAATATATCGCAGAGAGGGTCACTGTACCACACATCATCCAGATGTTGCTGGAACCCACAGAGAAGTTGCTGTATGTAGGTGAGTTTATATCGTTCAGTGGCAGGCAGTGATATCGCAGTATATGGTCATGTTCTTGAGTGTCCATATTATGTCATTGTTATATTCTTAAGCTGTCTTTATTTTGTTTTTTTTTTCACTCATCCACTTAAGCTTGTGTGTGATTTCATATACATAAGACTGATTTTACATGAGTGTCAGGTCTTTTCCTGAGTACACTGACAGCTATGTGAAAGATGTATATCGGGTGTGCCATGCCTTGGAGGCAGATATTCTCTGTTGTAGTCCTGCTAGGGGTAGAAGTTCTGTTGTAAATCAACTTAGGGCTTGTGTTATCAATCTCTCTAGACTGAGGGATATACTAAGGAGAGGACTGGACTAACTGTAGATTTATCTAGGTGCAGTGATGATGATGATGGTCTAAGCTAATCATCAGAAGCAGTTTGGCACACTTGCTGAGTACCAATCATCATCATCATCATGTGCCGTGCCGACTGGTGTTGGCCATTATGCTTCTCCAGAGTACACGATCCTTCATGCAGGCCATTAGTTCAGTTGGTGATCTCCTCTCACACCATCCCGTCTCTTGGTCTTCCTCTTGATCTTCTTCCTTCTATTTTTCCTGTTGTTATAATATTTTCAGTGCTCCCTCTTCTCATTGCATGTCCTATGAAAGTACATTGTCTCTCTCTTATCTTTTTGACAAGGTTTTTTTGTCTCTCCAGCTCTTCTCATACATTCTTCATTAGTTATTTTTGCTGTCCAGGGGATTCGCAACATTCTTCTAATAAACCACATTTCTGCTACTTCCAATGATTTTTGTGCAGACTTGCCTATTGTCCATGATTCACTTCCATATAACAAGATAGGTTCAATATAGCATTTTAGGACTCGTTTTCTAACATTCATTGATAAAGATGTGTTAGCTAATATGTTTCTCATTCTCTGAAATGCAGTCTTTGCTTGGCCTATTCTGTTCCTAATTTCTGTTCTGCATTTCCCATCTGAAGTTATTACTGCTCCAAGGTATTTGAATTTCTGCACCTGCTTTAGAATAGTTCCGTTTAATTTTATACTGCATGCTGGTGGATTCTGTACCAATACTCCGTATAATTTGTAATGGCCAGTGTGTGAAATATTTTCTCTGTGCAAATTTTGACAACTGGCAAAAAACATGTGTAAGTATAATTAATGTAATTACAGCACATATTAATTTATTTGTGTGCAAATCTTTTTGGTTGAGATGGAACATTGCTGAATACCTATTTTGACATATAGGAGTGGCTGGAATATGATGATTTACTTTTGGCTTATGATGTCAGTATGCTTTGGCTTAAGACTGCTCCAGGGTCTAGCTGACTAGTGCTTTGTGAAGTAATTTATTCATTAGACGCTGTGCTGGCAGGCAGTGCCAGTCATGCTGTCTCATTTTGTCCAGTTCTTGGTAGTTCTAATCACATACTTCATGGTCCTATTCAGGTAATTTTTTTTCATATCCATCTCTCTTCTTCCCTTGAGTTTTCCAGTGATTTTCAGGTTTCTGTAACTTTTGCCCACTCATGACTTGTACAGTGATTGTCAGGTTTCTTTAACTTGTGTATCCTCATGACTTGTCCAGTGATTGTCTAACTTACGTCCCTTCATGACGTGTCAATGAATTTTTGTTGACTTTTCCTTTTGGTTTAAATTACTTTTCAGTTTTCTGCAATTCTCAGAGAACTTCTTCGATCATTCTCAGATGTCGACTTGCACAGTTCTGAAATAATCAGTGACCAGCGGGAGTTGGTGTACATCTCCATAAATCTTCTCTTGAACTGATGTAGGTGTTGGCCACATCTGTTTTTTTCTGCACCTCATATGTTGGGCACTCCTGTAGAATATGTTCTTCTATCATCTTACCAGTGCCACATGTTTTCATGTCAGTTGGGCTAATCTTGAACTTGCTGAAAATCTCAGAGAACAGTTCTTGTGGCTGACCAAGATAAACGAGTCTTTCTCTGAAACTGCATCATATTGCCTCCAGTTTCTGTTTGTTTTTTTATCCTGTTTTCACAAGAATAATGTCAACTCTGTACATGAGGACTGTAACACTCATTAACACTCTATATAACTTTTTCTTCTTGTTAATGTTATTATCTTCTTCAAGTCAAAAGTAGCAGCTTTGCCTTTCTTATTCTTGACTTGATCTCAGCTGTGCACTGCTGTATGCATTTGTTGCTCTGAGGTAGATGAATTCTATAAAATTTTTTCTCTCAGAACACCAGTAATTTTAATGTGTGAAAATTTAATGTTAGAAATAATGTAACTGTGTTTCAGGGTGCAGTTTAAAATGTAGCTTTTTTTTTTCTTTTCAAATAGTTATGTAATTTCATGAACATCCAGTTTAGTTATTTTGTGTGCTCTGGTCCCCATTAATCTGTTGGCATCATTTTCTGAACCAATAGTGAGCAGACACTAGCAAGAAAGATTTGACTGAAGCTGGTACAGATACAACGTAGGATACTTTTGCTTGCTGTACGTAGAGGACAGCTTTAAAGATAAACAGTATTAATAGACTAAGTAAAGTTTGAAAGAATGAAGTGTCATTATCAGAACTGGAACAGAATTGGACAGGAGAGCTATCAATTTATGTTGCAGGAATAAAAAGGAACATTAAATTATTGAATTGATTTTTTATTCTGATATATCAGTATTGTGTTTCTTCAGGTTGTATGCTTGTTGTATGTCTCTTTCTTTAGATTGTGTTGTATGGCTTTTTTCTTCAGGTTATATGCTTGTTGTATATCTCTTTCTTTAAATCGTGTTGTATGGCTTTTTTCTTCAGGTTGTATGATGGCAATTGCTTTAGGGACAGAAAATATACCAAACCAAAATAAGCTTGCAGCCACTGAGGCTTTCTCACAACTAATGCGGTTGCTACGCTCCCCTAAGACATCACAGAAAGTCCTTCATATGGTGGTAAAAGTGTTGGGAATATTGTGCCTAGGTGAGTATGGGAATATTGTGTTTAGTTGAGTGCTGTATAGTGAGGTTTATGCTACCGTTCTGATGAGACAAGACAAACAACTTTCCTACTGATCTTCTGGTGTGCCTTGAAGCTCTGGTAACTAGATTTCCAAAAGTGTGGACCCTGTCCTTCCTTTGGTGCTGATCATCAGATCAAGAGATGGTTAATGCAGCAGGAACAAGGAACCTTCTCTGTGTGCTGTTGCAGAGTGAAGCATGAATTGTGCTAAGCAAAATGATGCTTAGTAACTTCCACATCCTGCTGTTGCTTCAGAATTATCTTATAATGATGAAAGAAGCCATCATTAGAACATTTTCTGTGGCAATTCAGTATGTTACAGTAATATGTTCCATAAGTTTAGATGCCATTTTGTGTTGAATAAATGTGCATATTTTTATAAATGTGTTGACTGTCTTACAAACTAGTTTCTGGTGTTTCTGTAGCCCATATTTTTATAAATATGTTGACTGTCATATAAACTAGTTTCTGGTGTTTCTGTAGCCCATATTTTTATAAATATGTTGGCTGTTTTATAAACTAGTTTCTGGTGTTTCTGTAGCCCATATTTTTATAAATATGTTGGCTGTCTTACAAATTAGTTTCTGGTGTTTCTGTTGCCCATGTTTTTTTCCCTTCATTCAGTTACCCACTGTGCTCCTTGTACTCCCTAGATCACTGTCAACTAATATTCTCCATGGATCACTGCAAACCACTGTATTCCCTAGATCACTGTCAACTAACATACTCCCTAGATCACTGTCAACTAACATACTCCCTAGATCACTGTCAACTACTGTACTCCCTAGATCACTGTCAACTAACATACTCCCTAGATCACTGTCAACCACTGTACTCCCTAGATCACTGTCAACTAACATACTCCCTAGATCACTGTCAACCACTGTACTCCCTAGATCACTGTCAACTAATATACTCCATGGATCACTGTCAACCACTGTATTCCCTAGATCACTGTCAACTGACATACTCCCTAGATCTATGCCATCCATTGTACTCCCTAGATCACTGTCAAACACTGTACTCCCTAGATCACTGCCAGCTACTGTACCCCCTAGATCACTGTCAACTAATATACTCCATGGATCACTGTCTTCCACTGTACTCCCTGTATTTTTTAAAATGACAGTTTTGTTTGTCCCACTTGTAGAAGCAGTTAAATGTAGGGAAGTTTATTCTTGTTGGACAGTGAAACAGACAATTTATGTATGGTTCACATAATGCAAAACTTCCTAGAGCTCTGGTCACATGAAGATACTCAACACTTACTTTTTACAACATACAAGTGATGCTATATTGGGAATATGTAAAAGTCTAGAGATCATTGTAAGTGTTTGTTGAGCTAGCTTTCAAACTTCTTGTGTGGTAACAGGTCAAGTATCAGGTTTTTTTTGTACATGTACAATCATTGTGTGTACACATTACATTTGTTTGGCTTTACAGGCATAGCATTCAGAAACAACAAAGTTACACAGCTGAAAATTGCTGAGGAAGGAGGCATCTCTGCATTAACAAATCTTCTTATACATCCTCCATCTGAAGAAATCGAAGTAGAAGTAGCCATCAGTTTGGCCTGTGTTACTCTCTGCTGTAAAGAGAACCAAGAAATGTTGACGCAGGAGCATGACTTTTCTTATGATATTCTGCTAAATCTGCTCAGACACAAGCAGCCGGTAAAGAATTTTGTTGTTGTTGTTTGTTTAATGATAATATACTATTTATCATCATCAGGTGCCGTGCCGACTGGCATTGGCTATTATGCTTCTCCAGAGTACATGATCCTTCATCCAGGCCATCAGCTCAGTTAGTGATCTCCTCTCACACCATCTCATCAGGCTGTTCAGTATCATTTCTCTCGGTCTTCCTCTGAATCTGCTTCCCTCCAGTTTTCCTTTTGTTATAAAATTTTCAATACCCCCTCTTCTCACTGCATGTCGTATGAAAGTACATTGTCTCTCTCTTATTTTTTTGACAAGATTTTTTTTGTCTCTCCAGCTTGTCTCATATATTCTTCATTAGTTATTTTTGCTGTCCAGGGAATTCGCAACATTCTTCTAATAAACCACATTTATGCTGCTTCCAATGATTTTTGAGCATACCTACCTATTGTCCATGATTCACTTCCATATAACAAGATAGCTTCAATATAGCATTTTAGGACGCGTTTTTTAAGATTCATTGATAAGGCTAATATGTTTCTCATTCTCTGAAATGCAGTCTTTGCTTGGCCTATTCTGTTCCTAATTTCTGTTCTGCATTTCCCATCTGAAGTTATTACTGCTCCAAGGTATTTAAATTTCTGCACCTGCTTTAGAATAGTTCTGTTTATAATATTGTATATTCAGCTCTTGCAGGAAATAAACCTGCATATTTAGCTGAGTGCATTTTATAATGCTGTATTTTTGCTGAGTGCAGTTTATAATGCTGTATATTTGCTGAGTGCAGTTTATAATGCTGTATATTTGCTGAGTGCAGTTTATAATCTATAGATATATAAAAATGAACGTGTGTATATATGTAAGTTAGAGCATCACGCTGGAACACCTGGAGCAATTTCAGCCAAATTTGGCACACATATGACTTACAATCTGGACAATGCACTCTGGGGATTAGATAATCCCTAACACCTCTGGGGGCGGGGGGGGGGGGTCTTGGGTGGTGGAGGCTTCAGTCGATGCAAACAATACCCCACTGAACGACGGGAAGTAACTCCCGTTATATTTATGCCTGCTTTGGATTGTCGATCGTGACGGACATAGGTCAGCCCACACAATTCGATGACATTATATCTGGTGAGATGCCGAACCTTTGGTATTGATAACAAGAAACATTATACATGGAGCAGATTTCTGATTCATGAAGGATGCCTTACTGTTGTTCACCTCAGCATCCATTTAGAAAATGGTCAGAGTGTTTATTTCATAACAGAGAGTGCCCATACAGTGGTTGATCAGCCACCAACCACATGGGGGGGGACCTAGCGGTGGGGATGGGATGGGGGTGACATTTACAAATCACCAGAAACGACCGATATTAGTGTTGAATCCATAGTTTTCTGTGTCACAGAGATGAGTAGTGACACTCCCTATGCCATTTAAGCCCAAGTTCAGCCTCCATCAGCATGGGGGGGGGGGGAACATGTAAAAATAATCGAAAATGACCAATAATAGTGTCGATTCCATAGTTTTCTGTGTCGCTGAGATGAATAGTGACATTCCCGATGCCGTTTAAGTCCTAGCTAAGCCCTAATCGGCATGGGGTCCTAGGGGCAGGGGTGGTATGGGGTGACATGTACAAATAATTGAAAACAACCGATATTAGTGTTGAATCCATAGTTTTCCAGGTTGTTGAGATGAATAGTGACACTTGTAAATTCACTCCCCCCCCCAAAATTGACGTGGGGTGGGTGAGAAGTGGTGAAAAATAAAATATCCAAATTGACCGAGATTATTGTCAAATCCATAGTGTTAGGGGTCGCTACACTGATTGGTGACAATCTTGATGACAATTAAGCGCATGTTTAGTCAAATAGAAGGAATAGAACCATCTAAACTCTGTAGAACCTTCTGGAAGGTTATGGAACTGAATAGACCTCTGGAGAACCATCTAGAAGGTTGCGGAAATGAATAGCACTTTGTTGATTGGGATAAATAAATACCCGGGCAGTGTCGGGTAATCAGCTAGTACTGTATATTTGCTGAGTGCAGTTTATAATCCTGTATATTTATGTAACTATAGTTTACAATACATATGTTTAACTGAGTGCAGTTTATAATACTATATATTTATGTAATTATAGTTTATCAAACATATATGTTTAACCGAGTGTAGTCTATAATACTGTATATTTATTTATGTAACTGTAGTTTATCAAACATATATGTTTAACTGAGTGTAGTTTATAATATTGTATATTTATGTAAAGTGTAGTTTACCAAACATATATGTTTAACTGAGTGTAGTTTATAATATTGTATATTTATGTAAAGTGTAGTTTACCAAACATATATGTTTAACTGAGTGTAAATTCAGACAAAATTGTCATTATTCTTGTTATTTTCTATCCCATTAGGGATAGGTGGAGGGAGGGGTAATGTAGTGAATATTTGTTTTCATGTATTAATGACCTTCACACATGAAGGGAACTGTTGTAGCATTAATAATTATTGTGTACAGTTGATGAAGAATCTGTACACTTTGAAACCTCTCATTTTTTTCTGATTGCATTACCAGAATTTTTTTTGCCCCATTCACTGTTTTAGATAGTGTAAGAGGTCGTAGTAAGCAGGTAGTCATTTGCTATCAGATGACAGTAGACAGTCCTGTTTGTGACTGCCCTGTAGGTGACTGTCCTGCTTGTGACTGTCTTGTAGGTGACTGTCCTGCTTGTGACTGTCTTGTAGGTGACTGTCCTGCTTGTGACTGTCTTGTAGGTGACTGTCCTGCTTGTGACTGTCCTGTAGGTGACTGTCCTGCTTGTGACTGTCTTGTAGGTGACTGTCCTGCTTGTGACTGTCTTGTAGGTGACTGTCCTGCTTGTGACTGTCTTGTAGGTGACTGTCCTGCTTGTGACTGTCCTGTAGGTGACTGTCCTGCTTGTGACTGTTCTGTAAGTGACTCAGCAGAATCACAGGCTTGGTGAATAAATTCTGACAAGTAATCCAGAGAGAGAAACCCTGTGGCAGCAGATGATGAGTTTCTTCCTAACTCACCTTCAGACATTTCTTGCAGCTGTCTTAGATTTCCAAACAGTTGGTCTTAGTTCTTCTGCTTCAAGCTGATCAGAAGGGTGGAGGTGGGAGTCTGTGCAGCATAACAAGACTGTTGTTAACTTCCCTAGTGAAACAAGAAACTGAAGACAGTTTTGAAGTAAGCAGATGTCTCCATCTTTATCAGCTTTCATCAAAACTGTCTTCAAACACAAAAGGAAAAGAAACAAAAGAAGCCTTTATATGTAAAATGAGACATTTAGAATGATGATGGTGCTGTTAATGGCAGTAGTTAGAACTTGCCATGGGTCTCTTGGTTTCTTATACAGAAGCTTAGTGAAAGAGGAGGGTCTGCACCATACATTTGTTAACTGCCATGTATAATCTTTCTACCTGGCTTTCCTATGAGAGGAATGTGTTCATCCTTGCCTCATTCAGATGCCCGACATCAGCTGATCCACTACCACCAGACAAATAAAGAGAGCACTTGAAAGCTGGTCTTGGTGTGCCACTTCTGGCAACAGACCTCTTGTTTTCTTGTTCTGGTTAAAATGAAATTTTCCTGTCTCATGCTGATGTTTTAAATCTCACAGTCGTGTGTTCATCTGCCATATTTTTTCTATTCTCAGGAAATTCTGCTGCGGGCAGGCATGGCTTTGACTATATTTGCCTTCAACAGCACATCTCAGCAGTATGCCATCAGAGAAGCCGGAGGAGTCAAGTATAATTTGTTTAAAAAATTTATTGAATCATCGGATGAATTTTACCAGTGTTACGGTGCTTTTCAGGTTAGTAAATCAGTTAGGCTGTTGTGTTTCAAGGTGGATGTTTTTATATTAGGTATTGATGTGAGAAGAAGCCATCTAGATTAGTTAATTGTGTATGTATTGCCAGTATCAACATCACACTCCAGATTGAGATTTTATGGCCACTATTATTTACCTTTTTTCTTTCCACATTATCAAATCTCCACATATTTTATTTCCATCATCAAATTTTGGTTTTTTCTTTGAATGTTTCAGTGATAGGTAGTTTCTACCTTGGTCTCATCTTTGCTGTGCACATGCTGCAAGTGGTCTCATGATCATTAGATTCTTTAAATTACTTTTTTATTTCTTTTAGGTGCCTGAAAAATGTTGTTTTTTTTTCTTTGCCCATGTGTTAATTACTTTGGAATGTTTTTTTTTCATTTTCCCAGAAAACTTAAAAAAAATTTTTTTTTCAGCCTTGAGGTTTATGTTGCATCTTTCTCTGTAATTACATCTTGTTTACTTGTTATTTTTTTCTGTTATTTCTTCATTTTCTGTCATGTCTCATAAGAGAAAAAAAGAGCACTGTTTTCCTCAGTTATAGACAGTTTTTATTGTTAAATGATCTTATTTATGTAGTGTGTGCTTTTATCTTGTTATTCTTTATTTGGTTTCATTTTTTCATTTTGTAAGGCCATAATATGTACTACATTTGAAACAGAGCTCTCAAAATCTGAGACAAGAATAGATGAATGCTATGAATAGCTTAAAAATAGGGAAAAGCTTGAGGAAAATAAAGTCAAAGTTTTTTATTCATGTCATAAGACAATAGATGATGTAGGTACTGATAATCGCAGGAAAATGTAGGAAAAAAAAGAAGAAGGAGATGAAGAAATGGGCATATAGGTCAGTCCACATTCTTCCCTTTATCATTTGACTTTCATTCTAATGCAGAAATTTCGCATTAAATTGGGACATTAGTGTAAAGAATAATAATCAGTATGAAATGAACAGTTCTGTCTCATCCATGTATTCAACAACAGAATATAAATTAAATGCTGTATGGAGCAGAAACCTGGACTGTAAGCAAAAAAGTAGGACAGAAGGAAAAATGCAACAGAAATGTGGATCTGTGGAAAGTTAGGTCAGATATGGAGAATGAAAAGAACAAATTCATAAGTTTTAAAACAACTTCAAGTGCAATGTGAACTTCTTAAAGAAATAAGAATCAAGAAAACAAAATAGTTAGACCTTATCTAGAGACTTAACAATATACTAAAGACCATACTAGAAGGACAGGAGGAAGGAAAAAAGAGGAAGTGGTAGACAGGGATGTAGTTGTGAGGGTGGGTAGGACGCAGTCTGGCAGTGTACTATCAAGGCGAGGGTGCGAGGAAGTAGGAGATGTATTACCGCCAACTGTCCCTCTCAAGATGGCACATGATAATGAAGTTGAACAAACTATAGAGCCATTTTACATTTACACATTAATTACAGTCAATTTGATAAAGAAATTAATTAATGCAAGAGAATTATTTCAACTACTGTGCAGTCATGTGACGACTGCTAGAATAATAATTCTGTGTAGAAAGTGGAGAAGGAGATCAAGAGAAAAATATTTGAACAGACTGAACAAGTGGCATGAGAAAGAAAAAGCAGTTGATCCAGTTAGAATAAGCAAGAACTGCACACAACGAAGAAGAAGTCTTCAAACCCTGTTGGTACGTCACACCTAAGTACATAAGCTCTTGGCATAATATATGTCCATTAGTAAAAGAGAGTTCCTAATTAATAACTGTTACTGTTATTTTTCACTATTACAAATCTGTTGAACATGTGAAATTTTCTAGATTGTAGTGCTTTGTCGAGTTATTATCAATAAAGATCATGTGTGGCTGACTGCTCAAGGCATAGAACTTCTAGTTTCTAAACTCAACTCAGAGGACAAAGTTGTCATGTTGGCCTGCAGTCTTCTGTCTTCCCTGGCACATACACGTGCTGGACTTTCAGATGCTATGGTCAGTGTGGGAGTGTTGGACTTGCTGGTCAAGAAACTTAAATCAGAGAATGAGATGGTAAGTGAAATGATGAGACAGTAATGTTGAGGAGGGCAGTTTTGTCATTTGTGCCGTGCAAGTAGTCGTGAGTCGCATTTTGTAGCAGTTGTAAGCAAAACTTGTATACATTTTTGTTACATACATTACAAGGAATCTGCACTATGTATTTTGATAGAAAACACACTTTTTATGTGGAGGTAATGGATTGTAGACAACTACACCATATTCTGGTCAACTTGTAAAAACTAGACCCAGCTTGAAAATGAGTACTACACACTATGGTGCAAGGGAATAAAGTTCCTGTGGTACAGGATGAGTCTGCTCAAGAGCCCTGCATCTGCAGCAAAACCAGGCTGTAGGCCCCTTAGCCTCTGTCAGGCCTTTAGGTTTCAAAAAGCCCAAAAAATAACCACCGTGCGCTGCTTCATGAGTCTCATCAAACTCATTTGTCCTAGAACTGCAGACTCTGACCATTGAGGCAGGGCAAAAGAGTTGATTGCTTACACCCGTGAGATCAAAACAAAGTAAAGCAAATCAGTTATAAAGCAGTAAAATATGTGAGTGAAACAAGAGTATATATTTGAAAAAAAAAATATGAAGAATTGTTTTAATGCCAGAAACAGTTTGGCTATCCCCAGAAAAACACCAAATCCTAAAAGGTGACTTTATTTTGCATTATAAGGCCACACACCTCCAGAAAGAATCATGCCATAATTGGTTTAAGTTACACTGTTTTTACATTTTCATAGTATATGGAAACTGTAAGAAATAAGTGTGAGGAATGATGACCGTCTTAAGTGTTGTCAGTTCTTATTACTAAGTATTAATTTCTTCATTGTCTTTAAATTATGATTTACAGGTGAGAAATGCTACAGCTATTACATTGGGATATCTGACATTTAACAGAACGGCATATCGTCTTCTGTTCTCTATATGTCGAAATATGCCTGGGTTGTACCAGAAAATCATGGAAAATATTGGTGAGGACCCCCACTTCAATCAAGATTTCACTCGTGACTTCAAGAGAGCGACTGCTATTGGTTTGCCCTCACAGTGGTAAGTTTCTAATTGTCTTCATGTTGGTAAGTTTCTAATTGTCTTCATGTTGGTAAGTTTCTAATTGTCTTCATGCTGGTAATTTTCTAATTGTCTTCATGTTGGTAAGTTTCTAATTGTCTTCACTTTGGTAAGTTTCAAAATGCACAGTCTCTTGCTTATGGACCAAATTTTTACATGAATATCTGTTTATCCCTTAACACACTGATAGCCATGTGGACAGTATTTTCTAGCTACCCAGCCTACTAACAGATAATCTCAAATTTATAAGGCAGTTGTTATGACCCTCTTCTATCAGATACACATTTTTCACAGTTGGCCCAGTTGGAGAGTTCTGATGGGGGAGTCTCTAATTCACAACCTTTGCCTGTGATGATATTTAACTACGAGCTATTCTGATTTTGTGTTGCTTTACAACTGTGTTGTATAAGTTCAGCTATGAACATGAAATCTGTTAGTAAAGAAGCTATATATGCTGATAGCCACAATTAACGCACACAATATATTGCATGAAAATAAGTAAAAATGTGTGTTCACATTGCAAGTAATGTTTTGAAACACATGCAGGACATTGGAGAATGACATGCTACGTGCAAAAGTTGAGTTGCACAGGTTTATAACAAATCAGTGGAGTGTATCATAGAAAACCATGAATTCATTGAACCACGTGGATTACATGATTTTCAAAATTTATAAATGGTTGTTTTCTCAGTCCACATAAAGCTCTTTCAAATGCACGTAAAGCCTATTGTAAACTTATACTGATACTGGGAAAATATGCCACGACTCAAAAATGGTGAATGACATCAGGCATTAGGCATGCTTAGAGATAGAGCTACAGTCAGGGTGATGGTCCAGGTGTTTAAAGTTCATCATGCCACTATCTATCAATCAGTATGTCATCACCAGACCACAGGTATAGTGTGAATAACTGATCCTGACTGATTCCATGATGACCTCGACCTTGAGAGGTGTGGCCTGGGGTGTAATAATAGTTTTCGCTGTCACTGTTTATTAATGGTACCCTGACTGGCCAGGTATGTGTTGATGAAATACTGCAGCCACAACTGTTGCCACTGTTAGAAGAACATGGGGGTGCTGCAAGGTTCATTTCCAGCAAAATAACACCAGACCACATTCTGCTCATCACACACATCGCTTTCTTCAGCATAATGGAGTACGAGTCATGCGGTGGCCAACAGTTACACCAGATATGAACTTTATTGAACATTAATGGGGCATAATGGGATGCCACAAGTCTCAGCAGCAACCAGCGCCCCGAAATCAATGACAGATGATGGATGCGCTGCAGCTTGCATGGGATGTGATTCCACGGGATGCCATTCAGTGTCTGGTGAGGTCAGGTCCAACCAACTCCAGGAGTGTGTTAGAGCAGGAGAGGGACACATGCGCTGTTTAGATGAGATCAGTTTTTTTTGTGCAGTGCAAGCATGGAAGGGTGACCTCAGATTTGAGTCAGTTTTGATTGTCTCACAGTTTTGATTGCATTGGATGTTGTGAAACATAATCAACTATTTTTGTTAAATTGTGTTTGGTTTTAAATTATAGTTTTGTCCTTTAAATGTGTGTGCTATTTTTGGCTTTAAATATAGCTGTAATTGTGAATTTCAGCATGTTTTACTGTAACACTTTATCTCTGTTTCTTCTGCCTATATTAGCCTGGAGATCAATGGTGGCCTGCCAGTGAAGTCTCCAAAAAGTGCCAGTAAAACGAAAAGTATGTATACCTGAAAGAGAGACAACTGTGATTAATCTCGTGCTAGAGTATTTGCCCTTATTAAGGACATATGACAACTCATTGCCAATAATCAGTGAAAAGAGTTTGTTCAAATTATGTTTGTATTCCAGAATAATATGTTGTTCATTTCTTATTTAAATATTCTCCTCTGTCAGGTGAAAGAAGGTATATGGTTAAATTCTACAGAATATAAGAGTATTGGATAAGAAGGTATGGGAAGGAGTGCAGTATGAAGTAAAAACACTAATATTTCAGAAGTGTCTTCACCAGGGACAACAGAAAATATGAACAGACTTTACACTGGACAGTCATAAAAGCTAATTAAGTCCTCAGAAAAACTGCAAGACAACAAAAGCAATTATAACTACAAAACTCTTAAGATGTCATGACAAGAGAGAAGCAGAAGAACCTAACAGTAACACGAAAACTAAAGGGATTGTAACTACAAGTTTACTTTATTTTCATTTGGTGAAGAATTAGGCATACAAGCCCATCTGACAGTCTGCCCTTTATCTTTCAACTTTCAGTTTGTCATGGACTTTCTAAATCAGATTAGAATCAGTCCCTGCACATGCATCTTATCTCCTCCCTTTTGTTTCTTCATGTGCTCAACACATGGGCCTGCTTATAGCAAGAGATGTCCACTTTTGTTGGTCCCGGGCTATCTTCTTGATTGTCTTCTACATCAGTCCTTTGTTCAGCAGCATTTTTTTTCTTCTGTACATTTCTGTGTCTCTAGGTTGTCCCATGCTTCTTTTACTCTGTAAAGTCCACTCCAAAGCTGTTCACGGTAGGGATTTGTCTGTCTTTCTTATAATGTGGTCAATTGCTACCTTGTTCTTTCAGTAACCGCCAACAGTGGTGACCCGTATACACTTACTGATGCTAAACTGATATTGGATGGGAAAAAAATATTGAGAAGACAGAAAAATATCTAAATAGACTGACAGGGTAGCACAGAAAAAGATTGACAACTGGTCTGATTAGAAATACCAAAAGACTGTGCAAAATGGAGTCATGGTATCAGGTTGTTGTGATGTGGCCAGCATGATAGAGATAGAAGCAGACCTACAGTGGTAAAGTCTGCTGATGGACCTTTTTGCTTGAATCTCTTTCATTTGAAATTACAAAATTGTCATCATGCCATCAGTTGCCAAGAAGATTTTAGTTGACAGTTACAGGGAGAGCTTGCAGAAACATTCATAAAATATGAAGGATTATCAGTAATAAAAATTATTGATACTCTAACTTACTGGGTTTTATGTTTTACTAGGTAATGATATATTGACAAAAATAGCTGCTCGTGTTTTGTAATATTTAAACCTTTATTCTTTTTTGTCTGTGGTTTTTGAATACTTCAGAGCGGCCTGTTACTAGTGATTTACAGAAAAAATACGACTTCAGTTCCAACAGTCGTGCAGACTCTGCTCCATCAAAACTGTGGTCACAAGGGGGCAAGCTCAGCATTCCGAATATAGAAAAAACAGATTGTCACAAGGTGTTGTAGCATGTTTTTCTCATAAATTTGTATGCGACAGGATGATAGTTTTGAGAAATTCATGAGAAGCTCATCAGATTTAAGTTACTATTTCATTATTTAAAGAAATGGCTACTTACCCACTACATGATTTGACTCTTCGCTTGGGATGGGCACTCATGTAGCATCTGTTATGAAGTTTTATTCTGCCTTCACAAGAGCATTTGCTTGTGAGGTGTTTTGAGTTTACGTTGATGATCTAGTATTTCACAGCGGCTAGTCCTTAGATGAAACAGGCTAGTCTATCAGTGCTGTGGTAGGTAGTGGGTTGGGGCAGGTTCACTAATTATGCCCAGAGTTTGCTTTCTCTGCAGTCTGAATAATGTTTTTTTTTTTTAAACCTGTTTACAGTTTACAAGTCACTCTAAATGTTTCCTAAGTTGGCAACATTGTGCATGTTAAGCTTTATTATTTTATATATTAGCAAGATTGATGATTTTATACATACGAGATTTCACTTTATTTTTTGTTGTTGTTGTTGTGTAGTTTTCTGTGCATAAGAGGCTGATAGCTGCATATTAATAAGAACATAATGGCTATCTACATGTTGTGTATGCCACAAATAAGAAAGTTCTATCATTACTTTGATCTAGTAACTTTCAAAACTTTATAAATTTGTTTTGGCAGAAATCTTAAATACAAGTATCATAATAGACACATGGAGGAGATTATGACAGTACTCTGACATCAAATACCATCTTGTTACTCAGAATTCTTCATGAAAAGTTATATTTTTGTATATGTACAGTTTACTGTTCAATTTTTATCTTGCCCTGTTGTCAGCCAAAGTCAGCTCATTTATAAAAGTGGGCACCTATCTGCTTGAAGATCTAGGAAAGGAAAGGTGGTCAGATATAATACTGACCACATAACTGTCTCATGTGTTGACAAGTCAGTGAAAATATGGGTACTAATAACAAAATGTCCCATATATTTCACAGTGACAGTACAATACGTTACTTATTTCTTATGATCCAGACAGTTTACACTTGTAGCTTTTTATCTTTACCTTTCTTTTATGGAAATTTGAGTTGAAATAGTCAGAGAGGTACAAGTGTTTATTTGAAATTATAAATTGTATGTAATGAGAAAATAATGTCAGTCCATTATTTTCAGGTTAAGCAACGTAGTTCAGCATCAAGTTATAGTTATCGACCACTGTCCACTTTGACCTCCTTATCAAGCAAGACAGACAGTGTTAAGCTCAACCTAGACTCCTGGAGATGAGATGATTCTGGATGATAGTTTCATTGGATGTCATGAAGTTTGGGAAGTAGACAGTTTTTATACAACTGTGTAGAGAATGTTCAGCTTTCTGTCTAACCCACTTTTTGGCGTGTCTGCCATCTTAATAGATTGGCATCCATTTTTATTGCAGTGACACTCATCTTCATTGACAATTAATACTTTCTTTGACTTGGTCTTTATCTTCCTTGACTTGACTCCCACTTTGTATAGTTCCCATCTTCCTTGACTCGACTCCCATTTTGTATAACTCCAATCTTCCTTGACTTCATTCCCACTTTCTTTCGCTCCCATCTTCATTGACTTCACTCCCAGTTTATTTTTTTATTTAGCTCCCATCTTCATTGACTTCACTCCCAGTTTAGTTTTTGATTTAGGTTCCATCTTCATTGACGTAATCTCATATTTACTGATATGACTCTGTTTTCATGGACTTTACTATTTAATTTTTTTGATTATGAAATAATTTTTGACTTGAACCAGTATAAAATAGTGAAATATTATTTTTATATATTGTCAGTATTATCCACACATTTACTACATATAATGAATGCACGACTGTGTATTATAAATCTGTGCAAACTGATCATGAAGGAGATAATAAATATTGACCAGACTGGGTGTTTAGTGTACATATCTTTCTAAGAATTTATCACAGACAAGAATATTTTCAAGACATTGATGCTATAAAACATTGACCTGCGTCATATGAGCACTGACAATGTTTCATTGGTTTTTGGAAAGTGATATGTTGGCAGCATTATGTACTGTAGTAGAAGGATGTATTGTAGGAGAAGGATGTACTGCATGTGATATAATGTATAGCATAAATTGACTATCATATTTTTATACAATTCATAGGTTATTGCACAACAGTTAACAACTGCATTTTTTTATATATTGCACAACTGTGTACAAATCTGAAAGTGAAACTATGTGGCATGTCATTTTCATGTATAATTGCTTTACTAATTGGTATTAACTTTGAAACTTGCTCTCAGTACATTACTTGAACTTGGTCATTACTTCAGCATTGAAAGAAATGTGACAGGCATATCTTTCATCTCAGTGATATAGCAATATATTTTCTGATGAGCATGTTCATAAAGCTCTTGAACACCGCCTTATCTACCAGGCCAAATGTTTACATCCAGCAGGTCTGAATTCTCAGTTTTTTTTGTTTTTTTGTCTGAAGAAGAACTCTTTTTGTGGTTCAGCTGCAGTTAGATCCTTATCCCTATTCTTATTCATTTCCAGTGCCCCTTTCCGTTTCTTTAATAGACTTTTCACATCTGTTCTGTGAGATAGCAAAAATTAACATGGCTATTCCCCTATTTTTTTTTCCTTCCTGCTGCTCTAGCTGACTATTCCACGCTTGGCTGCCTTTCTGACTCCTCCAGCAGCCATATTCTATGCAGTTTCTTAGAGAGAGTGGATCACAGATAGGTTTCTTTGTGTGTTTTTATTTGTTTGTTGTGTCCTTCTTGCTGTCCTTGATAAAGGGAATTTTGCTGAAATACTGAGCTGTTATTGTTGACTTTCATAACCATTTCATTGTTCCTGCTCCATATTGCTAACTCTTCTTCCTTCTTTCATTCCCTCCTCCTCTCCCTACTTATTTTCGTAAAACTACATCATACACCTCTGTCTCACTCTACCAGTGGCTGCGTACCACTTCTGTATGAGAGTCTCACCAAAAGATCTTTATGTTTGAGTATTGGAATTTTAATCCAAACTAATCTGTCACACATGTATTTGATCATTTCTATGTATTTCTCTCTATAATGCAATAAGCAGAGAGTAAACCTTAATTTTTAAGCAGGTCAAAATGTGAAAATAAACAAGAGATGGGAACTTTTAACAATGGGCTTACATTTAAAAAATGTTAAACTACAGAATTAATGTAGATCAAAGGTCACATTTTAGCAGAATGGATGAATGAATATCTTTATCTTAAAAGGGTGAAGAATTGGGCACACAAGCCTGTCTTATATTCTGCCTTTTATCACTTCATTTTTCATGCTTCACACACACTCGATTTAATAAGGTGTACAAAATTACATGAAAAAAAAAAACACACAATCACACACATGCATGCACACTCACACATGGCACACACAATTATGCATACACACACACGTATGCACAGACACACACACAGAGATAAGAATGCAAGATGAAACTGTGAAATATAAGTATACAGATTACATGAAAAAAAAATATCTAAGAATGCAAGATGAAAATATTACATTCACAAATATATGATATTGAACTACAAAAGAGGTAACTGATCTATCAAGATAACGCACACACAAATACATTTTCAATGGAGTTCTGACATTCCACTCTTGTATATTTACTAAGATAATTTCTAACAAGACACAAGATCTAACAAATTATGTTTAGATCTTTGTTCTTTTAGAACAGAACTCGGTGGCCGGCAAGTCATGGTATGAGAGGCTATTAGGTATTCTGTGGAGGCATATCAGTACATAAACATGAGAGGATGATGCACAAACCACACAGCCATGCAGCATCGCTAAGATACATAATAATGCCCATGAAACTGAGTGTTTTTCTTGCAGCCTTTTTATCATGTAATTCCTGGAACAAAAAAATGGGGCCACAGAAATTGAGAAATTCTGTTACTAGAGACTAAACTCTAGCAGTAACCAAATCAACACTGACATCTGTTGTGTTTGAATCTTTCCAAAGCTCCCTTTGCTTGTTTGTATATGCAGTTTCCAACCTATATTCATGTTCATTTTTTCCCCTAAGATTTCTTTGTTATGAGTACTGGATGTAAATCTCTTATAAACGTTCTAAGAAACTGATTTGGCATTTTGTGCCCATCTTTCTTACAAGGAGGATAAGAAAAGAGATAAGAGTTTACATTTTATTTATCTGTTTATCATGTTTTTATCTGTTGTGTTTTTTTTGTCTGTGGCTTATGAAAAAGGATTTGGTGAAACATTGGATCTCTGTACTTCATTTATACCGTACATGTTCGTCTTACTTTCTGCCACTCTCGCTCCTGCCCACTTTCCTCCCACTTTCTTTCTTCTTGTAGAACTGAACCAAAAAACCTCTGTCTACCTTTATTACTAGAACCAGTTTTACTGCTTTCATCATTTCTCACTGTCAGATATCTAATGTTGTAAGGCAGCAGCAAACTATCTTTCCATCCAAATTGTCTATTCATGTTATTAAATTTATGTACATGCAAACTATTCTTCCCTTTGTGCCAGCTATTTTTATAGCCCTTTTGCTAATAGAAGCTCACTAAGCAATATATGGGAAGTTCAGAAATCTGCCTGCATAATTCACTTTTCTGTTTAATTCAGCAAGCATAGAGTGTTTCAGTATTGCATATGCTCAATCTGGCTGTGATGATTGTTATCTATTTGCTAGAATAACTAAGTGTAATGTCATTTAATCTGATGGTTAAATCTCTTGTAGTAGCAGTAAATAAGATACTTATTACTTAAAGTAAGATTATATGTTATAATTCTTGCTTTAAAACTGTGACTGTCTCATTAAGCTCATTTGATACTGTTTAATCTTTTTTTATTGTTCACATATTTGTGATATTACTATATTACTTTGTTATATATAAGAAGTATTTTACAATTTACATATAATGTTGCCTTTTTTTTCTGAACTTGTTTACCTTCATAATTTTTATTTCTTTATTTCTTTTTTTAAAAAATTTTCATGCTAGTAAAAGTGTGATCACATCTCCAGCAGATGTAAATGTTCTTTGATCGTGACCAGGTTGGCTTTTGCAATGTCATTTTCAAGATATGAAATATTATTATATTTCATATATATGAATATACTTGCATCACTTTTATTTGTGAATTATTATATTTTTTAAATTTGCTTTTTGGAATGTGATTTTTTTATTTGAACATGTGCAGAGCAGTGCTTTGTTCCAGTAAAATTAAAACAAGTGAAAGTATATTTAATGTGTTTTGACTTTTTATTTGTTTTTGCTGTAAGCCTTAACAAAGCTAAGGGTAGTTTAAAAATGGAAAGCAGTTTTTATTTTACCTGAGCATTTTCCCATGTTGACTGGAGCAAATCTGAAGAAGGAAATGGTCAGAGATTGTGGAGTTGCTAGCCAAGGCTGTTGTAGGCTGATACTTGCATCAGTCATGCCTGTTTTATTTGTCTCTTATATATGATAGGCATTGCTTGCAGCATATGCTGAGCTATCAGTCAGTCAGTCATTCTGCATGTCCCTTGCGGAACTCTGCCTCCCTAACAGCTCTCCTGTAGGCCTCTCAGTTGTAATCAAGATGCCCTGCTGAGCTATCATTTTGTTCATTTTTCATGTGCATATTTCTGTCTTGCTTATCCTAACTGACTGAACAGATGAACAAAAATCTCAATTATTGCTTTCATTTTATTGCCAAGATGGTGATAAGCATTCATTTGTTTGTTTTTTTTTTTTGGTCTCATTACTTCATGTTCTAAAACCATTGATCTTTCAAAACTGCAAAACTCAGGCGGATTTGTGTGTATGAAAATTTATACATTTATTTATTTTTTTCTTATATGATTAACAGAGTAATGGTTTTGTTCTTTTAACTATAAATGAGCTGTTGAAGGATGGCCTGAAAGAAAATGGTGTGATTACTAATCTGTGATACTTCACTGTGATACATTTAGACTGAGCAGAGTACAAACTCATATAGGATTAAAGTAATAAATCTAAAATCCTTAAACTTTACAGTCTTATTGCCATCACTTCTGACCTTTCTCATGTACAGGTTTTTGCCTTGTAGTAAAACGTGCAGATCTTGTTTTCAGTTGATATATATCTCCGAGTCCAGTATGTTGGTAAAGGAGGGTTTAGTCATAACAGCGATTTCCTTAGATCTTCCAGTGTAAAGGAGTTCCTTGGAAGGTGTTGCATATGTTCTTCTCATATACGTTTTTTTTTTTAGGATCATCATCATCATGTGCCATGCCAGGCAGCGTGGGAAGTTATACTCCTCCACAAATCTCAGTCCTTGACATATCTGACCAACTTTGGTGATTTCTTTCCATGCCACACTGTCAGGCCTTCTAACATCTGTTCCCTCAGTCATCCTCTGCCTCTCCTGTCTTCAGTTTTGCTCATCACATGCCCCAGAATGATAACTGCCTTTTCCTTATTTTTGTTTTTATGCTACATTTTTTGTTAGCTTGTCTAAAACACTGCTCATTAGTTATCTTGGCTGTCCTTGGAATCCTCATCATTGTTGAGGATACAGTGTCTTTTTGTAGTCAGATGATTGTGTATTGTATAATTATTATATATTAATAATTATGTATTATATAATCTTGAAATATAGGTAGAATTGCTGGTACAGATATTTATGAATGGAAAAGCTTACAAATGTGGTTTCTGTCCTTTTGTCCATCTTCATATTTTACTTCTGCTGATATTTATTTATAGACTGCCAGAGTTACTTCAAATATGGTGCTTGACAATTTTAAATTGTTGAATAAATATTCATTTAAGCTGCATAGAAGTGTAGCCTCTGTGAGTGTTTGGTTGCAGTAGGCATTGGGAAAGATGTTAAGTTTTCCACAGAAGATGAAGTGACTGGTCATCATTGATATTTTCCTGAACTTGAGTAACCCTGCTGATCAGAATGTCCCTGGTTCGATTCCACACTGGGGTGGAGTTTTTTTGAGCTGACTGGCAGTGGGGTCAACCCAGTCTCAAGAAACAGGTACCTGGGGTTTCCCCTGAGAAAACAAAGGCAGTGAGGACAGGAGCTGACATCTCTACCACAAATGTGAAGGCAATAACACTTCTGACCCCTATGATATGTAAATGGTCTGGGGTATAATTTTTTTATGTGTCATGCTATTCAGCTATATTGGGAATATAGTATTTTTGCTTATATTTTACTTGACCTGTCAACACATGAAGGTGTCATCTTTCCATCCAAGAGAAGTCAAGTACCATTTCTACACCTGATCGGACCATAATGTTTCTAGCCAGGGTCAAATCACACTGACCATCAGACAGGAGCAATAACTCCTTCTCTAGTTGGTCACACCTTCCCCCCCCCCCCCCCAAGTGAGGACCAGTTTTTTTCCTTCATCCTCAGGAGAGTGCCTTTATCCTTATGCTCTGTTTTTGTAAGTAGGGATGGAACAGTTGCTTTCAGCTGATAGTTTAAAAAAAAAAAACTTGGACGTAGCTGGTCTCATGGAGAAAATCTTGAACAACAATGAAGATGCAGCAGGGAATATAGTTTTATTATTTTAATGTAACAAAAATACAGCGTTCAGTGGCCTAGATACACAGCAGTTATTTCCACTCTGACACAAAGATGGCAGTGCAGGTGATATGGGGTAGTTGTCAGGACCAGAAAACAGTATTAGAATAGACTATCCCACATGTTCATATTTTTGCTAGCTGCAGGGCTGTTACTAAACTTACTTGTAGAGTAGGGCTTGGTGCAAGAGGGGTGGAGCCTGTCAAGTAAAAGATAAAGTGTTGGAGGCAGTGATCTGTTGTACACCATTTTTTTTTTGCATTTAGAATTTGTTTTGTTGGGGTTGTGGAAGTCAGTCCACATCGAATGTAGTTTGATCGACTGTATGGCGCAGAACTGCATTCATCAACATTTGGAGCAATCTTGTGTTGATAATATGTATCTACAGAGGATGAAGGACAGAGGTATGAGGAGGAGGAAGAGCCAGATGGCTGGCTAGTAGAATTTGAGGTTGCCAGAACCAACAGCTGACTGGCTCAGTTAGCGTTCGTTCTCTTCAGTGGTTATTGAAACAGAAAGCATAGTATGTGTGGGTATCTCCTGAGTGTGATGATGCTAATTCTTAGTTTCAAGTAGGTATCCCCTGAGTGTGATGATGCTAATTCCTAGATTCAAGTAGGTATCTCCTGAGTGTGATGATGCTAATTCTTAGTTTCAAGTAGGTATCTCCTGAGTGTGATGATGCTAATTCTTAGTTTCAAGTAGGTATCTCCTGAGTGTGATGATGCTAATTCCTAGATTCAAGTAGGTATCTCCTGAGTGTGATGATGCTAATTCTTAGTTTCAAGTAGGTATCTCCTGAGTGTGATGATGCTAATTCCTAGATTCAAGTAGGTATCTCCTGAATGTGATGATGCTAATTCCTAGATTCAAGTAGGTATCTCCTGAGTGTGATGATGCTAATTCTTAGTTTCAAGTAGGTATCTCCTGAATGTGATGATGCTAATTCTTAGTTTCAAGTAGGTATCCCCTGAGTGTGATGATGCTAATTCTTAGTTTCAAGTAGATATCCCCTGAGTGTGATGATGCTAATTCTTAGTTTCAAGTAGGTATCTCCTGAGTGTGATGATGCTAATTCTTAGTTTCAAGTAGGTATCTCCTGAGTGTGATGATGCTAATTCTTAGTTTCAAGTAGGTATCTCCTGAGTGTGATGATGCTAATTCCTAGATTCAAGTAGGTATCTCCAGAGTGTGATGATGATAATTCTTAGTTTCAAGTAGGTATCTCCTGAGTGTGATGATGCTAATTCTTAGTTTCAAGTAGGTATCTCCTGAATGTGATGATGCTAATTCCTAGATTCAAGTAGGTATCTCCTGAGTGTGATGATGCTAATTCCTAGATTCAAGTAGGTATCTCCAGAGTGTGATGATGCTAATTCTTAGTTTCAAGTAGGTATCTCCTGAGTGTGATGATGCTAATTCTTAGTTTCAAGTAGGTATCTCCAGAGTGTGATGATGCTAATTCTTAGTTTCAAGTAGGTATCTCCAGAGTGTGATGATGCTAATTCTTAGTTTCAAGTAGGTATCTCCAGAGTGTGATGATGCTAATTCTTAGTTTCAAGTAGGTATCTCCAGAGTGTGATGATGCTAATTCTTAGTTTCAAGTAGGTATCTCCAGAGTGTGATGATGCTAATTCCTAGATTCAAGTAGGTATCTCCAGAGTGTGATGCTAATTCTTAGTTTCAAGTAGGTATCTCCAGAGTGTGATGATGCTAATTCTTAGTTTCAAGTAGGTATCTCCAGAGTGTGATGATGCTAATTCCTAGATTCAAGTAGGTATCTCCAGAGTGTGATGATGCTAATTCTTAGTTTCAAGTAGGTATCTCCTGAGTGTGATGATGCTAATTCTTAGTTTCAAGTAGGTATCTCCAGAGTGTGATGATGATAATTCTTAGTTTCAAGTAGGTATCTCCAGAGTGTGATGATGCTAATTCTTAGTTTCAAGTAGGTATCTCCTGAGTGTGATGATGCTAATTCTTAGTTTCAAGTAGGTATCTCCAGAGTGTGATGATGATAATTCTTAGATTCAAGTAGGTATCTCCTGAGTGTGATGATGATAATTCCTAGATTCAAGAAGTCTGTCAAGAAACTTACTGCTTGGATTCGCTGTCAGGATTTTAAGCAAAAACTTTGCATAATGGTTATGCTTTAGCATTAACATGATGGCAGCTTCTTCTATCTCTCTAGAACTGCAAGCTGTTGTCCTTTGCAATCAATGTCGTGAGAATGTTGGGACAGAGCATGGGGTTGGCTTGGGAGCAAATTATGGCAGTTATTTTTTTTCAGTCCCTGAATTAAAAAAAAAAACAGGATGTGCAACACCCCTTTAACAGACACCACTACCAGGGAACTATAGTAATCCCTGCCTGGCTAGACCTGTTACTGGGGAAACCAACGGAGAGGTGGGACTGGGTCTTGGCCAGCTATGGTTCATCATCACAGATGCTAGCATGTCATCCACTGTAACTAAAAAAAAGGAAGTCTAGCTCTGTTGCTGCTCTTAGGGAGCAGCTTCATTACACTCAGAGCATGCCCGTATGTTTGACCTTTGACATCAGGATTTCCTTCGGTGTTTTTAGGGAGATGACTCCAATGTTGTGTTGGTTGTGTGTTTCTCGTGATCTAGCATTTAGCTGGGATTTGCAACCACTGCCCTTGGCTACATGTAATGCTTTGAGTCATATGTGATAAGTACTTCTGAGGAAGTTGCTTGATGGATTTGTATTGGTCTGATTTGTCCATGAGGCAGAAAAAGCAGCAAAAACAGGAGACAGCAAAACTTTATATAACATACAAAAGAGGCTAACAGGTACTATTACATCTAAAGAAAGACCAATTCTTAGCAAAACTGGAACACTATTAACATCAAATAAAGACCAAAAGCAAAGATGGGCTGAACACTTCCAAGAAATACTCAATCGACCACATCCAAAAGAATTGTTAAACCTTGAAACTGACTTACCAGCCCCACAACTAAATGTCAACCTAGATGAAATTAAATTGCATGAAATTGAAACAGCAGTGAATTTAATGGCTAACAACAAAGCTGCAGGTGAAGATGAAATAACAGCCGAGATGCTAAAAGCTATCAATAGTGACAACATGAGACAACTACAGAGAATGTTTAACAAGATTTGGAAAGAAGAAAAGGTCACTTCTAATTGGAAGAAAGGAATCATTGTTAAAATACCAAAAAAGAGCAACCTTAGTGACTGTAACAACTGGAGAGGAGTAACCTTAATATCAGTTGTGTCAAAAGTATTTTGCAAGGTCATTTTGAATAGACTCGAAGATTTAGTGGATACTGCAATGAGAGAAGAACAAGCAGGATTTCGAAAAGGGAGAAACTGTCTCGACCAGATCTTTACTCTCAGAATAATACTTGAAGAACATATTGAAAAGCAGAAACCATTAATACTGAACTTCATAGATTTTAAAAAGGCATTTGATAGCATACACAGAGATTCATTATGGAGAATTTTATGTCTATATGGAATACCATCTAAAATTGTCAACATCATTAAGGACTTCTACAATGGATATGGTTGTGCAGTCAAGACAGAAGAAGGGATGAGTGAATGGTTCCAGATTGAAACAGGCGTGAAACAAGGATGTATACTGTCTCCTTTACTTTTTGGGATTACAATAGACTTCATAATGAAAAAATGCTGCACAGGTAACACAGGTATTGACTGGGTACATGGGACCCAACTAGAAGATCTTAATTTTGCTGATGACATAACTCTTATCAGTAATAATGTGAATTCCATGCAAGAAAAAACAGATAGCCTGTCTTCACTGGCTAGCAAAATAGAACTTGAAATTAACAAGGACAAAACAAAAATAATGAAAATTCCCATCAATCAAAATGGAAAAATACACATAGAAGTACAGATATTGAAGAAGTCAATCAATTTGCATACCTTGGCAGCTACATAGACCAGGATGGTGACACTAGAAAGGAAGTTAGGATCAGAATTGCAAAAGCAGCATCAATCTTCAAGAATCTTGAGAACATATGGAATTCAAAAGTTATAAGCACAAAAACCAAGTTAAGACTATTCAATTCAAATGTAATATCCACCCTCATTTATGCATGCAAAAGCTGGAAAACAACTAAAGAAATAGAAAAGAAATTAGACTCTTTTGAAAACAAATGCCTAAGGAAAATACTCGGCATCTAGTGGAATGAATTCAAGAACAATGCAGAGATAAGACAGATGACTGAACAACAACCAGTCTCATGGGTGATCAGGAAAAGGAGATGGACATATGTTGGTCACTTGATGAGAAGAAATGATCATAGAATCCCAAAACAAGCTATCAAGTGGAACACAACAGGCCAAAGACAAAGGGGCAGACCGCGGGAAACTCTGAAGAGGACATTATTAAGAGAGGCCAAGTTAACAGGCATAAAATCCTTTGATGAGGTTGAAAGACTCGCCGAAGACAGAAAAAATTGACGAACTACTTTGCGAGCCCTATGTGACGTTTAACGGCACGGGAAGGATATAAGATATATATAAGATCTAAAGGTCACTGAATGCCAAAATGGACAGTTATTTCAACAAATCAGAAATGCAGCTTGTGATTTCTCAAGAAACACAAGAAAACGAGTTTTCATTTCCAGGGAGAGTGATCCGAGGAACGGCTAACATTAAAAATCTCTAGCAAGGGGAGCAATCAATATAAACAGTCGCTTGCGTTTTCCACAGTAGCTCCCCCCTTCTACTTTCTGGCTTTCAAATCAAAATGGCTGAACCGAGCGTGGATAAATTGAAGAAAGCAATAAAGGGTAACTTGTGGAAGCTATAAAATACTTGTAGTTTAAGTCGTTTAAGAGGTTTCGGAAACAAAATGTAGACTTCCATTCAACAATTTACACCATATTAAAGCCTGTTTGTTTTATTCTGAACATAAAAATGGAACGATTGAGTATGCGACAATTAATTTTTTCCCCTAGAAACTTACCCTTCTGAACTAACTGCACTTATCGACCAGAACAAAGACGAAATGTTGGACGCAGGGATCTGTTGTATTTTACAGTGTTTGTTGTTGTTGTTGTTGCTTTTAGAATCAGCCATGTTGAGATCGTGGACGTCAGTCCACATTAAATGTAGTTTGATGGACTCTTCCGGGCGAATGGCGCAGAACTGCGTTCAACATTTGGACCAGTAATGTAAACCAAAAATATGAGGACCTCACCGTAAGATTCTTCGTTCTGCTGGAATAATTACATACGGTTAGAGGACAAAAAAAAGAAGCAAGGATATACATGAAATATCAGACCTTGATAGGAGTGTGGCGTCTTAGGTGGACCATTTGCATAAAATGTACACACATATCTGCTGTCATGATGATAGTGAGAGTAGTATATCTGCAGTCAAGATAATAAAGACAAGAGTATGTCTGCAATAAAGATGATAATGACAAGAGTATGTCTGCAATCAAGATAATAAAAACAAGAGTATGTCTCCAGTCAATATAATAAAGACAAGAGTATTTCTGCAGTCAAGATTATAGTGATAGTAGTATGTCTGGAGTCAAGATGATAAAGACAAGAGTATGTCTGGAGTCAAGATAATAAAGACAAGAGTATAAGTGTGTGCATGTGTATTGAGACTATACTCAGGGCTGTTACAGGTGAACACAGACTGGCAGAACAGTCCAAATACAAATAAATAAACTGTTGGCATTGTTCTCCTTTTATATTTTGCACTGTTCAGATCTCTATAGAGCCATGGCAATTGCTCTTTGCAATCTATTCAGTCATGATGCTGGCACAGGTGCCGTGTCGGATAGAGAGTAGATTGCATGACAGTCAGAAGTGGAGCCAAGAAGTAAACTTCTTGGGTTGGAGTCTTTTATCAGTCTCCAGAAATGTGCCTTATCACTTCAGCACAGCCATCTTTGTTCCAGTTTTATGGTGGAAAGTCTGTGATAATGTAGTATCTCAAACTGTGAAGTTTTTAATTTGTATTTTGATCATGTTAGCTTCTCTGCATTTTGGTAATGTATTTGATACAGTATAGATATTTTTGCTGTGTTTGATGATACAGTATAGATATTTTTGCTGTGTTTGATACAGTATAGATATTTTTGCTGTGTTTGATACAGTTTAGATATTTTTGATGTGTTTGATACAGTATAGATGTTTCCGATGAATGTGATACAGAATAGATGTTTTTGATGTATTTAATACACCACAGATGCTTCTTATATATTTAATACAGCATAGATGTTGCAGGTGTTTTCTTTATAACAGTCATTTTGCCAGTGTTTTCAGTATACATAGATTTTGCTGAAGTATTTTAAATGGTATATATTTTGCATCTACAAACAAGTCATACATACATACAATATGTGCTCATACCTTAACTTTCAACTTCTATTGGCCCTAGAACATTGATTTTTCTTGTTTCATACAGAAATCCTGAAAGGAGCAGACCTTGACAATCTGTCGACAAAGAAGGTGAGAAGGATGCTGGAAGAAAAGTTTCATGCAGATTTCTCACAAAGGTAGAGTTTTAAAGTTTAGTGATTTGATATATGCTCAGAGATGTTTTTTATTACTTTTTAGATTTCAGCAACAGCATGCACTTTCCAGAAGGTTGTAAGAGGTTCATGCAGCATGCACTTTCCAGCAGGTTATAAGAAGTTTTCTTAAAGTTATCATCCTTAACAAATTAAAAAAACAAGAAAAAACAAACCAAGAAATTAAAAAAAACAGTTGAGATCCAACTTACAATACCTGGACAACCAGGAAGAAGAAGACTGGATGAAGGCCACAAAGAAAGACCATTTCTGATTTATTGTCTCAAAGGACCCAGAAATTCAGGTTTTAGATAGAAAAGTGTCCAAGACCGAGTCAGGTGGAGAATAATACCTGTTTCTGTTGTGAGCGGTATGGAGTGACTAAACTGAATAGCAATGATCATGAAGGGAAATGCAGAGAAATAGTTGCGTTTTGTGGACAGGAAAGATTGACTTTTATCACATGTCATCAGATATGAATCATCACATGTCATCAGATCTGAATCATCACATGTCATCGGATCTGAATCATCACATGTCATCGGATCTGGATTCCTCCGGGAACAACTATGTTATGCTTATCTTAACACAGTCTTTGTGAGACAGGGAACAATGGTCTGATTGTTGAAAAACTCTGACCTACTTCTGTAGTCCAGAAACCTGTAGCGATCAACACTAATTGTAATTGGTATTTTTGTAAAATGTAATATTAGGTTGGTGGACAGATGGGGTCATGGAGATCGCTGGTGGGGATGAGGAAAATCTGATGTGAAACCAGTGAATCCAGGATGTGATAAGCCTATGGGTCTTTACAACAGTGGCTATCAGAATGAGGCAAACAAAACAGAGCCAGAAGACTATAGGTAGCGGGGAGTGAATATTGTTGAAGCACTTATCATATTCCTCATCCTAAAGTCGGAGTGTCTCTGTGGAACTGTCTCAAAATCTGTCTGCCCAACCAGTGTTGCACACTGGGTCTGACATAGAGAAGGGGCTTAAGTACAATCAGCAGCAGGCCAGCCTACACCTCTGTCTTCATGGCAGTCCAAGCAAGACTACAGTCTGCCCTAGTAAGGAAAGTTGCTGAAGTTGGAGGCACATCGCAAAAAATCAGGGTACCACGTATTATCGCTAATGAAATGTCTCTATCTGCAGTTTTTAAACATGGTGCTCGCCCTGTGAAGACTAACCAGGCAGGTGCAGTGCCAGGCTCCCTGCCTTGAAAGGGTCCACCCAGTGCTACTGGAGGTCCTCTCAGTTGGTCTTGTGTAGCCAGGAGACATGAGAGTAGAGCTGCTGGCAAGAAAATACAGCAGCAGCAAGCCACCAAGAGCTTGCAACAATGCAGTGGAATGCTGAGAGTGTCAGCAGTGTTAGAGATGGCTATAGCAAATAGGTGGAACTAGAAAACATACTCTTTGCTGAGAGTGTCCGCTGTGTTAGAGATGGCTATCGCAAATAGGTGGAACTAAAGAACATCTCTTTTCAGAACAGGTAAGTATATACTGCATACAGGAGACACAACTAACCAAAGATGCCGCCTTTAAAATCAGAGGCTACCAGTGTTTCAGATCAGACCGACAGGACAGAAGAAAAGAATTCACGCTTGTTAAGAATAACATCAGTGCTTGACAAGTGGGAGTGTAAATGGAAGGAGCCGACTACCAGATGATCCATCTAAGAACCAGTAATAGACACTTTCACCTTCTTAACTATTACTGTCCTAATTACAGCCCACTTGCTCTGGAAATAGTCCCACATAAATAGAGACTGATGGTCTGTGGAGATTGTAACAGCCATTCCCAGAGCTGGGTTATGACCACATAGATAAGAGAGGAAAGAAACTGAGAGCTGGCAGGATGATAATGGACTTCTCCTGATCAACCAGCCAATCATCATCATCATCTTTCACTCCTTTGAGAGCATAGGCCATGGATAAAGGCTCTCCAGTCATCCCTGTTCTTGGAATTATTCTGAGCTTCCTTACATGTGTATCCCTTGTCTCTGAGCACTGTCATAATTTCTCTTCCCCAGGTAAGTCTAGGTCTTCCTTGTTTTCTGTTTCCTTGAGGTTTCCATGTCAGTGCCTGTCTTGCTATGCTGGTGTTGGGTTTCCTCAGAATGTGGCCAATCCACTTCCAATTCCTAGACCTGATTTGTAGGTTCATAGGTTCTTGTCCTGCCTTTTCCTAGATTACCTCGTTCCTGATCTTGTACTGCCATTTAATGTTTAACTCTTTCCGTGCGTATGGTTGAATTTTCGACACTTCCGGTGGTCCTGTGCGTGCGTATGGTCGAAAATTCGACAATCATTGTTCCAGTAAGACAGGCGGTGTAACATTTATGTTGTACGGATTTCGTCCGCGATTCCGGTGACACTTTCAAAATGGAGAATGCGTGCCTAGTTACGAGCGATGCCGAGCGAGAACAAGATGCGAAGCATGGAAATTTTTCAATTTTTGACGATGTAGATAGGGGTATGGACATAGCCTATGGCCACCCCGCTGCTCTTGAGTGTTTTCTGAGTAGATTTAGACATATTTAGACGACTGGAGAAGTAGTTAGGAGTAGTTAGGAGGTTATTTCAGACATTCATTCAGTGAAAATGCCATACGGAGTCACAATACGAGATCGATAAGTAGATCTACACATCTTAGATGGTAAATAGGGGTAAGAAGCGTGAATCTAGACCTAGCCGATGGTGTCTAAAAACATCACATTACTTCTTTTTTCCTAAAAAACTCAGCATTTCTGAAATTTTCATTCATTTAGCTACACTTTGACACATATTACGTATATGGAAGTAAATGGAAATACTGTTTTCCATCTCATTTTACAACTAGACCCCCTTACAGACAAGACCCGTGTTTTACTCCTGCACGCAACGACACGTCCGTGTTTCTTCCTCCAGCACGGAAAGAGTTAAAATCCTCCTCAAGCAGTAGTTCATGAGTGTTTGTGTTCTCTGTTGTATTGTCTTGGTCATAACCCATGTCTCCAAACCATATAGCAGGATAGACTTTACATTTGTATTGAAAAGTCTAAGTTTGGTTCTTGTTTGATGTTCTTAGATGACCATATTTTGTTAAGTTAGATAAATGCAGTCCTAGCCTTTGTTATTCTAGTTTTTCTGTACCCTTGTATTTATCCACTATGCTGTCTGAATATGTGAAATAACCAGCCAGTGGATCCCCACATTTTACTCAAGGGCTTGGCATATAACCTCAACACCAGATCTGGCATTCCACTCTTCAGAGCTGAAGTGGAACGTTAAACGCAAAGTTGGAAAACATCATGGAGGTAGCGACAATCGTCTAATCTTCTGACAGTAGAAAATGAACTCATGAATACCAGTAACCTTCTCCCCAGATGGAACTGTGAAAAAGCAAACTGGACAATGTACAGGCATCATACAGGTATCCTGGTGGGACAGCTGTCCACAGAAGGTAAAGATATTAAGAGCATAGTGAAGGAATTCAATGCTTGCGTCCTTCAGGCTGCCTATGAAACCATTTCCAGAGGAGCTTATAGGGACTATAAAACATACTGGTCTAGTGAGCTGGGAAAATTCCATAATGACGTGGAAACAGCTCGAAAGCAAGCAGAAAATAGACCATGCCAAGAACACCACAATAATTACCAACATGCCAAGGCCAAATTTCAGAGAGCCAAGCTGCAAGCCAGAAAGGAGACCCTAAACTTTGAAAGCCCTGGAAGAAGTACAAAGATTACATTAATAGAGGATGGGAAAACCCATACAGGTAAGCACAAGACTGCAACATTGATATCCATCCAGAGAAAGAGCATACAGTGCACATTGACCCACAGAAAGAAGAGAACAAGGCAAAATATGAGGTCATGGATGCACCAATCACATGCAGCGAGTTAGACCTAGCAATCAGTAAACTGAAACCAAGGAAATCACCAGGACCAGATGGAGTGTCCAATGAAATGATCAAGAACCTGGGAATGGCACCAATGGGAAGCTGTTGGATATTTTCAATATGTATTGAAGCACAGGTAAGTTACCTCAAATCTAGATGGAAGCAAGCATGTTACCACTGCTAAACCAAGGGAAAAACAGAGATACAGCATCTAGCTACAGGCCAATCAGTCTCACCAGCTGCCTCTGCAAAACATTGGAAAGTATCATTGACCTGAGGATAAAATGGTAGCTAGAAAGTGAAAACCTCGCTCAACAACAGGCAGGTTTTAGGCGGTACTACAGTACAGAAGATCAAGTGACCTATCTCTCTCAAGAGATTGAGGATGCATTCCAAGAGAAAAACCTTGTACTAGCAGCGTGGATAGACCTGAAGAAAGCCTTTGATAAAGTATGGAAAAAAGATCTGCTGTGGAAACAAAGAAACTGCAGTGTATGAAAACTGTACAACTGGATAAGTCCTATTTACACAATAGAAGAGCTAGAGTAGTAGTAGATGGATACAAAAGCCAGAAAGTACTGCTGTGACATGGCGTACCACAAGGAGGAGTTCTTTCACCTACGCTATTCCTTGTATTCATTAATGACCTGGTCAAGGAGCTTCCAGATGGAATCAAAGCGGCACTGTATGCAGATGACCTGGTCATGTGGTGTACAGATGAACACATGACAGTTGGTACACAGAGACTCCAAAGAGCAGTAGACATCTTGACATCATGGACAAACAAATGTTGTGTAAGTATCAACACTGAGAAATCAAGTACCACTCTATTCACTCTTTTTGCGACCTTTTTGCCAATGATTTCTCAGTCTACACCAGTCATTACTACTGTATTAACCCAGAATCAACTCTTCAGGTCGAGTTAAACAGTCTAATTAAGTGGAGCAACAACAATGGCATGATTATAAGTACTGATAAAACAAAATCAGTGCTCATAACAACAAGACAGAAACTACAAAATGCGACAGAAACAACACTTCGGCTCTGTACGGAACATCACAGATAGAAAACGTTAACGAGCATAAAACACTAGGTCTTACTATTGACCAACATCTGACCTGGAACTCTCATATGCAAGGTCTAACAAAACTCATTGCTCAAAAAGTATACCAAAATTAAGCACTTCATCAGTCAAGACACAGGACATTCTATATATCACATATACAAACACATTTATACTATTGTTCAACAGTCTGGAGTGGTTGCTCAGTGTTAAATACAAAGAGGCTTTACTCATTTCAAAAGCGAGTAGTAAAGCTTATTAGTACAAAGATCAAGCACAAACAACTAACCAGGAAAGTGCATCAAAATACTGCCTCTTAAGAACAGGTTCCTCTTCAACAAAGCCAAATTAGTACATCAAATTCTTTCACGCCATGCCCCACCTTATCTATGGAACCTGTTTAAATTTAGCCCAAAGTGTAGCCAATGCTTAAACAACATATGTCTTCCAAAAACTAGACTTGATCTTTACAAGAAAATACTCTCCCATCCTGTATAAAAAAAATATAGACTATGCTCTTTCCTACAACTACAAACTTTTCCAATATCTATTTGATGTCAGCTACATGCCTCCATGATTAATAAAACTTAAAAGTTATTTTAGACTTCTCTTACAGACATTGAATTCACTTAATTGTATATTCTGAATAGCAGTAATGAAATTTTTGTTTGGTAGATGGTCATTTATACATGTATGTGGTTACTTTATGTACTGTATGCATGGGCAAGAGTGAAATGTAAATGTTATATTTTCTTTTCTTTTATGTCCTTCAGCTTTCCAGTGTTAGTTGGTTATATGAGCAGCATATTTGTAGAATGTCTGGAACAGAGTGACAGTTGTATGGTAAAGGACAGAATGTAAGATGGGCCTGCGAGCCCAGTTCTTCAATCAATCAATCAATCAGTCTCTCATCTAAACAGAAAGCAGGTAAGATCTTTGTAAATGAAATATCCTTAAGGATGGACAACCAGCCCACTTATAGGAGCAACTCTTGACTCAAAACTGACCTGGAAGCAACATATCAGCAATGCAGAAGCAAAAGCCAGAAGAAAGCTAGCCATATTAAGAAAATTGAATGGAACCACATGGGGAGCTATTGAAAGAATCCTCAAGAATGTATATCAGCAAAGTATTCTACCACATTTAGAATATGGTTAAACAACTTGATGCACAACATCAATCTCTATGCAACTAGACAAGGTACAAAATCAGTCACTACGGATTATAACAAGATCCATAAGGTCCACACCAGTAATAGAAATGTAGAAAATAGTTGGTGTTCAAGCACTAAAAGAATGTAGACACAAAGGTCGTGACTTTGGGAGAGAAATTCCTCAGCTCTGTAAGCCATCTCCTGAAGGAGAGATTCAATAACTTGGCACTAAGATGGCTTAAAAGAAGCAGCTTCATTCATTAGACAAACATTGCATAAGCTGATACCTGACCTTCCAACTGTAGTTGCTCCATTATCATCTGTACCAGAGCATACACCATGGAAAGAAGCAGATTGTACCAAAATAACTATCCAAACTGAAGTGAAAGGTGTGCAGAATGGTGAGATGCAAAGCAGTCTTGTAAGATCAACAGCCACACTTAGTGTTCTAGATGACAAATATCCATGAGACATCTGGATACGTGTATATAGATGGATCTGCACACAATGCCATAAAGAATGGAGGGGCAGGAGCACATATTGAATATCCAAACAACACCACTGACAAGATTTCCATACCAACTGGAAAATACTGCAACAACTATGATGCAGAAGTTAGGGCAGTTATTGCAATGGTTGAAAAACTATCAGGCTCTAGAATTGATATATGCCCCGTAGTAATTGTCATGGATGCAAGATCAGTACTGAAAGCTCTTCAGTGCAACAAACTACCAGACCTTAAGGATGCCTGGATCAAAAATTGGCTCATCACAGTCACCTTGCAGTGGATTACCTCCCACTGTGGGATACCAAGCAATGAGAAAGCTGTCTGTCTGGCCAAAGAGGGCATTGAAATAGAGCAACCAGACATACCAATCACCTATAATCAGAAGAAAAGCATGATGAAAACTTACAGGAAGCCACAAACACCATCACATGATGACTATCACATGCTAAGCAGAAAGGAACAAGTCATTATTTTCTGTCTCCGAACAGGACGCAGCTGACTCCAAAGTCATATTTATACAGAGTTTAAGGTTGATACTACTACTCTTTGTACATGTGCCCAGGTGCCCCAAACTGTGGAACATATCCTCTAAAACTGCACCAGCTATGAGACACCGACAAGCAATTACCGGCCCAATAAAACCACCAAAGAAGATAAGCTCTACGGTTCCATACATGAATTTTTTTAAAATGGTGAAAGTTATCCAAGAGACAGGTCTGCAGATATAGACAGAAAATGCACATGAAGAAGAAGAAGATCAGATCTGGATGATGTCGTGCCATCAGATTTGGGTGATCACATGTCATCATATATCCATGAGGATAGACAAAAAGCTGGGTTAAAAAAAAACTATTGGAAGTGCTGACATGGAAAAGAAAGCCATGGAATGTAGACAGATAGACTAATGAAGGCATTACAAGATGTGCTTTAAAATATTAAGTGAGAAAATTTTCCTGGAACAGAAGATGAAGTAGGGAGCCAAGGGTGAACATTTAGCAGTACTGCTTGTAGAGAGACAACGTGAGAAACTAGAAGTAGCTTGTCCAGAAAGAATGCTGTTATAGCGAGAAACAAGACACAAACCAAACTAATGCAGAATAGCACAGGATGATGATATGTGTAGTTCATTGAATTATAAACAAGTCTTTTTTCCTTATGATGAAATCTGAAGTAGCAGCCATGTTTTCAGAGGTCATAAAAAGATAGGTCCAAGGCATATGCATCATTATCAAGTGCCATGCTGAAATGTATTGGTGGTCATGCTTCTCCACATATCTCAGTCCATCCTCTCAGTCTGTGGATTTTTTTTTTTTTTTTGGGACTGTCCATGATTTTCTTTCTTGACCTTTCTGTCTCTTTTCCCAGTTATCTTTCCTGTTGTTTGATGTTTTCGGGACCTCTCTTTCTCAGTATGTACCAAATATATTCTCATTCTTGAAACTAAAAACATATTATGTTGTCTGTATTATATATGTAGTGGTATTAGACCAGCTAAACTGTTGCAGCCAAAGTGTGGGCCAAGGGACCAGATGTCGACAGTGAACCAGGTCCAGTCCACTGCTACAAAGGAAACAACAGACGGTCCTACTGCAGTCAAGAACTGGTCATTACAGGCTGCTGAGCCATCTCTAGATCTCACGTACAGATGAATGCCCATATAGGAGTGGAGTACAGACTCCTGAACATGCAGTTCAACAGTGCATCTTTAAAGATCTGTGTATGCATCAAGATATGGCCACAGGGCTCAGACCTCAATCAGAAGCTGTGGGGCTGCCAGGAGAAGACTGTAGGGCTGCCCGAAGAACCTGGAGAAAACTGTGGGGCTGCCCGGAGAACCTGGAGAAAACTGTGGGGCTGCCTGGAGGGCCTGGAGAAGACTATGGGGCCGCCTGGAGGATCTGGAGAAGACTGGGGCTGCCAGGAGAAGACTGTAGGGCTGCCATGAGAAGACTGTGGGGCTGCCTGGAGGATCTGGAGAAGACTTGGGGCTGCCTGGAGAAGACTGTGGGGCTGCCTGGAGGACCTGGAGAAGACTGTGGGGCTGCCTGGAGAACCTGGAGAAGACTGGGGCTGCCTGGAGAAGACTGTGGGGCTGCCTGGAGAACCTGGAGAAGTCTGTGGGGCTGCCTGGAGAACCTGGAAAAGACTGTGGGGCTGCCTGGAGAACCTGGAGAAGACTGTGGGGCTGCCTGGAGAAGACTGTGGGGCTGCCTGGAGAAGACTGTGGGGCTGCCTGGAGAAGACTGTGGGTCTGCCTGGAGAAGACATGGGGCTGCCTGGAGAAGACTGTGGGTCTGCCTGGAGAAGACTGTGGGTCTGCCTGGAGAAGACTGTGGGGCTGCCTGGAGAAGACTGTGGGGCTGCCTGGAGAAGACTGTGGGGCTGCCTGGAGAAGACTGTGGGGCTGCCTGGAGAAGACTGTGGGGCTGCCTGGAGAAGACTGTGGGGCTGCCTGGAGAAGACTGTGGGGCTGCCTGGAGAAGACTGTGGGGCTGCCTGGAGAAGACTGTGGGGCTGCCTGGAGAAGACTGTGGGTCTGCCTGGAGAAGACTGTGGGGCTGCCTGGAGAAGACTGTGGACTTCATCATCCTGGTTACAGGGCTTCTGATTTAGCGTTACCAGGAACTTGAGCACAGAAGAAGAGGAAGAAGAAGACTAGCACAGAAGAAGAAGAAGAAGACTAGCACAGAAGAAGAGGAAGAAGAAGACTACCACGGAAGAAGAAGAAGAAGACTAGCACAGAAGAGGAAGAAGACTACCACGGAGGAAGAGGAAGAAGACTAGCTAAATTCTTATAATTTGTTTATAGTTTCTGCGCTGTCAGACTCTGTTGTGACATTTAGTTGTGAAGTGTGATGTCCAGTCAGACTCTGTTGTGACATTTAGTTGTGAAGTGTGATGTCCAGTCAGACTCTGTTGTGACATTTAGTTGTGAAGTGTGATGTCCAGTCAGACTCTGTTGTGACATTTAGTTGTGAAGTGTGATGTCTAATCAGAATCTGTTGTGACATTTAGTTGTGAAGTGTGATGTCCAGTCAGACTCTGTTGTGACATTTAGTTGTGAAGTGTGATGTCCAGTCAGACTCTGTTGTGACATTTAGTTGTGAAGTGTGATGTCCAGTCAGACTCTGTTGTGACATTTAGTTGTGAAGTGTGATGTCCAGTCAGACTCTGTTGTGACATTTAGTTGTGAAGTGTGATGTCCAGTCAGACTCTGTTGTGACATTTAGTTGTGAAGTGTGATGTCCAGTCAGACTCTGTTGTGACATTTAGTTGTGAAGTGTGTTGTCCAGTTGTGATGTTTAGTGCTGATTTCATTTTTTTTTTTACAGAAAGAAGGAAATTGACAAGCTTGTGATGAAAATGATAGATGAAGATGATGCTGATGCAGATGAAGAAAAAACAGAGGAAAAAGAATCAAAGAAGGAGAAAGAGGATAAAGATGATCACAATGGTACAAGTGGAGGGGGTGCTGATGGTGGGAGTGATGAAGACACAGGAGATGAGGTACGTCACCTTAGAATATTCCACACGTGTTAACAACATAACCCAAGACAGTCGCATCATTCTACTGATCTTTGTCTGATTGTTTGTTGCTGTTGTCTGAACTGCCTGTGAGTTCTCATGTCATCAAATTAGAATTAGATTTGTTGTTTACCCAGAGTCAGCCCTTGTTTTGTTGCTTTATTATTATTTTTTTTTTTATTTCAAAAGATTTTGTCTTCCTCAGTTGATGTGTAGTACTCAGTTCATGTGTAGGTTCCTCACTCATATCATATTTAATATCTTTCATTAACTGTTAAGTTACGCTTTAACTTTTAACAAAACAAATGATAACTGTGGTAAAGCTGGTTCTAGTGATGAAAATAGATGAAGGTGTATGGTACGGTTTTATAGAGGAGAGGAAAGTAGGCAGAAAGCTCTCTAACTTTTAATAAGTCTTATCTTATCTTACATCCTTCCCGTGCCGTTAAACGTCACATAAGGCTCGTAAAGTAGTTTGCCAATTTTTCCTGTCTTCAGCGAGTCTTTGAACCTCATCAAAGGATTTTATGCCTGTTAATTTGGCCTCTCTTAACAATGTCCTCTTCAGAGTTTCACACGGTCTGTCTCTTTTTCTTTGGCCTGTTGTGTTCCACTTGATAGCTTGTTTTGGGATTCTATGATCATTTCTTCTCATCAAGTGACCAACATATGTCCATCTTCTTTTCCTGATCACCCATAAGACTGGTTGTTGTTGTTCAGTCATCTGTCTTATTTCTGCATTGTTCTTGAATTCGTTCTACTTGATGCCGAGTATTTTCCTTAGGCATTTGTTTTCAAAAGAGTCTAATTTCTTTTCTATTTCTTTAGTTGTTTTCCAGCTTTCACATGCATAAATGAGGGTGGATATTACATTTGAATTGAATAGTCTTAACTTGGTTTTTGTGCTTATAACTTTTGAGTTCCATATGTTCTCAAGATTCTTGAAGATTGATGCTGCTTTTGCAATTCTGATCCTAACTTCCTTTCTAGTGTCACCATCCTGGTCTGTGTAGCTGCCAAGGTGTGCAAATTGATTAAATTCTTCAATATCTGTCCCTTCTATGTGTATTTTTCCATTTTGATTCATGGGAATTTTCATTATTTTTGTTTTGTCCTTGTTAATTTCAAGTCCTATTTTGCTAGCCAGTGAAGACAGGCTATCTGTTTTTTCTTGCATGGAATTTAATAAGTACTTCTTAATAAATGGTCATTTCATAGTTGTTTCATTCTTTTGTGTTGTTTTTGCTTTAATGCTAACACATCTTCATCATCATCATCAGCCGGTGTGCTGGTAGATATACTGGCTGTTTCAATCTTTCATTCTTCTTATCTTATGTTGTGTCAGACATCTCATCTGCTTGTGCACGTCATGTGCAAGACATAGTTGTGTGTATATGTACTCATAGTAGTCACATTTTATTTTTACTTTGAAACAGCATCTTGATAAAACCGTGTGATAAATATGAATCACAAAACAAAACTTTTGGTTTGATGTCTCTGACAGTTCTAGCTAATGGGTATGTAGTTTTATTCTTGTGATCATTTACATTTGTCACTTATAAAGCAAGTGTTAGAATAGCTAAGATGTTTGTTCAGATCAAGAACTATACAGGGGATTCAGTCATGCAGTAGGTTCATAGTCATGCAGGAGGTTCAGAGTCACACAAGAGGTTCATAGTCATGCAGGAGATTCATAGTCATGCAGGAGGTTCATAGTCATGAAGGAAGTTCATAGTCATGCAGGAGGTTCATAGTCATGAAGGAGGTTCATAGTCATGCAGGAGGTTCATAGTCATGCAGGAGGTTCACAGTCTTGAAGGAGATTCAAAGTCCTGCAGAAGATACAGTTCTTTGAAAGAAGGGGCTGAAAAGAGTGAAAATAAATTCAACTACTAAAAGGCCTCTGAGAGTCCTGACAGTTGAGTCCATCTACAGCCATTAGAGTGCCAGGAATTTAAAGTTTCTCTGAGAGGCAAAGCAGCTTCTCTGAAGATTTGTTGTCTTACTGTGCATGTAAGAGAGTTTCCTTTTGTTGTCTTACTGTGCATGTAAGAGTTTCCTTTTGTTGTCTTACTGTGCATGTAAGAGAGTTTCCTTTTGTTGTCTTACTGTGCATGTAAGAGAGTTTCCTTTTGTTGTCTTACTGTGCATGTAAGAGAGTTTCCTGTCTACAGTATATAATTGATTTTTTATAAATAAATTTAAATGTTAGGTCATCAATATTTACAGGTGCCAAAGAAAAAATCCAAGAAACCACCAAAACAGAAGGTATGTGCTGTTCTCTGTTTCCTATGCTTTCTGCATATATTTTGTTCCTTTACTGTTGTATGTTGAAGCAGATATTTATAGCTAAGTCCCTGAATGTGAACTTTGTGCTGAGCACATATGTATCTATATGTGGACACACACACACACAGAGAAGAATAAACAAAAGATGTTTTAAAATGATATGAACAGATAGCGGTCAGAAGTTAAACAACCACGTTTACAAAATTCTTGGACTTATCAGAATTGACAGTCTCATAGCTTCTTACATCTGAACACATGGAGAGTACTTTAAGAAGACTTTGTTTGTTTTGTTGTTGTCTAAACAGAAGAGGAAATCAGCGGGCAAAGCTGATGATAGTGAGGATCCTGTTATGTCCAGCATCAAACAGGTGAGTTAACATAGTTTGAGAATAGTGTCAAAAATATTGTGTTAGAGTCTAGTAACAAAAGTAAGGAGAGACTGAGAGTTTTTGTGAGAAGGTGGAGGAAGGATATATCTAAACAGGATAACATGAAAGCAGAAATAGCAGAAGTCATATTATCATTTTTTATGGTTTGCATTTGAAACTTACAGTGTAAATTTATAATGTCATGAAGCAGATTTTACACTTGGAAAAAAAAATCCCAAGGAGTAAATCCCTGTCTCTCTCTCTCTCTCTGTCTGTCTGTCTGTCTCTCTCTCTCTATGTCACTGTCTCTCGCTCTGTCTCTGTCACACTCTCTCTGTGTGTCTCTGTCACTCTCTCTGTTTCTCTATCTGTTTCTGTCTGTATGTTTCTTTCTTTCTCTGTCTCTATTTCATTATCTCTCTCTCTTTCTACTCCTCTGTCTGTCTAAATGTCTCTCTCTCTCTCTCTCTCTGTCAACTCCTCTTTCTTTCTAAATGTCCCTCTCTCTCACTCTCTCTTTCTCTCTGTGTCACTCTGTCATTCTCTCTGTTTCTCTGTGTGCCACTCACTGTCTATGTTTTTCTCCCTTTCCCTCTGTCTCATTGTCTTTATCTCTCTACTCCTGTCTCTCTCTCTCACTCAAACACAAACACACACTATTTCTGTTGTACATGATACAGATGGGTGATGAAGATCTAGCCAAGAAATTGCAAGAGGAAGAAATGGGACCACGTCGTCGACGAGCTGCAGCTGTAAGTAACTCTATTAATCATTATGTCTGTTAACAGCGCACAGGAAATGTGATGAAATGTCCGAAGCAGTTATATAACTAGGTTATTGTTAATTTCTGCTGTAATGAAAGTGTGCATTTTGGAAAGGTTCTTCATTACATTATTCTCGACGGAGATCAGTGTGTTACACTTAGTTGGTGGATCATGCAGCAGAGTCTGCATCTTGAATGTGCTCTGGGAATCTAATCTCACCTTCTGACATGACACTTGTATTGTCACTGACAAGGAGATCTCGCAGCAATAACAAGATGACATGAACTGTTGATATCTCTCTCTCTGAACCTTAAGTGCCCAGGGCACATGGGGCTTCCGCAAGGGTTTTCCACAAATGCCTGTCCTTTGCCTTTTTTTCTGCTCTTGCCCAGGTGAGCCCTCTATTGCTCAACATCCTTTCTGTTGTTCTTCTCATGTCTCTTTTGGTCTACCCTTACTTCTGTTCCACTGTGGTGTCCATCATAGTGCTATTTTTGGTAGTGAGTTGTCAGTCATTCGGAGCACATGTCCCAACCATCGCCAGCGTCTTTCCTCAATAATTGTTGTCAGTGGCTTCATCTGCATTTCTGCCAATAACAGTAACAATAACTGTTGATATATCTGTGTTTTTAACTTGTAACATGCCATTTCATGCTTTGTTGCTTTATTTAGTTACTTTACTAGATAAAAGTTTTCTTTCATATATTTCATTGCTTCATTTTTATCATTTGTTACTGGCTGTGTTACTGGTTCATACTGTCACCTGAGTTGAAAACATCAAATCATATTGTTAGCTGAACTGAAGACTTCTTTGTAGAAAATCCTTAGCTACAGATTTTCAGTGACTTAACAGAGATCAAATTAACACTCTAAATTGGTGCTGTACTATGCTGTCACTATCTGTCCAGATCATGCTCAGAAACCCAAGGCAGAATGAAAGGTTATCCAGTTGAGCAAGTCTTGGGCCTTGCTTTCTGTTTTCCACCTTGTGTTCCTCATGCTTTGTAGCTGTGCCTGAAAAGTTCCCTTCTGTGTTCCCTTGAAACTGCTATCTTCTTTTTCCTTAGGAGTTCAGTCTGTTCAGGTTGGCTGGTTTTATTACCAGATATTGTTTTGCTAATGTGCTTCTTTTAATCTAATATTGATTACCATAATCACTGCAGTAACAACTGACCAGTTCTGTGTTACAAAGTCCAGTCTATCTGTAATTGCTTCATGTGCCTTCAGTGTTTTGACCTTCAGTTCATTCTCAGAATACAGCATCAGTATATGCCCAGTCTCCATGCAACAGTACATGCTCAGTCTCCAAGCGATACAGCTCAGTCTTCATGCAACACAGCATCAGTACATGCTCAGGCTCTGAGCAACACAGCCTCAACACAGCATCAGTACATGCTCAGTCTCCGTGCAACACAGCATCAGTACATGCTAAGTCTTCATGCAACACAGCATCAGTACATGCTCAGTCTTCATGCAACACAGCATCAGTACATGCTCAATCTTCATGCAACACAGCATCAGTACATGCTCAGTCTTCATGCAACACTTTTTTTTTCTTTTGGCTTGTTCTTTCCAAATTTTGAAAACTCTCTCACAAGTATTATACCTTATTATAAATCTATTAGATATGTCTAATTATGCAACATATTTTATTGCAGCTAAGGAACACATTGATTTTTTTACATGAAAATTCTAATAATATCAGAATATAGATACAGTAACATTTATAATCTGTAATGATTAAAGGGCTTGAGTGATGTGATTTCTGTAAGTCCCAAAGATTTGTTCTTACATTTTATTTCTTGCACCATTCCTCATATTGTGATGATGTTTGATAATTTGGCATATAACAGTTATACTTCTGTTCTACAATAACGTAGAAAAATCTTGTGACAGTTTCAGCCAACATCAAAAAAAGGAGGAGCAAAAGTTTCAGTAAAAAAGGACAAACGTAAGTATTGTTCTGTTTTTGGTTGATAAACTGCATATTGTTGTTATTGTTCAGTTATAGGTTGATAGTTATGAATTATTTGCTATTGTTCAGTTATTGGTTGATAGTTATAAAATGATTTTTTTTTAATTGTTTGATTATTTGTTGATAGTTATACATTTTTTTTCTGTTATTGATTTATGAAATCATTGTTATTGATCAGTTATTAATTATTTGCTATAAACTGCTTTTGTTTTTTGGTTAAAGTCTTCAACTGCAGATTTGCTTGATGGATTTTTTGGCATTCACATTTATCTTGCTTGAGTGCTTCTTTTGTAATGTAGCATCTACAGTCTTAGTGGATAAGTTCCATCATTGGATGTAGCATCTACAGTCTTAGTGGATAAGTTCCATCATTGGATGTAGCATTTACAATCTTAGTGGATAAGTTCCATCATTGGATGTAGCATTTACAATCTTAGTGGATAAGTTCCATCATTGGATGTAGCATTTACAATCTTAGTGGATAAGTTCCATCATTGGATGTAGCATTTACAATCTTAGTGGATAAGTTCCATCATTGGATGTAGCATTTACAATCTTAGTGGATAAGTTCTATCTTTGGATTGAGTTTCTGGTGTGATCAAATGCTGATTTAAAATTTTGAATGTAAGTTTCAGTGAGGTCAGAACATCACATTTGGAGGTGAAAAGTTGTCATTCATTTCTTGCTTTCAGTGGTGATAATCTGACAGCTTTCTTTGAGTTTTAATATTTTTTATTATCATAAGTGACATTCATATGTATTTGCTGGTTAAGATGCAGCTTTTATGTATATATTATGTATTCTTATAATATTGTGTATACAAATATATCTTTTGTTCATTAGTGTGACAGTCAGAAATGATTTTCTGATAATTATTCTCACTTTCAGTACTTGGAAAAGTGCTGTTGTTTGGGATGTAGAAGACCATTTGATTAGACATACATTGTGTACTGCAGATAGGATCATTGTGTATCACGTATAGGAACATTGTGTACTGCAGATAGGATCATTGTGTATCACGTATAGGAACATTGTGTACTGCAGATAGGGTCATTGTGTATCATGTATAGGAACATTGTGTACTGCAGATAGGGTCATTGTGTATCATGTATAGGAACATTGTGTACTGCAGATAGGGTCATTGTGTATCACGTATAGGAACATTGTGTACTACAGATAGAAACATTGTGTATCACATATAGGAACATTGTGTACTACAGATAGAAACATTGTGTATCACATATAGGAACATTGTGTACTACAGAAAATTGCTAATTAGATTCCACTGTATAGTGAACAGCTGCATATTCTAATGACTGTTCTTTGTTCCATCATACACGTCGGAGATGTTTTCTTTTTACTTTCTTTGTTTACAGATGCCAAACTCCGAGGTGAAGATTTTGTAGTTGACAGTGAAGAAGAGTCAGGTATGTTACTATTGTTAGCTTAAAATGTGTGAGTATGCTGTTCTTTGTGAATCTGGGGTATCCGAGTTATGTGGTATTTGTGAACTATTCTTGTGATGATGGCAGTAAAACTGGTCACAAGTTATGCGAAATTTTAATCATTGAAAATGTGAAAAAAAATGTGGAAGAAATTGCAGATCTTTCTTTAAAAAAAAAAAATGGCCATAACTCTTTATGAAGCAAAAGTTTGGCTGCCCTGATATTCACGCAAATATTTTGGTCACCCCTGAAGTTTGAGCATTGGAGGGTGAGCCTTTGTCAGTCAGAAATTTGGACACCTTGACATACATGATCACTTGGAGTTTAGAATGAAACAGTATCAGCCAGTGAGAGGAAACTTTTGTATGCTTTAATATGGCAGGTCAGATATCTTGTATTTTCTTGTGTTAGTTAAATAGAACAATAATAGACTGAGACCTACTAGAGTTACAGTATCTGCTTAAACTGACTGGATCTTTTCACATTTCATCATAAGATGGATGATATTGATGTTACAATTAATAATAGTATTAATATTAAAACATCTGCCTTATCATTTTTTTTCCAGTTATTGTATGTGAATATCAGATTTTGATTAAAAAAAATTATTGATATGCTATGTTTCATTAAAATGATTATTGTTTTTTACAGGATCCTAAAAGACACAGTCAGCATAATGTGATGCCCAAATATAGAACTTCATTGGTATGTCTGACATCTTGTGCAAGAGATTTTGCAGTTAAATGTTACAAAATTAGCAGTAGTTAGTTTTATTTTAACTACGCACACTCGCACACATACATACAAGGTGTGTGCGGTAAGTAATGAGACTTATTCATGTTTTGAAGCCTGCGTCGCTGAGATGAGCACACTTCACTCGGTACACACTGCCCCAGTCTCTCTCTGACTCGTTCTTGTGCTGTGACCAGAACTTTTTATTTGTTTCAGCTCTTAAATATTTCATTGTTAGCAACGTAAACTTTCATGTCATCGTTGGGGAAGTAGTTAAGTGTTTTTGAATCTGAGAAGTGTGTAGAACCTGGAACATCACTTTGTAGGAGCATATGATCTGTATCTGATAGTTTTGACACAGTCATTGTCGCTATAGCTGTAATAGCACATGATCTGACTTAAAATCATGTCCGTTGAAGAGTTATGTTGACATTTCTGCTAGTACTGATTACACATAGTTATGTTGACATTTCTGCTAGTACTGATTACACATAGTTATGTTGACATTTCTGCTAGTACTGATTACACATAGTTATGTTGACATTTTTGCTAGTACTGATTACACATAGTTATGTTGACATTTCTTCTAGTACTGATTACACATAGTTATGTTGACATTTCTGCTAGTACTGATTAGTTATGTTGACATTTCTGCTATTACTGATTACACATAGTTATGTTGACATTTCTTCTAGTACTGATTACACATAGTTATGTTGACATTTTTTCTAGTACTGATTACACATAGTTATCTTGACATTTCTGCTAGAACTAATTATGAGGGGAAGTCACTAAGTAACTCGCAAATGCCTGTTACAAAAAACTAAATGTGACAGTAATTTGAAAACTTTAAAATTTTGAACCTACATTATTCCCATATTTCTGAACGTAATCACCACCAACATTGATACATTTGTCCCATCGTGTAATCAGTGATGCAATACCCATGGCGTAAAAATCGGGAGTCTGATTCCTGAACCATTTTTTTACTTCTGTTTCCACCTCTTTGTCACTCGAGAATCTTCTCCCGCCAAGGTGGTTTTTCAATGGACCAAACAGGTGAAAATCACTTGGAGCTAAGCCAGGACAATAGGGTGGATGTTCAAGAACTTTCCAACCCAACTGGCTAATTTTCTCTTGGGTTAACCGAGCCGTATGTGGTCTGGCATTGTCATGAAGGAGAAGTACACCTCTAGTCAGTAGACCAGGACATTTTCTCTGAATTGCATCCCGTAGCATGGACAGAACTTCACAGTACGATACAGAATTCACACTGTCACCATACTTCTGGAACTTGGTTAACAACACTCCTTGATAATTCCAGAACACTTTCAGCATAACCTTCCCCGCAGAAGGCGTAATCTTGAATTTTTTGCGCATGGCAATGATGGGTGTTTCCATTGCATTGAGGCACATTTTGATTCGGGTTGGTAGTGGTACACCCAAGATTCGTCTCCAGTAATAATCCTTTGGAGCATGTCTTCACCTTCATATGTGTAATGACAGAGATGCTGCAATTAAAGACCAAATCAGTTCATTTTGTGTTCACCATTCAGATCTCTGGTACCCAATGTGAGCAAACTTTCCGAAAATTCACTTGCTCATGCATTATTCTGTAGGCTAAGCCATGTGAACATCTGATTGCACTTGCTACACTGTCTATTGTTACTCATCTATCAGCTCTGATAACCGCATTCACACGTTGCACATTCTCTTCTGTTGCAATCTGAACAGGATGGCCAACAATTTTATTGCGTCCATGAGAAAATTCTTTTACCCAGTTAATAGACCGCTTTACGTGATAAACACTTTTCAGCATAAACTGTAATCATTTCTTTATGAATGTCCTCAACTGAATGTCCTTTAGCCCACAAAAATCACACTACACTTCTCTGTTCTTCTTTGTTACATACTAACAGTTGGGTAGCCATTTTGTTATTGCTTTGCTTTGCGCATGTAACTCCCAGCGCCCCCTACATACAACTATTATAAAGTTGGATGATGGTACTATGTAAGGATATATTTAAATACTACCTGATAACTGCCACTGATAAAATATTTCAATTTGCGAGTTACTTAGTGACTTCCCCTCATACATATACTTGTGTTGACACTTCTGCTAGTACTAATTACACATAGTTATGTTGACACTTCTGCTAGTACTAATTACACATAGTTATGTTGACACTTCTGCTAGTACTAATTACATATAGTTATGTTGACATTTCTGCAGGTGTTAATTACACATAGTTATGTTGACATTTCTGCAAGTGTTAATTACACATAATTATGTTTACACCTTGCTAGTTTCGATACTTTTCTGTGGAAGTGAAGAGAAGCAAAGATAGCCTTCAGTTGTCATTTAATAACACACTGACATTCTATTTGTGTTTTATAACATGTTGACGTTCTTCTGATGTTTCATACAGTGACATGCTATTATTTTATAACAGTGACATCCTGTTGTTTTATGATAGACAATGACATTCTGTTATAATAGACAATTACATTCTGTTGTTTTTTTATAATAAATGATGATATTTTGTTCATATTTTATAACAAACAATGACATTATGTTGTTGTTTTATAATAGATGGTGCTATTTTGTTTTTATTTTATAACAGAAGGTGACATTCTGTTGTTATATTATAACAAACAATGACATTCTATTGTTGTTTTATAATAGATGGTGCTATTTTGTTCTTATTTTATAGCAGACAATGACATTCTGTTGTTATATTATAACAGACAGTGACATTCTGTTGTTATAAAAGACAATGACATTATGGTGTTTTATAATAGGTGATGATATTTTGTTCTTATTTTGTAACAAACAGTGGCATTCTGTTGTTTTCCAGGTGTGAAAAGGTTGAAGTTGTTTGACATGACCTACGTCGTTGATCTGATCAGGACAACACTAGCATAACAACAGGTCAAAATTTACATACATCAGGAAGTTTACAAAGTTACAGTTAGTGGTAGGTTAGGTATGGTATGAGCAGAACTTTACGGTCATCATCTGTAACATGTTGATAGTTGAGGGCAGATTTTTCTTTGAGGGTGTGTGGGGGGGGTGGGACACTGTGAACTTGTGAAAAACAAACAATATTATCTTCTCAGAAGTTAGGTGTGAAGAGATCAATTTGATGAGATGATGACAGTAAGACAAATTTGTAAGTAATTATTCATTGGTTTAACACGAAGAGTAATATAATAAGTAACAATCTCAAGAGTTCTGTAGTAAACCAGGCAAGGGGAAGAAAACTCATTTATTGATAAGAATAGTGAATGGATGTTGTGATACTGAATACAGTCATTAGGTACATTAGCAACATTTGGTGCATTACACTTCATGCAAAAAGTATGGAAGTCCAGGGTGATCAAAACAGATGGGAATAGTCTAAATGGAAATTTACAGATATCATTTTTGTTTAAAACAATAGTTTAAATAAAGAGGACACAGAGCTAATATGCACCATTCATAAAAATGTTTTATTTCAAAGAAAGAAGATTGTTAATGTATGAGAAGAGAAGAGTAGTCAAAGTTGAGGTAATGGAGTGTGTGTGTAAATAATGATGGATGAGTGAAACAGGGGAGATAAGCAATGCCTGGGTCTGTAATGTAGCAGCTTACAAGAGGCAGTAGACCTCATAGAGACACTGAGAGATATTCAAACATTTGCATGAGGGCATCTCATCAGGGTAACTTCTGAGGAAAGAAAAATTCATACTTTCATTTTGCCAATCAGCTAGGGTTGTCATATGGTAATTCTTTACAATATGGATTTTTCTGAGCAATGTTTCACAATGACTCTTTCATTGTTTCTGTTTTGTATTTTGATACTGATATTGTTTATTTTATTGGGGCTAATTTTTGATGAATACATTACTAACACATTCATCTGCTTTCTTAAGTGAACTTTATGTGCTTAGCTTCATTTTTCATTTATTTACTGCAGTAATTTACCGAAAGATTTAGGGGTTCATGCTTTGTCATTGTTTGCTTTTTTTTTTTTTTTTTAACTTGTCTTTTTTAGTTTCATGTCTTCTTGTTAAGTTGTTTGTTTTTACAATATTGAAGTTACTGTGTTTACCAGCCTATGAGACAAGCTTTCTTTCTTCCGTAAATTTTTCTCAAATATGGAGTGTGCTTGATATACTAGAAATTCGTATGGAATTTTGATGCCAGAGTCTCATTACTAGTTTTTATGTGAGTGCTTTGTGCATAGCTGGAGATAGATGATCAGTGCTTATATAAGTGCTTTGTCTATAACTGGAGATAGATGATCAGTGCTTATATAAGTGCTTTGTCTATAACTGGAGATAGATGATCGGTGCTTATATAGTGCTTTGTCTATAACTGGAGATAGATGATCAGTGCTTATATAAGTGCTTTGTCTATAACTGGAGATAGATGATCGGTGCTTATATAAGTGTTTTGTATGTGGAGATTAAGTGTTTATATAAGTGCTTTGTCCATAACTTGAGATAGATGATCAGTGTTTGTATAAGTGCTTGATAATCAGTGTTTGTATAAATGCTTTGTGCGTAAGTGGAGACAGATATTAAATCATTTAAGAAATGTTGCATTGATGATACTCTGTGGATAATTTATTGTCTGAAGATAATGATGATTTGGTCTCTGATATAGAAAAGATTAGAAGAGAGATGATTTATCTAGCTCTGAAGATGTCTTGGTCTCAGATACAAGAGAGATGATTTATCTAGCCCTGAAGATGTCTTGGTCTCAGATACAAGAGAGATGATTTATCTAGCCCTGAAGATGTCTTGGTCTCAGATACAAGAGAGATGATTTATCTAGCCCTGAAGATGTCTTGGTCTCAGATACAAGAGAGATGATTTATCTAGCTCTGAAGATGTCTTGGTCTCAGATACAAGAGAGATGATTTATCTAGCCCTGAAGATGTCTTGGTCTCAGATACAAGAGAGATGATTTATCTAGCTCTGAAGATGTCTTGGTCTCAGATACAAGAGAGATGATTTATCTAGCTCTGAAGATGTCTTGGTCTCAGATACAAGAGAGATGATTTATCTAGCTCTGAAGATGTCTTGGTCTCAGATACAAGAGAGATGATTTATCTAGCCCTGAAGATGTCTTGGTCTCTGAAATAGAAAAGATTAGAAGAGAGATGATTTATCTAGCCCTGAAGATGCCTTGGTCTCTGATATAGAAAAGATTAGAAGAGAGATGATTTATCTAGCTCTGAAGATGTCTTGGTCTCTGAAATAGAAAAGATTGGAAGAGAGATGATTTATCTAGCCCTGAAGATGTCTTGGTCTCTGAAATAGAAAAGATTGGAAGAGAGATGATTTATCTAGCTCTGAAGATGTCTTGGTCTCTGAAATAGAAAAGATTGGAAGAGAGATGATTTATCTAGCCCTGAAGATGTCTTGGTCTCTGAAATAGAAAAGATTGGAAGAGAGATGATTTATCTAGCTCTGAAGATGCCTTGGTCTCAGATACAAGAGAAATTTGTCTAGCTCTGAAGATGACTTGTTTTCTGATACAAGAGAGATTTTGTCTAACTCTGAGTGTGGGTAGGGGAGGGTGGGGTGACTGTGTGGAAGTATAAAATGGCAGCATCTTCTTGACCTTGTTGTAGAGTTATTTAAATAAAAAAATTATTTCTGGCATTTTTTTTTCTCTGAACCTTGAGGTAATGATCTAGATAAGCCAGTCATTTTAAACACATAAACTGCTTTGTTCTAGTTTGAACAGTGTTACTTTATTGCTTATTGTTGTTAGCTTTATGATGCTACATTGTGTTTTTAATGTGAATAGTTTTACTGTAATTGTTCTTATGGGAGCAGATATTTCATTTAATATTGTTCTGATTGGTCAATAGATTATACATTTAATTAAATTTTGATTGGCCAACAAATGATTCTTTTAGAGCAGTTGTGATTGAACAGAGATTGATTCATACAGCACTGCTATGACCTGGACTAAAGCAGTTGTGATTGAACAGAGATTTATTCATACAGCACTGCTATGACCTGGACTAAAGCAGTTGTGATTGAACAGAGATTGATTCATACAGCACTGCTATGACCTGGACTAGAGCAGTTGTGATTGAACAGAGATTGATTCATACAGCACTGCTATGACCTGGACTAAAGCAGTTGTGATTGAACAGAGATTGATTCATACAGCACTGCTATGACCTGGACTAGAGCAGTTGTGATTGAACAGAGATTGATTCATACAGCACTGCTATGACCTGGACTAGAGCAGTTGTGATTGAACAGAGATTGATTCATACAGCACTGCTATGACCTGGACTAAAGCAGTTGTGATTGAACAGAGATTGATTCATACAGCACTGCTATGACCTGGACTAGAGCAGTTGTGATTGAACAGAGATTGATTCATACAGCACTGCTATGACCTGGACTAGAGCAGTTGTGATTGAACAGAGATTGATTCATACAGCACTGCTATGACCTGGACTAGAGCAGTTGTGATTGAACAGAGATTGATTCATACAGCACTGCTATGACCTGGACTAGAGCAGTTGTGATTGAACAGAGATTGATTCATACAGCACTGCTATGACCTGGACTAAAGCAGTTGTGATTGAACAGAGATTGATTCATACAGCACTGCTATGACCTGGACTAGAGCAGTTGTGATTGAACAGAGATTGATTCATACAGCACTGCTATGACCTGGACTAGAGCAGTTGTGATTGAACAGAGATTGATTCATACAGCACTGCTATGACCTGGACTAAAGCAGTTTTTTTGGTTTAGTTTTGGTGTGAACAGCTAATACTTCTTAAGCATTTTTCCTAGTCTCTTACTTACTTAAGTAAAATCTGCCATCTTCTTTTGTCAACAAAACATCATCATGTTTGACATGACACAACAACAAACACAAACTACAATATATTTGTGTCTTGACAACAAACACAAACTACAATATATTTGTGTCTTGATAACAAAGCACAAACTAAACCAAACTGATATATACAAAGTAAATGGAAAACTTGTTGGAGCCATCATTCTCTTGAATTCGTTTAAAAACAAACATTACAGTGAGCATTCTCTTTGGGTCGCACACATACACACACAAAGTTCCCAGAAGCCCCAAGTGAACAAGTTTTTACAGACAAGCCTTGACTTATATAATACCAACATAGACAGGTATGATAAATGTATGACATGTGAAAAAAGACTACAGAATTTTCCAGAACAAACTAGTAACATAAAAAGCTGCCAGTTGGCATATAACAAAGTATAAAAATCATCTCACACATAGGGTTGCTGAATGATTCACATACATAAATTTGGGATTTTCATTTATATACTTTTCCAAAAATTTGCTTTTCAGCTACAGGAGAGTTCCTCAACATTTTCTGCCAGTCTTTTATTTAATTTAAAAAAAAAATTTTTTCTGGGAGCAGAAATTCAGCCTTGTCCATTGGGAAGCTTACTGTTGTTATGGGGGAAACCTTGACCTTAAGCAGGGGTCAGCAACCTTGGGGGGGGGGGGCGGAGGGCACCTGTGTGTAAGGTCAGTAGGCCACATTCATGTCTGTAGCTAATATATGAAAGTAATAAGAATAAAAAAATCTGACAAAATTATGAATAAGTTATTTCACTTACATAATATTATACACCATAACTACAGTAGTATGAGCCAGGGAGCATGTTTCCAGGCCGGGTCTAGAGAGTGAGTGTTTTCATTCAGATCATATGACCTCTCCCATGCCTTGCTAAATGTGCTTTGGTATTAGTTTGTAGCATTCATTTATTCTGATTTGCCAAGATTGTAACTAGCAGTGAAGTTACGCAGTGGCTCATTGCACGAGTGTGGTTTCTCTCATCATTATATCAGATTGTGCCATGTTAACAGCATAGGCTAGCTGTAGGGCTTATTTGGATTTGACTTTACAGCTCTTTTTTTTTTTAAATGTTCGTAGCATCATGGCTAGCAAACCTTTATTATGTGAGGATCTCACACAGCTGGTTACAGACTGCTGGAACACTGAAAAATCAGAACACTTTCTTTGTTTGACACTGACTTTATTTAGACTTATTATCAAAGAAAATGAACTGTTAAGTTTACCATTGTTGTCATTAGTTTGTTTACCAATTATTTTATTTGCAGTGTTGTCTTTATTTTGTTTACCAGTTTTGTCTTTATTGTGTTTGCAATGCTGTCTTTATTTTGTTTACATTTTTGCCTGGAAATTCTTATTCATTTTTCTTTGTAATTTCCTAATAGTCTTCTGCAACATTTTAAAAAAAATTTTAAATTTAAAAATTCTATCCTCAAAATGTTCAACTCTTCAGTAATGACAACATAACAGAATCATTAATGATATGTCATGGAATAGTTATCCGATGGATAATAATATATTACAGAATAATGATGTGCTTGTATGCAACAGAACAGTTGAATTTATGTTCCATGCAGCTGTTAATCTCATGCAGTGTAGGGGTGGGGGGTGGAAGTGTTGCATTGTGTCAGTGAGTGCTTGCATGAGCAGACTTCTGAACTGACTTCACCACCCTATGTGGATCCCTACACTGTTAACTAAGTTATGGTAGCATTGCATGCTTTTACTTACACCTTCGTGATGAGCAGAAAGTGAACGACCAGGCAAGCTTTGATAACTACATGCTCCCTCCAGCATAGATGTCTTCGCTGTGTCCAAGTGGTGTAATTTTATTTTCTCCTGACATATCTTTGAATAAATCTTTGTTTTGTCTCCTCCATCATTAAATAATGTAGGTTTCAGTTCCTGACACTTTATTTACAGTGTACATTATCATGGTATCTCATGTGTCAGATTATCATTATATCATGATACTGTGTATATGTACTGGAGGATGATTGTAGCCCCACATTTGTATACCAGTGTTGCACATTAAAGAGATTGGCAACAGCTATTTAGGGTTTTTCTTTGTTTGTTTGTTTGTTAACTGATTCTCATTTCAGTTACGTGGGCGGACAAGAGTACAGGTTTTCAGAAAATGTGTAGAAGAATAATTTCCATGATCAAAATGGTTAAGTTTATCCAGTACAGCTGGTGGTGCACTTGTAGATATTGTTGTCTATTACAGGCTCTGTTCTTTTTATGTGTTTATATTTCTTATAATGACTGGCCAGGTTGTCATGATGCTTAACTGGGGTACAGATTTGTGCTGTCTAGCACCTTAGATAGTTTTATGTGGAAACAGGCCATCAAGTATTTGTTGCTTCTTATTGTCGTTTGTATGTTTGTGCTTTTTCATATGTGAGTACATATATACATATAGTTCTGTCTTTCTGAAACTGTGAGCAAGATGTTCTTTGCAGCAAATATGGTCAAGAAAGAGAGACGCAGCATCATGTAGAATAGGGTGTGGGGTCATAGCGGATATTTCTGCAACCTCAGAGTGTACCTGAGGAAAATAGAACTGCAACGCTTCTATAGCAAACTCTACCACCGCATAGCCCACAGTTCCCTGTCTCATTTGCCAGGCTAAATCTGTTACTAGGGCCATCAATAGAGGCATGGAATAAGGTCGTGGTCAACTGTTGTTCCCAACCCTTGGACAAGCAGTCAGCAATGGGCCCTACAGCTCTACTGGGCCCCACAGTATGTAGGTTCATCTGGAAAATGGGACAGGGATCATTGTACTTCTCATGACAGTGGAGGACAATACCCCACCCCATGTATTTCAGTGGCTGTTGGGAGGTACAGTACATAAAGCATAAAGTTGCTTGCTTGTTGAAGTCGCTGCAGAATGTGCAAGCTGGGAACTTTAATTCTGATAAGATGATAATGTTCATGAAAAGAAAAAAAGATGCAGAGCCAGATAAAAACAGTGGATATTTTTAAAAAATCAAATAAACGAAACAAAATATTGAAATAACTGGCAAGTACAAGCAACAATATGAAAATGTAAATAGCAGAAAAGAACTTGACATGTTTAAGCTTTGTGATCTATAGCAACATACTTCCTAGAACTGGGGGCAGCATAATCCTTAAAACTAAGGACATCATAGTTCTTAAAACTAAGGGCAGCACAGTCCCTAAAAATAAGTTTAGTGTAGTCCTTAGAACTAAGGGCAGCATAGTCCCTAGAAATAAGGGCATCTTAGTCATTAAAACGAACGAAGGAACATAATTTATTTTCAAAGGGTTAAGAACTGGGCACGCAGGCCCATCTAACATTTTGTTATACATCATACAAGCTTTCACTCAGTCACAGTCATTCAGCATTTGTTAATGAGCATAATAATTATGAAGACACATTAAATGATTACATAAATAAATAATAAACTTATCTCTTGTCCATACACTCCACACTCTGATTTATGCAACAATATGAAATAAACTTGCATTCTTACATACATTCAAAACTAACACATTTATAGAAAAGCAGTATTTTAAAAAATTACAACATTCAAGCCATACTTTAAACTACTTTAAACTATGCTTAGGGAGGCATATAGTCCATATCAAACAGATGTTGACAGAGTTTAAAGTTATAAGAACGAATATTACTTATAAGTTTTACATGAATTGGTAAAGTAAAAGAACAAATATTGTAGGATTAAACCTCGAAAAAATCATAGACAAAGCACTTTAGTGAGACGTGAGAGGAAGAAAAATCACAAGAGAATTACCTGGGATTCGAACACGGACTCCGGTAGGACGAGCAGCCATCTAGCCACAAGAGAACGGCGTACAGGGGTGCTAGTTGGATTTGAACATCAACCACAGATAGGGTAGAGCATTGTGTGATAGAATTTTATGAATTAAGTTGGCCTTGTTGAAAAGAAATCTCTTCTTGAGGGGTAGAATATCAAGTTGTTTGTCCTTATTTGTAATATATGCTGCATGTTTGTCATCTATAATCTTTACTGCTTGTTTTTGAAGTGAGTAAAGTCTTTTCATGTTTGACATGGAACAACCATCCCAGACTGTGGAGCAGTAGTCCAAGTGTGTTTGTGTCTGTGATATGAAGCATATTTTTCTGATGTCTATGTCAAGAAAATGTTTAATTTTAGTAAATTGGTAAACTTTTTGTGCAATGAGTTTGGTTAGATTGTCTACATGATCATTCCAGCTGAGGTGGTGGTCAATCATGAAACCTAGAGTTTTATGTTCACTAACTTTCTCTATCTGTGAAGTTCCAACATGGAGCTGTAGTGTTGTTGTTAGTGAATTTGTTAATTTCTGTCTTGTTGTAATGAGCGTGGATTTTGTTTTGCTGGTGTTTATGAGCATTCTGTTGTTGTTGCTTCAGTTAATTAGACTGTTTATTTCAATTTGAAGAGTTGACTCAAAGTTAATACAGTCATTGTCACTAGTGTAAACTGTGCAGTCATCAGCAAAGAGGTCACAAGATGATTTTTTGAGATGAAGTGGAAGATCATTGATGTAGATGGTAAACAGGAGAGGACCAAGAATAGATCCCCGTGGAACACCATTATCAACCACAGATGAACTTGACTTTATTGTGTTTGAGGCAAACTACCTGTTGTCTGTTGGAAAGAAAAGATGTAATCAATTTTGATAAATTCGGGTGTAGTTTATAAGTCTCAAGCTTTCTAACTAGGATTTCATGATCAGTCATGTCAAATGCTATTTTAAAGTCAACACAGGCAGCACCACATAATTTATCATCATTTACATTAGATAACCAACATTCTGTCATTTTTGTGAGAGCTGTGTGGCAGGAATGTTGTGGCCTAAAACCTAACTGACAGTCAACAATCAAATCATTTTCTTGCATGTGTTGTAAGGTTGTTTTTTGTATGTGTTTTTCTAGGGGTTTAGTCGATAGAATGGAAATTGGTCTATAGCTTGAGGGATTTTTCTCTGAACCGGATTTAGAAAGGGGATATATTTTTGCAGTTTTAAAAGCCTGAGGAAAATGACAATCATCATCATCATGTGCCGTGCCGACTGCCGTTGGCTATTATGCTTCTCCAGAGTATCCGATCCTTCATGCAGGCCATCAGCTCAGTTGGTGATCTCCTCTCACACCATCCTGTCAGACTGTCCAGTATCATTTCTCTTGGTCTTCCTCTTGATCTTCTTCCTTCTATTTTTCCTGTTGTTATAATATTTTCAATGCCCCCTATTCTCATTGCATGTCCTATGAAAGTACATTGTCTCTCTCTTATCTTTTTGACAAGGTTTTTTGTCCATCCAGCTCTTCTCATACATTCTTCATTAGTTATTTTGACAATGCGCAATGCATTGATTGTAAATGTATCTTAATCTATCTGTAATTACTGGGACTGAGTAGCGTAATATCTTGTTGCTGATTTCATCAAGTCCTGCTATGTTGTTGTTCTTTAAAGATGAAAGATAATCATAAACTTCACTAACTGACATTCCCCTGGGAACAACTGTGTTAAGAGCACACTTATCTTAACATAGTGTTTGTGAGACAGGGAACATAGATCTGTTTGCTTAAAAACTCTGACCTACCTCTGTAGCCCAGAAACTTGTAGCAATCAACACTAATTGTAATTGTTATTTTTGTAAAATGTAATGTCAGGTTGGTGGACGGATGGGGACATGGAGATCTCCGGCGGGGGTGAGGGAAGTCTGGTGTGAAACCAATGAATCCAGGATGTGACAAGCCTATGGGTCTTTACAACAATGGCTATCAGAATGATGTAAACAAAACAGAGCCAGTAGACTATGGGTGGCGGGGAATGGATATTGTTGAAGCACTCATCAGATTCCTCATCTCAGAGTCAGAGTGTCTTTGTGGAACTGTCTCAAAACCATCTGACATGGAGAAGGGGCTTAAGTACAGCCACCAGAGGCTGGAAAACTAAGTTTTGGCCAGGCCAGCCACGCTGTCTTCATGGCAGTCCGAGCAAGACCACAGTCTGCCCTAGCAAGGAAAGGTGCTGAAGTCGGAGTTACCCAGCCAAAGGGCACATCGCAAAAATCAGGGTAACACGCATTATCGCTAATGAAATGTCTCTATCTGCAGTATTCAAACATGGTGCTCGCCCTGTGAAGACTAACCAGGCAGGTGCAGTGCCAGGCCCCCTGCCTCGAAAGGGTCCACCCAGCGCTACTGGAGGTCCTCTCAGTTCGTCTTGTGGAGTCAGGAGACATGAGAGTAGAGCTACTGGCCAAAAAATACAACAGAAGAAAACAGCCAAAAAGCAAGAACTTAAAATAATGGAGTGGAATGCTAAGGGTGTCAGCAGTGTTAGAGATGACTATAGCAAAAAAGTGGAACTAGAGAACATAATTTTTGCAGAGCAGGTAAGTATATGCTGCATACAGGAGACACACCTAACCAAAGATGCCGCCTTTAAAATCAGAGGCTACCAGTGTTTTAGATCAGACCGACAGGACAGAAGAAAAGGAGGAGTACTCACACTTGTTAAGAATAACATCAGCGCATGTCAGGTGGGTCAACAGAGATGCACTGTGGAAAATCCTAAGATGGCATGGCCTCCCCCATAAAATAGTTAATGTAATCAAAGCCCTATACGAGGGTTTTCAGTGCAAAGTTATCTGTGGAGAACATACCACCAGCAGCTTTAGGGTACAAACAGGAGTGAAACAGGGATGTGTACTATCACCAACATTATTTATCTTGGCAGTAGACTGGTTAATGAAGGAGGCAACATCAGACAAACGCAGAGGATTACAATGGACCCTTGACACAGTGCTGGAGGACCTTGACTTTGCGGACGACATTTGTCTATTATCAAGCAGTCACAAAGATATGCAAGATAAAATAAACAAGTTAACCCAGAATGCAAACAACATAGGACTAAAGATCAACGTAGGAAAGACAAAGTTAATGAAGCAAAATGTGAACAACAGAAATGTACTCAGAGTAGATAACAAGTTAGTGGAGGAGGTTAACGAATTTGTATACCTTGGCAGCAGAGTAGTAGAAAATGGAGACAGCACAGAGGACATCAACAGCAGACTTACTAGAGCAAACCAGGCTTTTGCAATGCTACAGAATATATGGAAATCAATAAACTAAGCATAAATATGAAAGTCAGGATATTTAAGAGTAATGTTCTAAGTGTACTACTCTATGGAAGTGAATGCTGGAAAATCACCAAAACCATAGAAAACAAGTTGAATTCTTTCCAGACTAAATGTTTACGTAGAATTAAAAAAATATTTTGGCCAAACACCATAAGAAATAACATCTTATTGGCAGAAATGCAGATGAAACCACTGACAACAATTATTGAGGAAAGACGCTGGCGATGGTTGGGACATGTGCTCCGAATGACTGACAACTCACTACCAAAAATAGCACTAAGATGGACACCACAGGGGAGCAGAAGTAAGGGTAGACCAAAAGAGACATGGAGAAGAACAACAGAAAGGATGTTGAGCAATAGAGGGCTCACCTGGGCAAGAGCAGAAAAAAGGCGAAAGACAGGCATTTGTGGAAAACCCTTGCGGAAGCCCCGTGTGCCCTGGGCACTTAAGGTTCAGAGAGAGAGAGAGATGTCAGGTGGGAGTGTACATGGAAGGAGCCGAATACCAGATGATCCATCTAAAAAGTAGTAATACAGATTTCCACCTCCTTAACTATTACTGTCCTAATGACCGCCCACTTGCTTTAGAAACAATCCCACACAAAGAGAGACTGATGGTCTGTGGTGATTTTAACAGCCATTCCCAGAGCTGGGGCTATGACCACATAGACAAGAGAGGAGAGGAAGTTGAGAGCTGGCAGGATGATAATGGACTTCTCCTGATCAACCAGCCAATGGATCCCCCAACATTTTACTCAAGGGCTTGGCATACAAAATCAACACCAGATCTGGCATTCCACTCTCCAGATCTGAAGTGAAGCATTACACGTGAAGTTGAAAAACAACTTTGAGGTAGCGACCATCGCCAAGTCTTCCTGACAATAGAAAATGAACTCCTTAACACCAGTAGCCCTCTCCCCAGATGGAACTATAGTAAAGCAAACTGGACAATGTACAGACATCGTACAGGTATCCTGGTGGGACAGCTGTCCATAGAAGGTAAGGATATTAACAGCATAGTGAAGGAATTCAATGCTTGTATCCTTCAAGCCGCTCGTGAAACCATTCCCAGAGGAGCTCGCAGGGACTATAAACCATACTGGTCTAGTGAGCTGGGAAAACTCCATGATGACGTGGAAGCAGCTCGAAAGCAAGCAGAAAATAGACCATGCCAAGAACACCACAATAATTACCAACATTCTAAGGCCAAATTTCAGAGATCAAAGCTGCAAGCCAGATGGGAAAGTTGGAGAGAGAAAACAGAGTCCCTAAACTTTGAAAAGGATGGAAGGAAACTGTGGAAACTAATCAAACAGTTAAATGATGAGAGTACTGGAAGAAGTACAAAGGTTACACTAATAGAGGATGGGAAAACTCTTACAGGTAAGCAGGTAGCAGATCACTTTGCTCGCATGTTTGCACAGGACTGCAACATTGATATCCATCCAGAGAAGGAGCGTACAGTGCGCATCGAGCCACAGAAAGAGGAGGAACAAGTCAGAAAAGTGGAGGTCATGGATGCACCAATCACACGCAGTGAGTTAGACCTAGCAGTTAGTAAACTGAAACCAAGGAAATCACCAGGACCAGATGGAGTGTCCAATGAAATGATCAAGAACCTGGGAGTGGCAGCAATGGGAAAGCTGTTGGATAGTTTCAATATGTGCTGGAGCACAGGTAAGTTACCTCAAATCTGGAAGGAAGCAAGCATGTTACCACTGCTAAAACCAGGGAAAAACAGTGATACTGCCTCCAGCTACAGGCCAATCAGTCTCACTAGCTGCCTATGCAAAACGATGGAACGCATCATTGACCTGAGGCTAAAATGGTACCTAGAAAGTGAAAACCTTCTCGTTCCACAACAAGCAGGATTTAGGAAGTACTACAGTACGGAAGATCAAGTGACCTATCTCTCTCAAGAGATTGAGGATGCATTCCAAGAGAAAAACCTTGTACTAGCAGCGTGGATAGACCCGAAGAAATCCTTTGATAAAGTATGGAAAAAGGTCTGCTGTGGAAACTAAGAAACTGCAATGTGAATGGAAGACTGTACAACTGGATAAAGTCCTATTTACACAATAGAAGAGCTAGAGTAGTAATGGATGGACACAAAAGCCAGAAAGTACTTCTGCGACACGGTGTACCACAAGGAGGAGTCCTTTCTCCTACACTATTCCTTGTATTCATTAATGACCTGGTCAAGGAACTTCCCTATGGAATCAAAGCGGCACTGTATGCAGATGATCTGGTCATGTGGTGTACAGATGAATATGCAACAGTTGCTACACAGAGACTCCAAAGAGCAGCAGACATCTTGACATCATGGACAAACAAATGTTGTGTACGTATCAACACAGAGAAATCAAGTACCATTCTGTTCACCCTCTCATCTAAACAGAAAGCAGGTAAGATCTTTGTAAATGAAATACCCTTAAGGATGGACAACCAACCCACTTACTTAGGAGTGACTCTTGACTCAAAACTGACGTGGAAGCAACATATCAACAGTGCAGAAGCAAAAGCCAGAAGAAAACTAACCATATTAAGAAAATTGAGTGGAACCACATGGGGAGCTAGTGAAAGAATCCTCAAGAATGTATATCAGCAAAGTATTCTACCACATTTAGAATATGGCTCAACATCTTGGTGCACAGCATCAAACACTACGCTGCATAATATAGACAAGGTTCAAAATCAGTCACTACTGATTATCACAGGTGCCATGAGGTCCACACCAATAGTAGAAATGCAGAAAATAGTTGGTGTTCAACCGCTAAAGGAACGTAGAGACACAAAGGTCATGACCATGGGAGAAAAATTCCTTAGCTCTGTAAGCCATCCCCTGAAGGAGAGATTCAATAACTTGGCATTAGGACGGCAGCTTCATTCATCAGGCCAAGCGTATGCGTAAGCTGATACCTGACCTTCCAACTGTAGTCACTCCATTATCATCTGTACCAGAGCATACACCATGGAAAGAAGCAGATTATACACAAATAACTATTCAGACTGAAGTGAAAGGTGTGCAGAATGGTGAGATGCAGAGCAGTCTTGTAAGATCAACAGCCACACTTAGTGTTCTAGATGACAAATATCCATGTGACACCTGGATACGTGTGTATACAGATGGATCTGCACATAATGCCATAAAGAATGGAGGGGCAGGAGCATATATTGAATATCCGAACAACACTATTGACAAGATTTCCATACCCACTGGAAAATACTGCAACAACTTTGATGCAGAAGTTAGGGCAATTATTGCTGCAGTTGAAAAACTATCAGACTCCAGAATTGATACATGTTCTGTAGTAATTCTCACAGATGCAAGATCAGTACTGGAAGCTCTTCAGTGCAACAAACTACCAGACCTTAAGGATGCCTTGTCAAAAATTGGCTTACAACATGGAGTCACTTTGCAATGGATTCCCTCCCACTGTGGGATAGCAGGCAATGAGAAAGCTGACCATCTGGCCAAAGAGGGCACTGAAATGGAGCAGCCAGACATACCAATCACCTATAATCAGAAGAAAAGCATGATAAAAACCTACAGGAAGCCACAAACACCACCACATGATGACTATCACATGCTAAACAGAAAGGAACAAGTCACCATCTTCCGTCTCCGAACAGGACACAGCCGACTCCGAAGTCATATGTATACAAAGTTTAAGGTTGGTACTACTAATCTATGTACATGTGCCCAGGTGCCCCAAACTGTGGAACATATCCTCCAGAACTGCATCAACTACGAGACACTGAGAAATAATTACTGGCCCAGTGAAACCACTAAAGAAGATAAGCTCTACGGTTCCATACATGAGTTACAAAAAACAGTGAAATTTATCCAAGAGACAGGACTGCAGATATAGACAGACAATGCGAACGAAGAAGAAGAAAAAAGAAGAAGAAGACTAACTGACATGAAGGGAATACTGGGTTGCTTTAGATTTGCACATTTGCTACCTATACATTTAGAAATAAGGGCAGCGTAGTCCCTAGAAATAAGGGCAGCATAGTCCCTAGAAATGATGGCATCAAAATTAATAGAAATAAAGGGATCATAGTTCCTAGAAATAAGGGGAGCATAGTTCCTAGAAATAAGGGCAGCATAGTCCCTAGAAATGAGGGCATCAAAATTAAGAGAGCATAGTTCCTAGAAATAAGGGCAGCATAGTTCCTAGAAATAAGGCAGCATGGTCCCTAGAAATAAGGGCAGCATAGTTCCTAGAAATGAGGGCATCAAAATTAATAGAAATAAAGGGCAGCATAGTTCCTAGAAATAAAAGCAGCACAGTTCCTAGAAATAAAAGCAGCATAGTCCCTAGAAATAAAGGCTTCCTTCTAGAAATAAAAACAGTATAGTTCCTAGAAATAAGGGCAGCATAGTTCCTCCTAGAAATAAGGGCAGCATAGTTCCTAGAAATAAAAGCAGTATAGTTCCTAGAAATAAGGGCAGCATAGTTCCTAGAAATAAAAGCAGTTTAGTTCATAGAAATAAGGGCAGCATAGTCCCTAGAAATAAGGGCAGCATAGTCCCTAGAAATAAGGGCAGCATTTTCCCTAGAAATAAGGGCAGCACGGTCCCTAGAAATAAAGGCAGCATAGTCCTAGAACTAAGATATAAATCAACACAAAGACTAGAAGTAGCAGTATTAAGATCAGAATACAGAGCTTGGTGACTGTCAGCATGTAGAGTCTATAAGAATCTTGCGTGGATAAAACTGTTCAGTAGAGACTAACTAGGATCAAGCAAGGGGAGAGTGTGCACTGGGCGTCAAATTTTGAGAAAGGGGGCCATTTTTTATGTTGCATTCACTTTTACTTTATGCAAAGAAAATATTTTTCTTCACAGAAAGGTGTTCCATGAGCACCATCAATCCTAGTCACATATCATCATCATCATCATCATCTCTAGTTCAGTATTTCTGTAAGTTCTTAATTGAGAAAAACAAAAGCAAAATGTGTGTGGTCAAGCGCAAACGTGAAGCTTCACTCAGCGAACTTCAGGTTTTCTATGAGGAATGTCCAGTAAATCTAATAACCAACCAAGAAAACTATCAGATACAACAACAACAAAATTAGACAGTAGTATCATCAGAAACAGAAAGTAAGTGAGTGTGTGTCTCTGAAAGAGAGAGAGAGAGAGAAAGAAATCGAGTGAGAGAGAGAAAGATGGAAATTGAGCGAGAGAGATAGAGAGAAACTGAGTATATGAGAGAGAGAGAGAGAGAGATATGAATGTTTGGACCTGAAAGAAAGAAAGCTGTTATATATGTATAATGTAACATGGCTATCTGGTATTTGCAGCTCAAATAAAGAAAGAAAAGTGTTATATAATGTAACATGGCTACCCGATATTTGCAGCTCAAATAAAGAAAGAAAAGTGTTATATAATGTAACATGGCTATCTGGTATTTGCAGCTCAAATAAAGAAAGAAAAGTGTTATATAATGTAACATGGCTACCCGATATTTGCAGCTCAAATAAAAGAAAGCGAATATCCAGAGACTTGAGGGAACAGAACAAAAAGCAAAGGATGAATGTAGGAAAATCTTAAGTGACTGCCACAGAACAGGTTGAACTGAAAACCTTTGACATGTCAAGTACCTGAGAAAACGCCGTCTGGTGCACTCCCCACAAAAGTCACAGCAATCTGATAAAATCATCATCAGTTGTCACCCAGTACAAAAACTAACAGTTCGGTCCCGAAAGACTTCAGAATAGCAACAGGTTGAGAAAATCGCGTGTCCAGATCAAATGAACGTGACGAGCGGACGACATTTCTGAAAGCAGTTACCTGAGTTTTGGCTGTTTTTTTTTTTTTTATACACCGCAAGTGTCTCTGCTCATAGACTTTAAAAAGGCATTTGATAGCATACACAGAGATTCATTGTGGAGAATTTTAAATCTATCTGGAATACCATCTAAAACTGTCAACATCATTAAGGACTTCTACAAGATATGTTTGTGCAGTCAAAACAATAGAAGGGATGAGTGAATGGTTCCAGATTGAAACAGGCATGAAACAAGGATATATACTGTTTCCTTTGCGTTTTGGAATTACAGTAGACTTCATAATTTAAAAAAAAGCTGCACAGGTAACACAGGTATTGATTGGGTACATGGGACCCAACTAGAAGATCTTGATTTTGCCGATGACATAACTCTTATCAGTAACAATGTGAATTTCATGCAAGAAAAAACAGATAGCCTGTCTTCACTGGCTAGCAAAATAGGACTTGAAATTAACAAGGACAAAACAAATTTAATGAAACTTCCCATTAATCAAAATGGAAAAATACATGTAGAAGGAACAGATATTGAAGAAGTCAATCAATTTGCATACCTTGGCAGCTACATAGACCAGGATGGTGACACCAGAAAGGAAGTTAGAATTAGAATTGCAAAAGCAGCATCGATCTTCAAGAATCTTGAGAACATATGGCATTCAAAAGTTATAAGCACAAAAACCAAGTTAAGACTACGCAGTTCAAATGTAATATCCACCCTCATTTATGCATGCGAAAGCTGGAAAACAACTAAAGAAATAAACAAAAAGTTAGACTCTTTTGAAAACAAATGCTTATGGAAAATACTCGGCATCAAATGGAACGAATTCAAGAACAATGCAGAGATAAGACAGATGAGCAAGCAACAACCAGTCTTATGGGTGATCAGGAAAAGAAGATGGACATATGTTGGTCACGTGATGAGAAGAAACAGTCAGAGAATCCCAAAAAACCTATAAAATGGAACACAACAGGCCAAAGAAAAAGAGACAGACCGTGTGAAACTCCGAAGAGGACATTGTTAAGAGAGGCCAAATTAACAGGCATAAAATCCCTTGATGAGGTTGAAAGACTCGCCGAAGACAGGAAAAACTGGCGAACTACCTTGCAAGCCCGTTTAACGGCACGGGAATGATATAAGATATAAGAAGGGTGCCTGCTAGGTAGATGTACCACCTCGCGGTGGTGTGGTTTTTTAAAATTAAAATCTTAGCTTTACCGGAAGGACCACTTTTGTTGTTCATGGTACCTTCCGTGCCAGGTAAGTATTTACTAATTTTCTAATGTAACTTGTTACATCTTGTTATATATTTTCTTAATAGATGTGAAAGAATGTGATAATAGAAGAACTGCATTGAACAAATATTTGTGGTATGTGTGTGTGTGTGCGTGCGTTTTCTTACCTCTCATGTAGTTCATTTTCTTATATTTGTGAATCTGATAGTTTCGTTTTGCATTTTTAGATATGTTCTTTTATTTTCCTGTAATTTATATAGTTAAATTAAATGTGTGGTAAGAATGAAAGATGCAGTGATGATGGGTAGAATGTAAGACTAGCCTGCGTGCCCAATTCTTTACCTTTCGAAAATAAAGATAATTCAGTTTAGTCTCAAGTACTCACATGTCGTTTCTTTCTTTCTTTCTTTCTTTTTTTGCTAAATGTTTTGCTTTCATTCATTGATTTAAATATCAACCCCCCCCCCCCCCACACACACACACACATACACATACATTTTAATTGTTTCGTTTTATTTCATTGTTGTTGTTTTACTCCCTAGTTTTCGTATGTCTGTCTAAAAACATGCACTAGGAAAAACTTAACTAATTGTTCCGTTTAAAATGTAATTTAAGTTATGGTAATTACATATGTGTGTGTGTGTTTTTGTTTTTTGTTTTTACACTTCTACGTCTTGTTTGGCCAAAGCCATTTATCATTGCTTCTTTACGTTGGATGAAAACCTCGAAGCACAGCTTTCTACAGAATATATGAGACAATATGTTTATGTGAAACGCAGACAAGGTGAAGCTGGTTTTGCACGTGTACGCTAACAAGTTTTCATTCAATATTCAAGGCAGGAACGAGCACCGGTGTATGCATGATATCATTAGTTCTGGCTGCTGTCCCTTTATCTTGTGAAGACTGAATTTCTTTGTTCAGTCAACAATGACGGGCAAATGTAATAATCGATTTGTTCACTGCCTCGATCATTTGAGAATCTCCCTTTCCTTCTGTAGACACACTACATGCAGTGATTGTATTGTATTAAATGTGAACTGTGTTCATCCATCTGCCCGTCTGTTTAAGATATGCATAAAATTCTCGCTAAAATTTGTGTCTTCTTCTTCTTCTTCGTTCACTTCTACCACCAAAAACCGCACTGTGAACCTACTGAATTCACGCCTGTGGTCCTCGTTAGGTCCCGTGGTCCCCTGTGTGGTCCAAAATAGACCACACGAGATCCACGAAAGGACCACAAGGGGTTCAGAGTATCGCAGGGCTTTAGCCTGTATTCTTGGTGGGTCTCAGAAGCGGATTGCGTGACACCGTGGTTTTCATTGCACCAGTTTAGTCTAGAGTTGGACTTTCTCACCTGAAGACCTCGACGTGTTTAGGATATCAGTGCATCCCCGCTGGGTGAGAGGCGGTAGCCCACCCAGGCCAGAGTTGGACTTTCTCACCGGAAAACCTCGACGTGTTTTGAGATACCCGTGTATCACCGCCGGGTGAGAGGTGGTTGCCCATCCAGTCCAGGGTTGAACTTTCTCACCGGAAAACCTCAGCGTGATTAGGATACGCAGACATCCCCGCCGGGTGAGAGGTGGTTGCCTATCTAGACTTCCCTGGTCCAGTGTCTCCGACTTCAGCATTTTGCGGTCGTGGCCGCTACCCTTCCTAGTTGTGACCAGGATGGAGCTTTTGTCCAGGAGGACGAATCCTCGCCACTAGTGACTTCTACCCCTGGGTTGAGCCGGTTTAGGCATTTCCCAGTATGGGCATGTTTGGGACGGGACCGACCTCTAGGGCAGAGGTACTGTGACATGCATAGCCTTCAAGATTCACCCCTGGTATGAGCCGGTTTAGGCAAAATTCACCAGTATGGGTGTTTATTAGGCGTTACCGACCTCTAGAGCGGAGGTGGCATGACATGTCTAGCCATCAAGTTCCACCCCTGGTGTGTGCCGGTTTAGGCATATTTCACCAGTGTAGGTGTATTTCGGACGTGGGCGGCCTCTAGAGCAGAGGTGCCGTGGTATAGCTCTCGTAGTGATACTACTGGACATACCGGTTAAACTTCACTTTCCACCACCTTTTCCCATCGGCGCCGCACAGCAACCTTTATTTCTTTTCCGCATTTCCTTCCTTAACCGGGAGGAGCTTCACTCCACGCGCGGCATTTGAAGAGTCTCGCCAGCAGTGTCTTAACCTCTGGGACAAGCCGGTTCATGCATTTCACCCGATATGACTGTACTCAGAACGTGGCCGACCACCAGACCAGAGGTGCCGTGATTTGACTGTTTGCTTCGCTCTATCCTTTCTACCACCTTTTCTGCAGTGATGCTGCGCGGCAACCTCATTTGCAAATTTCTTCATTGGCCGGGAGGAGCACTGCTCCACGCACGGCAGCTGAAGATCTCGCCAACAGCGGCAGATGAGCTACCAAACGTGCCACTCATCTACCCTAAGTAACTGGTTTCAGGCGCCAGATATTCGCCCTCGCCCCTTCTCCTGTCAGTTTAAACAGTTCTGCCACGGGAAAGCCAGGAGCTGGACTTGACTGCCAGAGGCTGTTTGTGGTGCGTTTGCAGTCCTTAGAACCAAAATTTGTGCCAAGATCCATGTTGTCTCAGTAATCGCAACTTAAAATGTTGCAGTACCGATTCCTGGTTTTATTAGAAATGTAATCTGGTTTATGTAGTAGAATTTTCTCGCTGAGCTCAAGTGTAATCTGACGGTAAGATGATCAAAATGTAGTTTGTAGTACAGCGTTCAGACAAGTAGAGAACCAGTTAGACTAGTCGAATATTGAGGAAACTACTGTGTTGCAAAGCAAGTTATTTTATAAAAGAGAAGATTTATACGTGAAAATGGTGTGTAAAAAACGCATCTGTACATGAAACTGATATGTGTAAAAAAGGATATACAAACATGAAACTGATGGGTAATAAAAAAAGGGAACATATAAAGCTGATGCGTGTTAAAAAGAGGATCTTCACATAAAACGGATGTTTACAAAACAGTGAGCTAATGAGACGTATTACCACATTTTTTAATGTTCAGAAATATGTGAACTACTCCCCAGCTACATTAAACCGTTTGTTACCCAGAAATATGTAAACTACTCCCAGTCACATTAAACAGTTTGTTACCTAGAAATATGTGAACTACTCCCAGCTACATTAAACAGTTTGTTACCTAGAAATATGTGAACTACTCCCAGCTATATTAAACAGTTTGTTACCTAGAAATATGTGAACTACTTCCAGCTACATTAAACAGTTTGTTACCCAGAAAAAGAACCCGACCGGACCTGATTATGTGGTCTGTATCTGAGACAGTTTGCTGTACTGAACCTATCTTATTATATGGACGTGAATCATGCACAAAAATCATTGCAGTGGAAACGTGGCTTATTAGAAGAATGTTGCGAATTCCTTGGACAGCAAAAATAACTAATGAAGAATGTATGAGAAGAGCTGGAGAGACAAAAAAATCTTGTCAGAAAAATAAGAGAGAGACAAATGTACTTTCAAAGGACATGCAGTGAAAAGAGTGTGTATTGAAAATATTGTAACAACAGGAAAAATAGAGGGAAGAAGAGCCAGGGGAAGACCGAGAAAAATAATACTGGATAGTCTGACAAGATTGTGTGAGAGGAGATCACTAACTGAGCTAATGGCTTGCATGAAAGATCGGGTACTCTGGAGAAGCATAATAGTCAACGCTAGTCGGCACGGCACACGATGATGATGATGATCATCATCATCACCATCATCATCATCATCATCATCTGAGACGGAAGCCACAGTTCAATTGCCACTAGACCATGGTATGTATCTGAGACAAAAGCCACAATTCATTTACCACAAGTCTGGGAGATTTAGAGAAAATTGCGAACTTCATTTTCATTGCACCTAAACGATAATGAAGAAAAAGATAATCATTTCATACGAATGTGCTTTTCGCTCATAACCACAGCAAACGCAGGAGTGAGATCATTCTTTCGTTAGTATTTTCTGCTTTCTCATTACGGGGTTCATATTTTTAATCTTAAAATATAGTTAATGGAGTTCTGGGAGATTTCAATCATCGAAGCTTTCGTCTGTTTAACTGATTCACAGTCACACTGGCTCTTGCTGTGTACATAAAAAAGCACTCTTGTCAGTGATCTGAGTGTGCATCTGATCACAGAAATCAATGACTACAAGAACTGTGGAAATATTGAAGGGAAATCTGTGAGAATGTTAACACATGTGCACGTGATAATACATGCTTGCACGATCACGGTTGTATTGAGTGTTAGCCAAGTTCTGACACGGCTCTAGACAAAAGTTGACTATTGATGAAGTGTCAGACCAGATCATATACAGAGCTTACCTGATGTCGCCATAGTAACGAATGGGGCAAAGAGATGTGTAAGGCATCCTTGATAGGCTTTTCAATCATCAAAAAAAAAGGACAAAGAAGAACTGGCGAGAGATCTGCACATGTAATTCAACGTGCGTATAGGCACCTCCTTATTTTAAAAGCAGACTTTATAAAACAAACATGTTATTTGTGCTGCCACAGATTTTGCCAGTTTGGTGCTAAAATTCATGAGAGAATTTGTTCAGCGAAACCACACTTGACAACTTCCACAAGACATTCAACAGCTACTTCCTGCCATCCTCGAAGATGAAAAGAACAGCCGTGAGAAGTGGAGTAGATCAGTGTTTTTTGGGTATATATAAACTTTATCTACATTGCAGTGCTAATTTCGGCATGCAAAGACCTACTTTTTGAAGTGTAGCACGTAATATTACTTGCGGATTAATTTTTGTGCATTGATAACACAAAAATAGTTCTTTTGTGTGGGCCAGAGCGTGGAACTTGCATCACACAAATCAAAAGCAGCTCTGCAAAATGCTTCAAGTAAGTTCTCCCTATTTTAGTCCACAACCAGGTCTGGTAGGAGGCCATCCAGTCAATCAACATTAACAGTAAGCAAATAAGTCATCTGACACAAGAAAGTGTACAATCCAGTACAATATGTACCAATATCTTACATAATATGTACCAATATCTTACATAATATGTACCAATATCTAAAACAATAATCACCAACAGAAAACATGGAAATACTTTCTTGTGTCTTCATGTTTATGGTATAAGGTGGGAGGGGGGAGAGTCCAATTAAATTGATTGTCTAATTAAAAAAAAATTAATTCAATTGTATATACAGTGTTATGCCGCGTGTTTCATTGCGCATATACCCTCCTTTATCGGAGACTAGTTTTATATTAGTTTGCCAGGTACCTTATTTTATAGCTTGATCAACTGGAAGGAGACGGCAACTGGAAAAGAAACTCTTGTACAGCTTCCAGCCAAAGAGAAACCGCCTAACTGTCAGTTCTGTCGCTCCCACTTTCATACGGAATTTCAACACAACATGTACGCAAAATCGTAAACAACATATACAAAAAATGAAAGGACTGTGAGGAAATATAACATTAAATAACAAAATAATCTAACACAATTTATAAACGTATAAAGATATTTCAGATCTCTCACAAAAACTTTTCATTTTGTGACAGAAAACAAACAAATAAATAAAAAAAATCATGGATTCTTTGGGAAGGCTGTACATGAAATACAAATCTTGAAATGAAATGGAAGTTTTAAAAATGTAAATATTTAAGTTTAAACAAAAAACGATGAGGGTGGGGTGGGGTGGTGCTGCTACTGATCACGTGGTACACATACGTGTGAACAAAGTGCTGGGTGCAGATAGCAGGCATAGCCCTGCATGGAGAAAGTGAGAACATAGACAAGAGAGACCATGTGGGACATTGGGACGGAAATGCTGTATTATGAGCTCAGGGTGATGATGATGATGATGATGATGATGATGATGATGATGTGAATCTAGTGATCAATAAGAGGTTAGACACGTCAGTCCCTTACTGTAGCACAGCATGAAGCTACCAGACACACATAGCAGCACCAGCAAACACTGGACTAGAACACACGAGAGTTCACAAGTTTTTTATTCTCTCTCTCTCTCTCTCTCTCTCTCAGCACAAAGTTATCTTAAGCTGCTCATACAGACACCGAATACAATTAATTGTTTTCTGAATAGTCCCGAAATTTTTGTTTAGTAGATAGTCATTTATAATGTATGTGGTTACTTCTGTACTGAGTGAATGTTTAAGAGCGAAACGTAAATGTTATATTTTATTTTATGTCTCTCAGCTTCAATGTTAGTTATGTTTGTTATATGAGCAGCATATTTGTAGAATGTCTGGAATAGAGTGAAAGATGTATGCTAAAGGGCAGAATGTCAGACGGGCCTGCGTGCCCAATTCTTAACCCTTTTGAAATAAAGATCAATCAATCAATCAATCTCTCTCTCTCTCTCTCTCTCTCTCTCTCTCTCTCTCTCTCTCTCGCCACAGCCCTCTCTCTTTTTCTCTCTTCTTTGTCGTACATATGTCATCAACGTTCATTCTCTATTACTATTTTTTTCCCTAGTATACTCCCTGCCCCTGTTATCTGCAACTCTTTAATATGCTCCAAGTTTCTGCTTCTTACATTTTTTTTCTTTGCAACGCAAAGGGCAAAAAGAGGAAGTTCCAGATGTGTGACAACTTTGTGAAGTAGCAAAATATAATCAAAGCTGTATACTCTGAAATTTAAACACAGTTACCACATGTGGTCTTTGCATAATTATTTATTTATTTACTTTAAACCAGATCACGATATAAGTCTCACTATTTCGGCCAATTGGAAATAAGCTTTGAGATCTGCTCTACAGATTTATGCATGTCACGTGACAACACGACTGCTGACTGTTGATTATATATTCATAAATATTACATATTTTAAATTATTATTCAGTTTTATTTTGAAATTACAAGCAGAGGATCGCATCGTACGCCAGATATTTAAGAGTATTTTTAAAAAAAAAGATTTTGCAGTCATACAGCGCATGAGAAGCAAAGCTACTAATTGACGAACTTCACAAGGTGAAATGACCAAGATGTGCATCAGCTCTGTCGTCCTAGAAATGCAATGCTGGGGGTACCTGACCTGCATATCAGGGAAACCGAGAATCTAACCTTCTTGTATTAGGGGAGTTAATTGGTACCTGAGCTTCTGGTAATAAGGAAACTATTGAGCACCTGACGTTTGTGAAATAGAGGAACTACTGAGTACCTGACTTTCTGGTGTTAGGAAAACTGAATACTTTACCCTTGGGGCGGAGAAATAGGACGGTATTGCCCATTGTACGAACAAGCAGAAGCAGCTAGACAAACAAGAAGTTGGCACACAATAAGGACCACAGTAATAACCTCACACTAATAAAATATAACACTTTACTAGCAAAAATCTGACACTTTAAAAGTTTGTTAGGATATTAGTGAGTACTTGATCTTCGTGTATTAAGGAAACTATTGGATACCTGATCTTCTGGTGTTAGGAAAATTGAGTACTTCATTTTCTTGTGTTAGGAAAACTCCGTTACCTGGTCTTCGCGTGTTAGGAAAAGCGACCTTGAAGCAGAATTTCCGCCTACAACATAATACACGCTAGGGCACTCAGTGAAGCAGTTATCAGTGTTTTAAAAAACCCTGGGTTTTCACTTAACAATCAAGGGCCATGAATGTGAAAGTTGAAAGTTTACAAACGGCGAACAGTGCAGCCATAAACAAGACACTGACATATCTATAACCTGACCGGCCAGGCCCAGTGACGGAGTAACTTACATTCAGATCCCTAGGCTAAACTTAGTAGGGGCCCTTGCTAGGCTAAACTTAGTAGGGGCCCTTGCTAGGCTAAACTTAGTAGGGGCCCGTGCTAGGCTAAACTTAGTATGGGCTCTTGTTTGGCTAAACTTAGTAGGGGCCATTGCTAGACTAAACTTAGTAGGGGCCAGTGCTAGGCTAAACTTAGTAGGGGCCTGTGCTAGGCTAAACTTAGTAAAGTCTTTGCTAGGCTAAACTTAGTAGGGGCCCTTGCTGGGCTAAACTTAGTAAGGGTCCATGCTAGGCTAAACTTAGTAAGATCCTTGGTAGGCTAAACTTAGTAAGGGCCCTTTCTAGGCTAAACTTAGTAGGGGCCCGTGCTAGGCTAAATTTAGTAAGGGCCCTTACTAGGCTAAACTTAGTAAGGGTCCCTGCTAGGCTAAACTTAGTAAGGGTTCTTGCTAGGCTAAATTTAGTAAGGGCCCTTTCTAGGCTAAACTTAGTAAGGGTCCTTGCTAGGCTAAACTTAGTAAGGGTCCTTGCTCACCCTTCGGTCATCAGTCTTCTAATATATGACTTGAACCCCATGTAGTTGTGATCTCTACTATTATTTTATGAGCTTGTGTTACACATACCGAAAATAACCATAACTTAACTGTTACTCCAGCAAATATATTGCTTATCCACTTTTATGTAAATGAAGATTGCTCTGTATTTGTAGGTTTCCCCCACTTGAAACCGACCCACCCCAACCCCCACCCAGGCCCCTAGGCTGTTCAGCTTAATAGGTAATCCGCCGCTGACTTGGACGCTCTGACCTTTGGGAAGGCGCGAGAGTGACTTGTACGAATCCCCAGCCTTAGTTCGCTAAATCAAGTTTTCTGGCCAGGACGAAACGTCCCAGCTTGAAGATGACTAAAAAGGGCATCCATTTATATCTAAATATAGCTTTCTGGTCGAAAAAGACAAAAGCGCTGCATGTTTTACATAACTCTGATTAAGATTTCTGACTCATGCATCAGTTCCGTTTCTTTTTGTTCTCGGTTTCTGTTTTTGGTATAAACCCAAGGTCACTGATTCACACGTGACGTGTTACGTCACCGCCGCGCAGATGCAAATGAGACAACCTTCTGGTAGGTCATTGTGACATTCTTTCCTGATCTTGTGAATCATGGTAAGGACTATCATCCTTTCCCTGTGAAAACTCAAGGTCGACCTGGGATCATCGATCCAAATGAGTATTCACTATGCGACAAAGAGATCTGTCAGAAAAGACTGGGGGTGGGGGGGGGGGGGGTGTGGAGAAGACGGAAGCAAGCGGGAGAGATTTTACTATTCTTGAGTTTATGACATCCATCTTGTCTCTGGGCCGATGTTGCATCATTGTCACGTCATGCCTTGGTTGTTTTTGTTGTTGCTTTTTTTACGGGACACATGGAGGAGTAGCTGACAGCAGCGTGTATTTGTTTAAGTAACAAGGAACAAACAGAACAGACTCTTTGTCCCAGGGAGCGGAACAACCACACACTACACACTTTCTCCGATCACAAGCGAAGCATGACCTTCAAACATTTTGTACCCGATCTTCGTTTCAGGAAAGTCTTCGTGTTATTGCTCAGGTATTATTTGATGGCTATAAATTGTCTTTTTTAAAGTTCTTATTTCATATGCCACAATGGCTATCATTGTTAGATAGCTGGCTTTAGCCATTTTCCAAGAAGGAAACCTTTCTTCGGAGTTTGTATAGTTCCTTCTATTGTTCCTGTCTGTACTTTTCTTGAGAGTTTGTATAGTTTCCTTCTATCGTTCCTGTTTGTCCCTTTCTATTCAGAGCTTGTATAGTTTCCTTCTATCGTTCCTGTTTGTCCCTTTCTATTCAGAGCTTGTATAGTTTCCTTCTATCGTTCCTGTTTGTCCCTTTCTATTCAGAGCTTGCATAGTTTCCTTCTATCGTTCCTGTTTGTCCCTTTCTATTCAGAGCTTGCATAGTTTCCTTCTATTGTTCCTGTTTGTCCCTTTCTATTCAGAGCTTGTATAGTTTCCTTCTATTGTTCCTGTTTGTCCCTTTCTATTCAGAGCTTGTATAGTTTCCTTCTATTGTTCCTGTTTGTCCCTTTCTATTCAGAGCTTGTATAGTTTCCTTCTATCGTTCCTGTTTGTCCCTTTCTATTCAGAGCTTGCATAGTTTCCTTCTATTGTTCCTGTTTGTCCCTTTCTATTCAGAGCTTGTATAGTTTCCTTCTATCGTTCCTGTTTGTCTCTTTCTATTCAGAGCTTGTATAGTTTCCTTCTATCGTTCCTGTTTGTCCCTTTCTATTCAGAGCTTGTATAGTTTCCGTCTATCTTTCCTACCTGACTCACCTGACTCCTGCAACTGGCGGTGCTAGCTATCTAACTTCTGCCACACAGGTATAACCAAACTTTGTTGCCCTTATCTAAGCTGTCTAAACATCAATAGTAACAACACCAACAGTAACAACACCAACAGTAACAACACCAACAGTAACAACACCAACAGTAACAACACCAACAGTAACAACACCAACAGTAACAACACCAGTGGTAACAACAGAATAAAGTCACCGGTAGTAACAAGCCCATTATTAACAATATCAATTGTAACAACACCAATTATAACACTTGTAGTTAAAAAACCCATTAGTAACAACACTATTAATAACAACACTAATAGTAACAACACTAACAGTAACAACAGCAAAGACAACACAAACGAAAGTCTCATGAAATTTTCTCGTGTTACAAATTCCTGTATCTCTTGTATTTCCCATCTATACTAAATATTACAAGACAGTTCTTACTACCTCTGTAATAAGATAATTATGCAATCAGTAGTACAAAGTTACTTTCTAAACGGCTAAATGAATGCTTCTGACCGTTATGTCTAACATTGATGAGTGCTCATAAACACGTAACAGACAAAATTTGAGCGTTATGTAGTGAGTAATCTTAAGCAAATAGTGCTCACTCTGTAGGAATTAATTAAAAGTGTCAGTCTGACAGAGGCAGAAAATGTCTGGCCGGCAGACAGGTAAATGAGGAGGGAACAGAGTTTTACAACAATGAGGAGGGAACAGAGTTTTACAACAATCTAGAACTATAATTCTCATATTTTTTGGTGCGTGTCTGTCACTCCCATTTCTCCCATGTGCTCTTTGTTCTCTTGCCGTCCTCATCAAAGTCCTAGACACTAGCTCAGTTGTTCTCAGAATTGTTCAAGTTCCCAGACTTGTTCATTTTCTCAAAATTTTTCAGGTTTCTAGACTTGTTCGTGTTCTCAAAGTTGTTCGGGTTACCAGATTTGTTGAAATTCCCAAAATTGTTCAGGTTCCTAAACTTGTTCAAATTCCAAAAAGTGTTCAGGTCCCCAGATTTGTCCTTTACTTGTCTCCCAAACTTGTCATTTACTTTCCTCCCAGTCCTGTCCTTTACTTTCCTTCCAGTCCTGTCCTTTACTTTCCTTCCAGTCCTGTCCTTTACTTTCCTCCCAGTCCTGTCCTTTACTTTCCTCCCAGTCCTGTCCTTTACTTTCCTCTCAGTCCTGTCCTTTACTTTCCTCTCAGTCCTGTCCTTTACTTTCCTCTCAGTCCTGTCCTTTACTTTCCTCTCAGTCCTGTCCTTTACTTTCCTCTCAGTCCTGTCCTTTACTTTCCTCCCAGTCCTGTCCTTTACTTTCCTCTCAGTCCTGTCCTTTACTTTCCTCTCAGTCCTGTCCTTTACTTTCCTCTCAGTCCTGTCCTTTACTTTACTCTCAGTCCTGTCCTTTACTTGCCTCCCAGTCCTGTCCTTTACTTTCCTTCCAGTCCTGTCCTTTACTTTCCTCCCAGTCCTGTCCTTTACTTTCCTCCCAGTCCTGTCCTTTACTTGCCTCCAAAACTTGTCCTTTACTTGCCTCCCAATCCTGTCCTTTACTTGCCTCCCAATCCTGTCCTTTACTTGCCTCCAAAACTTGTCCTTTACTTGCCTCCTGAACTTGTCCCTCCAAAACCACATTCCTAGTTCCTCAAGAACTTCGTTAGTTCAGGTAGTTCTGACGCCCGCTACCCTTCCTTTTTTTCTTTTCTAATAATCTTCCCCTCCCATGATCTTCTCAGCGCCCTCTGGGGCGAAGCAAGAGGGTGGTACTGCCCACTGTACGAACTACTGCACAAGCCGCTGGACAAGCAGGAGGAAGTAGGCACACAATACGGAACACGCGAGTAATCTCACATTTAATATGCTTCTCATAAAATATAACACTTAACTAGCAAAACCTGACAAGTACAAAGCTGAAGTTTATTCTTCTGTTAACTGTGCAACAGTTAGAACACTCCGACTTCCACCCAATAACCCCTCCTACAAATCAGATTTTGCTTAAGGTCACATCGATCCTCAGTGCTCCTAGAAAACCAATTATCTCAAATTTGAAAGAACTTGCTCTGTTTGTCTTGATGAGGTCAGATGTTTGGGTTACGGGCATAAATCAGTAACCAACCGTTTTAAGAGTTTCTAGTTTTGCAAGAATACGTGATATGAGCTAGCCCACGTTGTCTTTAAATGCTGGTGTGATACGGGCCAGCCCACACTATCTTAAATGTTGGTGTGATACGGGCCAGCCCGCACTATCTTTAAATGCTGGTATAATACGGCCCAGCCCACACTGTCTTTAAATGCTGGTGTGATACAGGCCAGCCCACATTGTCTTTAAATGCTGGTGTGATACAGGCCAGCCCACTTTGTATTTAAATGCTGGTGTAAGATGGGCCAGCACACTTTGTATTTAAATGCTGGTGTAAGATGGGCCAGCCCACATTGTATTTAAATGCTGGTGTAAGATGGGCCAGCCCACATTGTCTTTAAATGCTGGTGTAAGATGGGCCAGCCCACATTGTCTTTAAATGCTGGTGTAAGATGGGCCAGCACACTTTGTATTTAAATGCTGGTGTAAGATGGGCCAGCCCACATTGTCTTTAAATGCTGGTGTAAGATGGGCCAGCCCACATTGTCTTTAAATGCTGGTGTAAGATGGACAAAATTCATCATACAAGTTTCCGATCTATTTTTTTCTTACCGTTTTTTTAAATTATAAATGTTTCTTTTTATTATTAATATTAATGTTTATTTTTCTACCTTTCATTGTATTAAGCTTATTATGTTATAGGCGTTGCTGCGTTATATGTGTTTTGGGCGTTTATGAGGTTTATTATTGAGATTTCGGTCCATTCTGATTGCATTCTGTTGGCTGAAAGCAGATTACACAGTATTTGTCTTACAACTGGTTCATGTTTGAGTTGTAACTTTGTTTGGTTCGTTACCGTGTGCCTGGATTAGTTCTCAATCAGCTTATAAAATTCATCATCGATGCTGTGGGTACAGCTGCGGATTGATGAAGTCTTCTGTTACTGTTTGAAGCAGGGGAAAGTGTAGTACCTTCTGATGTTTCACACTTGTTTTTGTTTAAAAAGTAAGGATACTTTATGAGTCCATGTGTCAGCTGAAGTAAATGAAAACATTACTGTCAGTTTGTGACTTTCCTGTGATGGATCTCACAGACTCTTTAACCAAAATCTATTTTTAAATCTTTCCTCTTTCCCTCCCCTGGATTAAAACATCCAGAAACTGAGGGCGGAGAGAGCGGGCAACACGTTCTTGCCAGAGAAATGTCCTCTCGTTTCACGCGGCCCCGACTTCGTGAATTCACGTGACCTCGTTGCCGCTCACGAACTTAAGCGCGTGCTGCACCAGAACAACCACAACCACCACCACCCGTTCACCTTGCCCCGCCCCGTCCCCAACGCATGCCAGGTGTCCGTGCACGTGGCGGGCCGATTCTGGCAGTCAGAGTTAGGGCAAAGATTTAGGGCAGTTTTTTGTTTTTTTTTTGTTAACAAAGATTTTGGCGGTAAAGTCAAACCAGGAGATAATTAAAGGAGAATTTGAGAAATGTCGAAAACAGCAACTTCTGTTCAAATTGTTGATTTGTAATTCTTTTCTTCTCTAATTCATTTCTTCAGTTTTCATATCTTCAATCATTTCGAGTTTTACATAAAAAAGGAGGGGGGGGGGGAGGAGGGAATAGAGAGAATTAAGATTCTAATTCTAATTCGTAGTGATCAAACATATTCTCCCTGCAGTCTTGCTTACCACGAATAAGAAGAAAGAGAAGGAGAAGAAGAAGAAGTGTAAGAAGAAGAAGAGTTAGAAGAGTAAGAAGAAGAAGCAGGAGAGTAAGAAAAAGAAAAGTAAGAAGAAGAAGAGTAAGAAATAGAAGAATAGTAAGAAAAAGAAGAGTATGAAATAGAAGAATAGTAAGAAAAAGAAAAGTAAGAAGAAGAAGAAGAGCAAGAAGAACAAGAAGGGTTAGAAGAAGAAGAAGAAGAGTAAGAAGAAGAAAATTAAGAAGAAGAAGATTAAGAAGAACAAGAGTAAGAAGAACAAGAGTAAGAAGAAGAAAAGTAAGAAGAAGAAGAAGATTAAGAAGATGATTAAGAAGAAGAAAAGTAAGAAAAAGAAGAAGATTAAGAAGAACAAGAATAAGAAGAAGGTGATTAAGAAGAAGAAAAGTAAGAAAAAAGAAGAAGAGTAAGAAGAAGAAAAGTAAGAATAAAAAGAAGATTAAGAAGAACACGAGTAAGAAGACGAAGAAGATTAAGAAAAAGAAGAGTAGGAAGAAGAAGAAGAGTAAAGAAGAAAAATAAGAAGAAGAAGAAGAAGATTAAGAAGTACAAGATTAAGAAGAAGAAGAAGAAGATTAAGAAGAAGAAGAAGAGTAAGAAGAAGAAGAAGAGTAAGAATAAGAAAAGTAAGAAGAAGAAAAAGATTAAGAAGAAGAAGAAGAAGATTAAGAAGAACAAGAGTAAGAAGAAGAAGAAGAGTAGGAAGAAGAAGAAGAGTAAGAAGAAAACTAAGAAGAAGAAGAGTAAGAAGAACAAAATTAAATTTTTGATTAAAAAGAACAAGAGTAAGAAGAAGAAGAAGAAGAGTAGGAAGAAGAAGAGTAAGAAGAAGAAAAGTAAGAAGAAGAAGAGTAAGAAGAAGAAGAAGACTAAGAAGAAGAAGAGTAAGAAGAAGTTTAAGAAGAAGAAGAGTAAGAAGAAGAAAAAGATTAAGAAGAAGAAGAGTAAGAAGAAGAAAAAGATTAAGAAGAAGAAGAGTAAGAAGAAGAAGAAGATTAAGAAGAAGAATAGTAAGAAGAAGAAAAGTAAGAAGAAGAAGAGTAAGAAGAAGAGTAAGAAGAAGAAGAAGATTAAGAAGAAGAAGAAGAAGATTAAGAAGAAGAAGAAGAAGAGTAAGAAGAAGAGTAAGAATAAGAAGGAGAACAAGAAAAGTAAGGAGAAGAAGAGGAAAAAGAAAAGTAAGAAGAAAAGTAAAAAGAAGAGTTAGAGGAAGAGTAAGAATAAGAATGAGAAGAAGAAGAGTAATAATAATAATAAGAAGAAGAAGAGTAAGAAGAAGAAGAGTAATAATAATAATAATAATAATAAGAAGAAGAAGAGTAAGAAGAAGAATAAGAGTAAGAATAAGAAAGAGAAGAAGAAGAGTAAGAAGAAGAGTAAGAATAATAATAATAAGAAGAAGAGTAAGAAGAAGAAGAAGAGTAAGAAGAATAATAATAATAAGAAGAAGAGTAAGAAGAAAAAGAAGAGTAAGAATAATAATAATAAGAAGAAGAGTAAGAAGAAGAAGAAGAGTAATAATAATAATAAGAAGAAGAAGAGTAAGAAGAAGAAGAGTAAGAATAATAATAATAATAAGAAGAAGAAAAGTAAGAAGAAGAAGAAGAGTAATAATAATAATAAGAAGAAGAAGAGTAAGAAGAAGAATAATAGTAAGAATAATAATAAGAAGAAGAAGAGTAAGAAGAAGAATGAATGATCTTTATTTTTAAAGGGTAAAAAACTGGGCACGTAGGCCCGTCTTACATTCTGCCCTTCATCACTCCATCTTTCATTCTTTCCAAACACTCGATTTAATACAATTATACAAATTACATTAGGAAAAAAAAACATATCAAAAGAGTGTAAAATTAAACTATTACATTCAAAGTAAAAGAAGTAATTAACCTAATAAAATAGCACTCACACACATACACGCGCACATACAGACATATACATAGACAAAAATACGTTGTCAGTACAGATTTTCTAACATATGTTTTTTTAACAAAATTAAATCATTTCTAATAAAAAAAAAATAAAATAGTTTCTAATAATATCTAACAAGTTAATTTTCGAACTATATCATTTTAGTAACTGACGACTGGCGAGTCATGGGTTGAGGGAGTGCTGGTTATTCTATGGAGGCATATAGTTACAAGCAAGTAAATACTGAAAAAGGACTGAGTTAAAGGATGAAGTATTAATAATGGATGTTTAGGGGAGGGTATTCCAGAGCTGTTTTCTCTGAAGAAGAAGAAGAAGAAGAAGAAGAATGAGGAGGAGGAGGGGGAGGAGAAGAAGAAGAAGAAGGATGAGGAGGAGGAGGAGAAGAAGAACAACAACAACAACAATAACAACAACAAATCAAGAAGAAGAAGAAGAAGAAGGGAAACAGCAAAAATAAATCAAGAAAAAGAAGAGGAACAACAACAAATCAATGGAGGAAGAAGGGAAAATCAAAAAAAGAAGAGGAACAACAACAAATCAATGGAGGAAGAAGGGAAAATCAAAAAAAGAAGAGGAACAACAACAAATCAATAGAGGAAGAAGGGAAAATCAAGAAAAAGAAGAGGAAAAAGAACAGAACAACAAATCAATAGAGGAAGAAGGGAAAACCAAGAAAAAGAAAAGGAACAACAACAACAACAAATCAATAGAAGAAGAAGGAGAAATCAAGAAAAAGAAGAGGAACAACAACAACAAATCAAGAGGAAGAAGGGAAACAACAGCAACAACAAATAAAGAAGACGAAGGGCAACAACAACAAATCAAGAAGAAGAAGAGCAACAACAACACATCAGGAAGAAGAAGAGCAACAACAACACATCAGGAAGAAGAAGAGCAACAACAACAGCAACAACAAATCAGGAAGAAGAAGAGCAACAACAACAAATCAAGAAGAAGAAGAGCAACAACAACACATCAGGAAGAAGAAGAGCAACAACAACAAATCAGGAAGAAGAAGAGCAACAACAACACATCAGGAAGAAGAAGAGCAACAACAACACATCAGGAAGAAGAAGAGCAACAACAACAAATCAGGAAGAAGAAGAGCAACAACAACAACAGCAACAACAACAAATCAAGAAAAAGAAGAGCAACAACAACAAATCAGGAAGAAGAAGAGCAACAACAACAAATCAGGAAGAAGAAGAGCAACAACAACAAATCAGGAAGAAGAAGGGCAACAACAACAAATCAGGAAGAAAAAGACCAATAACAACAAATCAGGAAGAAGAAGAGCAACAACAACAAATCAGGAAGAAGAAGACCAACAACAACAAATCAGGAAGAAGAAGAGCAACAACAACAAATCAGGAAGAAGAAGACCAACAACAACAAATCAGGAAGAAGAAGACCAACAACAACAAATCAGGAAGAAGAAGAGCAACAACAACAAATCAGGAAGAAGAAGGGCAACAACAACAAATTAGGAAGAAGAAGGGCAACAACAACAAATCAGGAAGAAGAAGACCAATAACAACAAATCAGGAAGAAGAAGACCACAACAACACATCAGGAAGAAGAAGAGCAACAACAACAAATCAGGAAGAAGAAGAGCAACAACAACAGCAACAACAACAAATCAGGAAGAAGAAGAGCAACAACAACAAATCAGGAAGAAGAAGAGCAACAACAACAAATCAAGAAGAAGAAGAGCAACAACAACACATCAGGAAGAAGAGAAACAACATCAACAACAACAAATCAGGCGGACCAACAACAAATTAAGAAGAAGAAGAGCAATAACAGCAATAAATCAAGAAGAAGATGAGCAAGAACAGCAACAAGAAAACAAAAAGAAGAAGAACAACAACAACAAATCAAGAAGAAAAAGAGGAACAACAACAACAAATCAAGAAGAAAAAGAGCAACAAAAACAATAACAAATCAAGAGGAGGAAGGGAAACAACAACAACAACAAATCAAGAAGAAGAAGAGCAACAACAGCAACAAATCGAGAAGAAAAAGAGCAACAAAAACAATAACAAATCAAGAGGAGGAAGGGAAACAACAACAACAACAATTCAAGAAGAAGGAGAGTAACAACAGCAACAAATCAAGAAGAAAAAGAGCAACAACAACAAATCAAGAAGAGGGAGGAGAGAAACAACAACAAAAGAAGAAGAGCAACAACAACAAAAGAAGAAGAAGAAGAAGAAGAAGAACAGCAACAACAACAACAAATAAGGAAGAAGAAGAGCAACAACAACAATAACAAATCAAGAAAAAGAAGAGCAGCAGCAACAAAAAAACAAGAAGAAAAACAACAACAACAATAGCAATAAAATCAAGGAGAAGAAGAAGAGTAACAATAACAACAAAATCAAAATGATAAAATATGGATGTCAATTCTTTCTTTTGGAATTACTTTTCACTTTATGTAATTTCCTGATGTCACAAATATATCTTCATGATCTCACTGACAGTTTGAGACTATTTCCCCCTTTTTGTTTTGAGTTTTGTCCGTACATCGTAGCCAGTCTGTCTAAAACAGAACATCATAGCCAGTCTTTCTGAAACAGAACATCATAGCCAGTCTGTCTGAAACAGAACATCATAGCCAGTCTGTCTGAAACAGAATATCATAGCCAGTCTGTCTGAAACAGAACATCATAGCCAGTCTGTCTGAAACGGAACATCATAGCCAGTCCGTCTGAAACAGAACATCATAGCCAGTCTGTCTGAAACAGAACATCATAGCCAGTCTGTCTGAAACAGAATATTATAGCCAGTCTGTCTGAAACAGAATATTATAGACAGTCTGTCTGAAACAGAACATCATGACCAGTCTGTCTGAAACAGAATATTATAGCCAGTCTATCTAAAACAGAATATTATAGCCAGTCTGTCTGAAACAGAACATCATGACCAGTCTGTCTGAAACAGAACATCATAGCCAGTCTGACACAGAACATCATAGCCAATCTGTCTGAAACAGAACATCATAGCCAGTCTGTCTGAAACAGAATATTATAGCCAGTCTGAGTAAAACAGAACATCATTTACCGATGTTTGTTTTGTTTTGTTTTTTTTTTTTAACCAAGAAACGGTCTACAATTTTCCTGCCGTTATATTTTTCACTGTTCCGTCACATCTACAGACTCAGTCCATCTATACACACAATTATTATTTTGTCACATCTATACACAGAATTATTATTTTTCTATATCTATACGCACAATGATTATTTTATCACATCTATAAACACAATTCTTATTTTGTCACATCTGCTCCCACACACAATTCTCTACACAGATCTAGGGGCCCAAACTTGGCCCTAGAGCAAGAGGGTGGATGAAAGATCGTGGGGGGGGGGGCACACAAGAGGAACTGAAGCTGATGATGAGATTCGTAGAGACTGCACGCCTCCTTGTCTAGATGACTGGAGAAGAAGAAGATTGATTGATTGATCTTTATTTCCAAATGGTTAAGAATTGGGCACGCAGGCCCGTCTGATATTCTGTCCTTTATCATACAACTTTCACTCTGTTTCAGATATTCTACAAATATTCTGCTCATATAACCAACATAATTAACATTGGAAAGCTGAGAGACATAAGATAAAATTAAAGTATAACATTCACATTTCACTCTTATCCATGCACTCAATACAGGAACTAACTATACTGTTAAAGAAAAAACGCAACACTACTGTCTTGGAAGGGTACATAATAGGAAAAAGAAAGAGAGGAAGACCAAGGCGAAGTTGGCTGCAAGACATCGTTGATGATCTGTAAATGGATGCATCAGCAGCAGGCCATCTTGCTCACAACCGAAGGCCTACAGGAGAGCTGTTAGGGAGGCAAAGTTCCGCAAGGGACATGCAAATGAGTGAATGAACTGTAATAATAATGGACACCTAATTTCAACAGTGTATCAAAGTTTTATTTTACGGAATTAATGTTTCAATCTTGGCATGATGAAACTTTAAGACTTTAACAATGAAATGATGATCATTAAATCTGGTTTGAACTTTTATTCTTTGTGACTGAGGCCTCCGTTTCAGTAAGGTGTATTGCCTCCTCTGGCCTATATCAGAGAACGACATCTCCTTGGCATAGATCCGATTAGCCTTTTGATCTGTTGTTGTGGGATGGCTGCTCACTCTTCCCGCAGTGCAAGAGACAACTGTCGCAGGTTGATTGGCGTCACATTTCGTTGGGGGACTTGTCTGTTGAGTTCATCCCGTAAGTGTTCTATTCATGTCTGATGACATGGATGGCCACAGAATGGTCTGGATGTTGTTGTCAGCGATGAACTGGGTGGTGAGTTGTGCCACATGAAGACGAGCGTTATCCTGCTGAAAAATCGACCCTGGTGCAGCCAGGATGAAGAATTTTAGCGACATATCGTTGGACTTTCAGGCGTCCTTCAATTTGTACCAGGTCACTTCTTCCCATGAAGTTGATTGTCCCCCCACACCAGTATACCTCCACCACCATGTGGAGGAACCTCATCTATGTTGTTCTGGGCGTGGCGCTCGTGGACTATGCGGTAAACTCTTCTCCGTCCATCGTGTTGCTGGAGCAGAAAGAATGATTCATCACTAAACCAGACCCTTCTTCAATAATTCGCAACGGTCCATTGACGATGCTGGTTCGCCCACTGCAGTCGGTTTTGGAGATGCCTGTCCGTAAGAACAGGACCTCTGTAGGGTCTTCTAGCCAAAAGACCAGCGTCGTGCAGCCGGTTCCTGACCGTTTCATCTGAAATTCGACGAGCTGCTGTCATTGACTGGACTGTTGAGGACGCAGATGCAAATCAACTCATGAGGTTAACGCAGCCGTATGAAGCGGTCTTCGGCAGGAGTTGTGACTATGGGTCTTCCACTGCGCGGCCGGTCTGCAACTGAGCAGTTTCTTGAAATCATCTCTAAAGGCGACTAATGGTGCTTCTAACCATATTAAATTTTCTGGTCACCACACTTTATGACTACACTACACTTTATCTGTGCAATGAAGTATAAATAAACGAATCTCCACCAAAGGAATGGAGAGAAGGTGTTATTTTTAAACTGCCCCAAAAAGGGGATTTGTCTGACTGCAATAACTGGCGTGGTATCACCCTGCTATCAATACCAGGAAAACTCTTTTGCAGTTTGCTGATAGAAAAACTCAGGAAATCTTTGGATGTCAAACTTAGAGAAGAACAGGCAGGGTTCAGACCAAACCGGTCCTGCGTGGACCATACACTCAGAACTCATAGAGGAATCAATAGAACTTCAGTCCCATCTCATCATCAACTTCGTAGACTTCCAAAAAACCTTCGACAGCATCCACCGACCCACACTGTGGAAACTTCTTACAATCTATGGCTTTCCGCCCAAATATGTAAACATAATAAAAGCCTTCTACGATGATTGACGTTGCCGTGTAGAACAGAATCTGGCAACTCTGACTGGGTCTCGGTGGAAACAGGTGTAAAACAAGGTTGCGTCATGTCACCAATGCTATTTGGGCTAGCAATTGATGCACCCATGATACATACCTGGGCATCAAATGGATTGACAACAAATCACTGGAAGACCTAGACTTCGCAGACGATATAGGACTTCTGAGCTCCACACACGCTGATGCGCAAGAGAAAACAAACCGACTCCAAAATATCTCTAAACAAATTGGCCTCGAAATCAACTCAGCAGAAACTAAAGTTCTTGATCTCACCAACAAACCGGACAACATTAAACTTAATGGCCATGCTCTTGAAAAAGTCACTAGTTTTACATACCTAGGAAGCAAGTTAACACCCGTGGGAGACATATCAACAGAAATTATGACCTGAATTGCTTTAGCGTCAAACGCTTTCAACAAGCTGACTAACATCTGGAAATCAAAACAACTCAGTAGGCACACGAAACTCAAGATCTTCAACTCCTATGTAGTGCCAGTACCAACCTATGGTTACGAGAGTTGGAGAACATCCTCAGCAATGGAAAAAACTAGATGCTTTTGAAAATAAGTGCCTTCGAAGACTGCTAAATATCTGTTGGTACGACTTCAGATCCGTTACATCAGTAAGACAAGAAACTAAACAAGACTACGTTTCAAACTTTATCAGAAGACGTCGCTGGAACTACATCGGCCACGTACTTAGAATGGAAGAAAAACGACTCCCACACCAAGCATGTACGTGGTCACCAGGGGGTAAAAGAAAGCAAGGAAGACCCAAAGACACACTAAGAAGAGTTATCACCAAGGAGTGTTCAACAATGCTCATCAGAAACACCGAAGATCTAAAGCAAGTAGCAAAGAATCGCCAGACATGGAGAATCTTGTCCTCCGCCCTATGCGCCTCCTTTGGCCCAAGAAGATCAACTAATTAACTAAACACTTTATGACTGTCCAGTCTGTAAACGTCCAATGATGATGAATCGTTGTTCTGTAGTGAGACGAGCTATACTTGCGCATTGAATTTTCAAATGAAGTGATTCGAGGAACGTCAATCTTTTATAGGCATTCAATAACATGGTCAGTGAGTTTTGTTCTTCAGTAAGTTTCACGGGATTCTCGTGAACCTGTCATGAGTTATTGTCAAAAATGCTGTTTTGACTTGTGCTCATGAATCATCTGCTGAGTACAATTCAGGTCAGTAAGTGAAATTGATGTCCAAGTGAATGTTTCAGGCAATTTGCCCTTGTCTGATCACCAAACTTCAGTTTAAACCGCAACATTGTATTTGTTGCGTTTACTTTTTTGAACAGTATACATTACATATATAAATGACTACAGAAACTAACTGCATACATATATAAGTGACTACAGAAAGTAACTACATAAATATATAAATGACTACAGAAAGTACCTACATACGTATATAAATGACTACAGAAAGTAACTACATACATACAAGTATAGAAGAAGAAGAAGAAGAAGAAGGTGAAGAAGAAGTAGATATACGCAACGCTTGCTCGGTCATGTTCATAGAAGTAACTCTTACACCATCATCACACGCAACCCGTAATCCATCACATTCATACACGCAACCCTTAAATCCATCACATCCATACGAGCATATCTTACTCCGTCAAGTACACGCAACAAATCAAATTAGAAGACAGGTAAATATATGAACACTCCACTTATTTATGTTGAATGTTTAAAATTTGGCATATTTTTTGTCCACTTATTTGTGTTGAATGTTTATGCTTGAAAATTCCGAACCACGTAAACTTTCATCTTTATAATAGGCCCTGCCGCTGTCTGTGTTTATCTATCTAGGTCTTAAATTTCTGTCTTGGCAGGGCTTTTCTAGATTGTTCAGCCATCTTTATCTTGCAAGCACAAAAATAAGTTTGTTTACGAATATTATGACTTGACATTCACTACATTCTCAGTATTTCATCCATTTTTATTTATTTATTTATTTAGATAGCCATGTTGTCGTGGTGATATGCAGCCTCTCTATGTCGGATTATTCATTATGCTGGAAAGATTTAAACACAGAAGCCAAGTAGAACAGGGGGTCTAGGCGCGAGCAATATATATATATATATATATATATATATATATATATATATATATGCACACACACAGTAACCGAGGACACTCAAAATCTACTGGAAACAGCATATGTGGTTTCTAAGGAGATTGATGAGAATGCCATGAAGAAGTACTAAGCGATGTTGGGCAAAATAGAAACTATGGCAGAATTCAGAACACGACACTCTAGATGTGTAGAAGATGTTTTGAGAAGAGGCAAATTATAACACCTAGTGACAACAGGAAAACTAAAGGAGAAAAAAGGGCCTTTGACGGACTAACAGACTGGCAAAGAACACGGTCCAATACACATCTTATAGAAAAAGCAAAGGACAAATGGTTATGGAAATCAATGACGACCAACGCCTGATTGGTGGATATATATCACATACATACAGATTATTGTTTCATGGATAACCATTTATTGCAGGACCAGCACACTGTGTTATACACAATGCATCGATGTATCAGTTTGTGTTTGGCCTGTGCAATGCTGGGCCTTCCAGAGTCAGAGAGGGGAATTAAGTTGTGTATCAGGCGGTGTAGGTTGGAGGGGGCCATATTAAGTTTAGTCTGTAGGCTCTCTCTCTCTCACACACACACATACACAAACATTTCTTTGAAGTTTAGAATTTAACAAAATATCATTATATCAAGTGTGTGCCTGTAGGTAATATGAACCCAGACACTGGGTCTTTTCTCGAGTTTCCTCCATCTAGGTACAGCCCGACCTTGACATTTCCCTCAGCACAAGACGTGGGGGAGTGCATCAAGCTGGATAGTGCCAGGAGACTGGCCCTCTCTAAACTCTCGTTATCTCTGTGCTTTTATACCGAACTTGTTCTCTCTCGATTACAGTAGCATTTTACTAGCGTCTGATTACAGCAGCATTTTACTAGCGTCTGATTACAGCAGCATTTTACTTGCATCTGATTACAGTAACATCTGCCACCAGTCTCGAAACCGAAGTAATCTCTCAAGAGACTGTAGACAGGAAGAGCTATCGACTTAAAAAAAAATCAAATCACAACCAAACAGCTCGTCTGATCTCACACCTGGCAGTCAATCGGTAATGAAAAATGCTCCATATTTTACAAAGTCTCACAGCTTAATTAGTAGATAGAAGAAGAAGACCCACAGAGCTCACGTGGTATCAGAAGACTAGGATTGTCATATATTTTGCTGTAATACAAGGTAACTGTCAGTTAAACTGAGCGGTGTAACTGTTTTATGGTTAAAGTGAGTGGGTATTCTTTTACGGTATTACCATTAAATTGAGTGTAGTTATTAGTAACTGTTATATCGTTAAATTATATGACATATTATCTCAGATATATACAGTGGGACTAACAGGATAATTGATAAAATTCAGACAATAATGATAAAGGTCCTGAAACAGGCAGAAGACAAGCAATAACAAGGAAGAGGCGGTCCACATTCACAGGATAAGTCATGGGATCTGGGGGATTGGAATATTTGATAAGATCAGGGATGATAGAGGGAAAAAGAGAGAAGATGATAGATGGACTGATGAAGTGTCATGGAGAGAGAAGATGATAGATGGACTGATGAAGTGTTATGGAGAGAGAAGATGATAGATGGACTGATGAAGTGTCATGAAGAGAGAAGATGATAGATGGACTGATGAAGTGTCATGGAGAGAGAAGATGATAGATGGATTGATGAAGTGTCATGGAGAGAGAAGATGATAGATGGACTGATGAAGTGTCATGGAGAGAGAAGATGATAGATGGACTGATGAAGTGTCATGGAGAGAGAAGATGATAGATGGACTGATGAAGTGTCATGGAGAGAGAAGATGATAGATGGACTGATGAAGTGTCATGGAGAGAGAAGATGATAGATGGACTGATGAAGTGTCATGGAGAGAGAAGATGATAGATGGACTGATGAAGTGTCATGGAGAGAGAATACCCAGGCCAGCTCGTAGTTAACACCCGGGATAGAGAATTGTGGGAAAGCATGACCAGCAACACCCGTGGGCAGGGCACTGGACAGACAGACAGACAGACAGACAGACAGACAGACAGACAGACAGACAGGCAGGCAGACAGGCAGACAGACAGAAAGACAGACAGGCAGACAGACAGACAGACAGATGGAAGTACGGAAGGAAGTATGGATGGATGGATTGCACAATTGTCAGAACCAGCGAACTGTAGCAAACTAAGTCCCCGTCCAACTTCTCCATGGGTGCTCCCAGTACATACCATCTTGACAACCATGAATGGGGGTTATTGACCAGTGCTCAGGTGATTTTGCAAAAACGGAGCAAGATACAAGTACGAGGGGCCTTCAGAAGGTAATGCACGTCATCGTTTTTCTCAGGAGTTGTTTATTCAGAAAGCATGAAATTTATACACAACATACATGGATATGTCATGTAAACATCGGTATTATTCAATATAATCCACATCAACTTGTACAGCTTTACGCCAGCGCAAAACAAGTGCATCTATTTCTAGCCCGTACCAGATTTATTCTTGATTATATAAGCCATTTCGTCGCTGCATAAATCACCCCTTCGCCATCTTCAAATCTTACCAGTCGGAGTGCATCTTTAAGTGGACCAAACAGATGGAAATCAGAGGGTGCCAAATCGAGACACTAGGGTGGATGGTGTAGTACAGTTCAACACAATTTGGTGATTGCTTCCCGTGTTGCCAGACTTTTGTGAGGGCGTGCATTGTCGTGAAAGAGAAGCAGGTCTGCTGGATTCTTGTGCAACCGAACTCTGCGAAAAAGTTGATTGAGTTTTTTCAATGACTTAATGTAAGCTTGTGAACTGATTGTCTTTCCTCTTGGCATAACATCCACAAGAATCACACCTTCAATGTCCCAAAAGACAGTGATCATGACCTTTCCAGCTGAAAGAGTTGTCTTGAATTTCTTTTTTCGTGGTGATTGTGGATGATGCCACTCCATTTACTGTCCTTTTGTCTCAGGTTCAAAATGATGTTCCCAGGTTTCCTCACCTGTTACAATCTTAGCCAAAAAGTTCTCTCCCTCAGCACTGAAATGCTCTAACAATTCAGAGGAAATTGCTTTCCTTTGCAATCGATGGTCATTTGTGAGACTTCGAGGAACCCATCTTGTGCAAACCTTAGAAAATCCAAGAGCTTTAATAAATGCATTTGCAATACCATTGCTGACTGACAGCTTTAAGGTCAATTGTTGAGTAGTGATACATCTATCAGTAAGAATAATGCCCTCAGCGCATTTCAACATTTCTGCCTTGATGGCTGTGGCAGGATGTCCACAGCACGGCTGGTCATGCAATTCCTTATCTTCACTTACTGAATCTTTGATTTTCTGAACCCAGCGACTGACTGTACTCCTGTCGACTGCAAAACTTCCCTACACATCACGTAAACGCTTGTGAATGTTCACAAGTTTCCTTCTCTGCAACGAGAAATTCTATCACAATTCGCTGCTTATACCGCAAGTTGCTAACACGCTCCATTTCAACGGTTATGGCAGCGACCATGTTCCTTGGTCTGTTGCGGTGCAATCGCCACATACCATATCTAAAGTGTGTAAAATGTAATGCAATTATGTAATGAAATAATTCATTATTAGCTGAAAAAAAAATCGATGTGGTGCATTACTTTCTGAAAGCCCTTCATATATCATCATGTTCCCATTGACCGTTTGGTCACAAGGTCTGGTTTTCTTTTAAGCGGGGCGGGAGACTTCTGACTGAGATGTGTGCGTGTGTGTGTGTGTGTGTGTGAGAGAGAGAGGGAGGGAGGACGTCTGGTTAGGTTTGTTCTCGGATGGTTGTTCGTGTTGGTTTGAATCCTTATGTAACACACAATAATTAGTGTATGAGTATATAACTATACACGGAGCCACTGTAGTAAAGCTGTGATACCAAAATGTATAAACTAGGAAAAAAGTAGGAACAGCTTTATTACTTAACGATTACAAAGTTGTGACGTTTCGGCGTGAGCCTTAATCATACATAAACATACAGGACGAAGAAATAGAGAGAGGAGATACAGTATAAATTCACATGAATGCTATGTTAAAAAATAAATAACATAAAATAAAACACAATAAAAATGGATCATTAGCTTACAGCTAAGTGCTCTGTTCATTTTATTTGATTTTTTTAAACATAGCATTCACATGAATTTATATTTTATCTCCTCTCTCTATTTCTTCGTCCTGTATGTTTTTGTATGATTAAGGCTCACGCCGAAACGTCACACGTCACAACTTTGTAGTCGTTAAGTAATAAAGCTGTTCCTACTTCTTTCCTAGTTTATACATTTTGAATCCTTATGTAGGCTTTTGTAAGTTTGGTTGTCCTTTTAAGGACAAAATATTGTAAATTCGTTATGTAGTGTGTTGGGAAATTTGGCTATCCTTTTTAGGACAAATTTGATTCTTGTTGGAAGATTGTGCATGGAGTTTTCGGTATGATCGAGGTGAGTACGTTTTTCAATGTTTCTGTGTGCTAGAAACATAACGATCGCAACTCGCTCAGTTTTGTATACATCTGTGATTTTCTTCATCTCGGTCTACATTCGCAAACTTCCATTTTGCAACCATTCATACACAGGCTTGTTTTACCATTAAAACTTTTCGTGGTTTTCTGACTTCTGTGATATTTGGACTCAATGTTAAGTATGCCGTCTATCAGTTGTCATGGTTGAGTTGTTATTCATGTTACACTGGGTCATGTTCGTGTTGCTGACACAATGTAATGGTCTTAATGTCAGCCTGGGTTGTTGTGAGCGTTTACACGGTGTATATCCATATAACGTTTATGAGTCTTAGTGTTGCAGTTAAGCCAACAACCGCTTACAACAGAACCATGCAGTATAGAAAGACAGAAACACAGCCCCTCGTCTCACAGTTTCAGTTGCTGGCGTACCAGGCACATACTGCGATACATGTAAGATTGTTACACACCTATGAAAGTGGAATCTTGCTGAAAAACTTGCTCCATTTTCTGCTTTTTTGGTCGCAGTCCGGGTTTGCATGGCGCTTTATCATCCGACCCGATGCTATTGTTTTAGAATGTTCTCATCATCATCTCCAGAGAACAGCATGCCTGCAGTTCCGGGGAGATAGAACAAAAAGAAGAACAAGAACAAACTGGATACGTTTCGATAACTGTACAACTGTTCATAAACCATGAATCATATTCATCATGTTTATCAACCAAGCATTACACGTGTAAAGTGTCTATAAACCACGAATCCTTCTTGTTATCTGTTTATAAACCACTAATCTATTCGTCATATGTTTATAAATCATGAATGCACCTTATAACGTCTTTGTAAACTAGCAATCCTACATCACAGGGTTATCAGTTTTCTTCTATGATGTAACAGAATTTCAGTCCATCCTGTATGACTTCATCTACTCCAGTCAATCCTGTATGACTTATTTCAGTCATTCATGTATAATATCATTTACACACAGCTTCCATGTTGTTCTGTATTCAGTTATATATATATATATATATATATATATATATATATATATATATATATATATATATATATATGCCAGGTAAAAGATAGGACTCTTTCACTATTAAGCAAAAGTGTCAAGACCACATAAGTCAATTATAATCAACTCATTCGCCGTGTTCTTTTTTTAAATCGAGAAACGATAGTTTAAAATTTTGAACTTACAAAGCAAAGATCAAAACCAAATAGTTAAAGTGCTAAAAAAAAACCCAGTCATGTCAATGGCTGAAGGCAATGAAAGACTTGAATTAAACGCAAATTTTTATTTTGTACTTTTTCATCCGTTAAAATGTTGCAACTCTGGGAAACACTGGAGAACAATGCCAGCCTCATCACATCCGATAGTTTGAGAACCGTCACTGCAATAATAAAGCTGTTAGATGCAGCAGCTGTTGCACGTTTTGCGATACTCATTTCATACACACAAACACGCCGTCCAGTATGTCAGTCAAGGTTGTCAGGCTATAAACTATTCCTGACTTAGGGGAGATGTGCTGACAGTTCATGTACAGGCGGTACGCAGAGGCTGTCTGGTCAGGGTGACATCAAGTTAGAACGGCCTTGAACATTTTTCATGCTTGAATATTGCCACAGTAAATATTTGAGGAGACTCTTCTTTTCTTCTTGATTATCAGGGCCAGCCAGTTTCAGCTGATAAAGACCCTATGCAAAGCAGGGTCGGATAGGAGAAACGGGGTCACACTACATGTCACGTGATACACGTAGATCTAGTTTTGGTTACACTCGCAGTCCGAGCGGCATAAACGAAAGCATAAACGTGTTTGATGGAGTAGTCAGAGTGAAGTGGCAAGGTTGTCCAAGTTCTGTGTGGTGAGTGTGGGTGAAGTGGCAAGGTTGTCCAAGTTCTGTGTGGTGAGTGTGGGTGAAGTGGCAAGGTTGTCCAAGTTCTGTGTGGCGAGTGTGGGTGAAGTGGCAAGGTTGTCCAAGTTTTGTGTGGTGAGTGTGGGTGAAGTGGCAAGGTTGTCCAAGTCCTGTGTAATGAGTGTGGGTGAAGTGGCAAGGTTGTCCAAGTTTTGTGTGGTGAGTGTGGGTGAAGTGGCAATGTTGTCCAAGTCCTGTGTGGTGAGTGTGGGTGAAGTGGCAAGGTTGTCTAAGTTCTGTGTGGTGAGTGTGGGTGAAGTGGCAAGGTTGTCCAAGTTCTGTGTGGTGAGTGTGGGTGAAGTGGCAAGGTTGTCTAAGTTCTGTGTAGTGAGTGTGGGTGAAGTGGCAAGGTTGTCCAAGTTCTGTGTGGTGAGTGTGGGTGAAGTGGCAAGGTTGTCCAAGTCCTGTGTAGTGAGTATGGGTGAAGTGGCAAGGTTGTCCAAGTTCTGTGTGGTGAGTGTGGGTGAAGTGGCAAGATTGTCCAAGTTTTGTGTGGTGAGTGTGGGTGAAGTGGCAAGGTTGTCCAAGTCCTGTGTAATGAGTGTGGGTGAAGTAGCAAGGTTGTCTAAGTTCTGTGTGGTGAGTGTGGGTGAAGTGGCAAGGTTGTCCAAGTTCTGTGTGGTGAGTGTGGGTGAAGTGGCAAGGTTGTCCAAGTTCTGGGTGGTGAGTGTAGGTGAAGTGGTAAGGTTGTCCAAGTTTTGTGTGGTGAGTGTGGATGAAATGGCAAGGTTGTCCAAGTTTTGGGTGGTGAGTGTGGGTGAAGTGGCAAGGTTGTCCAAGTCCTGTGTAGTGAGTGTGGGTGAAGTGGCAAGGTTGTCTAAGTTCTGTGTGGTGAGTGTGGGTGAAGTGGCAAGGTTGTCCAAGTCCTGTGTGGTGAGTGTGGGTGAAGTGGCAAGGTTGTCCAAGTTCTGTGTGGTGAGTGTGGGTGAAGTGGCAAGGTTGTCTAAGTCATGTGCGGTGAGTGTGGATGAAATGGCAAGGTTGTCCAAGTTTTGGGTGGTGAGTGTGGGTGAAGTGGCAAGGTTGTCCAAGTCCTGTGTAGTGAGTGTGGGTGAAGTGGCAAGGTTGTCTAAGTTCTGTGTGGTGAGTGTGGGTGAAGTGGCAAGGTTGTCCAAGTCCTGTGTGGTGAGTGTGGGTGAAGTGGCAAGGTTGTCCAAGTTCTGTGTGGTGAGTGTGGGTGAAGTGGCAAGGTTGTCTAAGTCATGTGCGGTGAGTGTAAGTGAAATTGCAAAGCTGTCCAAGTCCTATGTTGGGAGTGTGGGGAGATCAGTCTGTTAAAGGAATCTCATGCGATGTTTCACTGTTTCTAGTGGACAGTCTTCCTAGTCTGTTGAGACTCATCACAGCATTGTTTGGCCATGTGTTTTGAAGTTGTTCTTATTTTGCCCTTAGACCAGTGGTTCTCAACCCTTGGGCCGCGGCAGGGAGTATTGTGGCCGCGCAGAAGTCTCAAAGCAGCAAAAAAAAAAAAAAGGAGAAAAACAGATACAATAAAAAATATTATTCCGCATTTTTCGCACAATGCGTTGGGGCAGATTGCAGGGATGCAAGCCGCAGAATTGTAGGTCGCTTTGTTAGTATGGAGGTTATGAAATACCAGAGATTAGATATGCTATTGACACAGTATTACTGTCCATAACACAAAAAGAAATGAAAAAAATTTAATTATGTCAGTCCGTAAGAACAGCGAAGAGCAAAACCTCTATCTTAATGCGAAGAAAACTAAATTGATGATAGCTTACAAAACAAATAAGGCAGCTGAAATATATATCAATGAGGAAAATTTGGAAAAGTGGAGAGTTTTGAATATCTTGGATCATTACTAACTAATAATGGAGATGCAGTGAGGGAATGAATGAATGAATAATCTTTATTTATAAAGGATAAAGAATTGGGCACGCAGGCCCGTCTTACATTCTGCCCTTCATCACTCCATCTTTCATTCTTCCCACACACTTGATTTAGTACAAATATATAAATTAAATTAGGAAAAAACATATCAAAAGAGTGTAAGATTTAACTACTACATTCAAAGTAAAAGAGAAGAAGTAATTAACCTAATAAAATAGCACTCACGCACACATACATACGCAGAAATATACATAAAAAATACATTGTAAATACAGATCTTCTAACATATGTTTTTAAACAGACATTAAAATAATTTCTAACAATATCTAACAAGTTGCTTTTCTAACTATGTCATTTTAGTACTTGATGGTTGGCGAGTGACGTGTTGAGAGAGTGCTGGTTATTTTATGGAGGCATATAATTACAAGCAAGTAAATAATGAGACAGGTTTGAGTTAAAAGATGAAGTATTACCAATGGATTTTAAATGGCAGGGGAGGGTGTTCCAGAGCTGTACTGCAGAGTATGCAAGGCTTTTCTTGTATAGATCAATCCTGGGTTTAGAAATTAAAAGGAGGACATCTATCGCTCTTCAGAAAGTAAAACAAAAGAATCTGTGAAGAGGAACGGACCGAACTACAAAAATAAGAATTGTAAGGACATGCATATTTCCCATCGCAACATATACCTGTGAGACCTGGACACTTAGCAAAACAGCTGAGAAACACATAAATGCCTTTGAATGTAAATGCTACAGAAGAGTTCATGAAATATCATGGACACAAAAAATAACAAATATATCCATACTACAATAACTTAATATTGACGAAGGCTGGCCAGTAAATAGGATTAAACAAAGAAAACTTACATATTTTGGACTCATTAAATGTCATGATAATCTAGAGAAGACCGTCTTGGAAGAAGAAAGAGAGGAAGATCAAGGCGAAGATGATCTGCAAATGGATGCATCAGCAGCAGGCCATCTTGCTCACAACCGAGAGGCCTACAGGAGTGCTGTTAGGGAGGCAAAGTTCCGCAAGGGACATGTAAATGAATGAATAAATGAATTAATGAATGATTTATTAGTATGTCCGCAGCGCAACTATTTGGAGAAAGGATGGTCCAGACAGCGTTTCTTTCAGAATCAAACAGAAATGTGATGTACATAAAAAGACGGCATAGCTTTTGAAGTGCGACACTGGCGTCTTTCTGACCGTGTTGCTGGAACGTGCAGTTTTACAAAGTAATTTTAGGGAACAGTCGGCGTAGATTTTGCGAGGGAGAAGAAGTGAAATATAATTCTCAGCAATTGGGTTTTAGTTTAAAAATCATATTTCCTTTGCTTGAGAGCCGCTATTCGATCTTGGTGCTGTGTGTAATTCCGAGTGGATTAATCAACGGATTCCAGTTACCCACGTAGTGATCGTGGAAACTTTTCGGATAGCCTTTTTTATTGTTTAAACTTTTAAACTTTAGGCGCTAAAATGGATCGATTTGTGAAACGTAAGCCTTCGACTTCGCGCAAACAAATTGATAGTAGTGGCAGCGAAAGTCACTGTGATCGAGGCGACGTTAACGTTGATACTTGTAAGAAAACTAAATACACTCGAAAATATAATGTGGAATATATTAAGTACTGTTTCGTTCCATCAACAAATGACCAGAATCTACCAAATGACCAAAATCTGCCACAGTGTGTTATTTGTTTGCACATCCTCTCTAATGAAGCAATGAAGCCGACGAAATTGCGTCTGACTTCTAACTACAAGACATCCAGATCTACAGAACAAAAGCAAAGCATCTTTCGAACGTAAAGCCGAGGAATATAGTAAACAGAAGACAGTATTAAAAAGAAGAGACATTCTAAAGGAAAATGCTCTTAAAGCATCGGCATCGTGCTTGATTGCCCAGAGAATCGCAAAATCAAAGAAACCGTACACGATTGGAGAAGATCTTATCATACCAGCCGCTTTTGACATTTGTGACGTGTTGTTCGGCTCAGAATACGCTACAAAACTGAAAAGCATTCCAATTTCGAACGATGCTGTCCGCAGAAGAATACCAGAAATGTCCGAGGACACTGTCACGCAGCTAACTGAATGATTACAATTTACTAAGTTTGCTATTCAGTCAGATGAATCAACTTACATCGCCAGCGAGTCACAGCTGCATGTTTATGTTCGCTGTTGTTGGCGAAATAGTATGCGAGAGGAATTTCTTTTTTGCAAGTCACTGCCAGGGAGAACGACGGCCGATTAAATATTTCGCAACTGTCACCCGAGATTGTAGGCACCCATTGAATGATCCATCGTGAGGCACTCGCTTCAAAGAAGTTGAATGAAACTCTGGGATCTGTTCTCGAAGACTGTGTTCGGTTTATAAACTTCATAAAAACTAGAACATTGAACAGCTCAATTTTGTATTGAGTCAGATGAAGAACACAAGCATCTCCTATTGGACTCGGCTGTGCGTTTTCTGTCCGGAGGAAAGGTTCTTGCAAGGGTGTTCGAACTTCGTTCATAAATGTTGACGTTTTTGACAGAACACATTCTCGACCTGCCAGGTAAGGTCGCTGATATTGAGTGACCTGCCATGCTGTCCTACCTTGCTGATATTTTTAGCCTTTTGAACAGTTTGAACATATCACTGCAGGGTAAAGATGCCAGTATACTCAAGACATACGACAAAGTTGCAGCCTTTTAGAAGAAACTACGACTTTGGCGCACGCGACTCGAGAAAAAATCACTTTTTTTCTGTGATTTATAGAGTGCAATGAAGTTAATGGATAGATTCTGGAAGGGGTCACTGGTGTAATAAAAGAGCATCTGACATCTCTTGCTGAATATTTTGACAAATACTTCACGGCCGAAGACATTAAAGCGAAAGACTGGATTCATAATCCATTTCAGTCGTGCACAAGAAGAATTAGCGAAAATGTCTAGCATCGCACACTACAAATCAAATTTAACGACCCCGCTGTGGATATCTCTTCCTTTTGGTGCCCTGTTTCGCTGGAATATCCGTTGTCAGCCCCGGCGATGAAAGTTCTTCTACCTTTTTCAACAACTTATTTATGCGAAGTTTCATTTTCTGTATTGACTGCCGTGGAAACGAAATATCATTCAAGAATGAACGTGGAGGATGATCTTTGAGTGTGTTTGTCACAAATTCACGCCAGAATAAACATGCTATCCAACCGGAAACAGTGCCATCTTTAAGGTAAATGAAAAGAACTTTTGTGTAGCAATGAATATGCAGTTAAACATGTAGAGAAAACATTACATAATACTTTATAAAATTAGATTTATACCTTGCAAATATAAAGCACTTTATTAGTGGGCCGCAAAAATGTTCCACTTTATGTGGGCCGTGCGGCAAAAAGTGTATGAGAACCGCTGCCTTTGACACTTGTTGCGATTAAAAAAGCCCTGCCCCATAACACCAGACTAAATATGTGCAAGACAGAATAGACCTGTTGTCCTGTGTGGATCGTAATGACAAGACGAAGCACTGCTACAGATCTTTGAAAACAGAATCTTGAGAAGAATGTTTGGACCAGTTAGGAACCCTATATATATCACAAGAATAGAAAATTAGAAATAACAAAGAAATGCATGAGCTATTCCAGTCTCCTCTGTTAGATCTTGTTAGAAATTATTTTAATGAATGTTAAAGAATATATTTTAGAAGAATTGCACTGAAAATGTATTTTTGTTTATGTGTATGCCAGCGTATGTGCCGCGCGCTGTCTTGTTAGATTACCTCTTCTCTTCTACTGTGAGTGTAATAATTTAATTTTACACTCTTTTGATGTTTTTTTTTTCCATCATGTAATTTGTATACTTGTATTAAATCGAGTGTGTGGGAAGAATGAAAGATGGAGTGATGAAGGGCAGAATGTAAGACGGGCCTGCGTGCCCAATTCTTTACGCTTTAAGAATAATGATCATTCATTCCTTCATTCCACTTTTAGCTAGCATTATGAAAAACAAGAAATGGCTCCGACGCTTGGAGAGAATGGACGTGGATAGACAGACAAAAAAAGGCTTATACAGAAGTGATAAACGAAGACAGACCAAGACATCGGTGGCGTGACAACCTGGAAGAGGATCTACGACCCCTAAGAGTGGACAACTGGCAGGAGAAGACTAAGAACAGAGAGGAATGGAGACAACTGGTAGGAGAAGACTAGGAACAGAGAGGAATGGAGACAACTGGCAGGAGAAGACTAGGAACAGAGAAGAATGGAGACAACTGGCAGGAGAAGACTAAGAACAGAGAGGAATGGAGACAATTGGCAAGAGAAGACTAAGAACAGAGAAGAATGGAGACAACTGGCAAGAGAAGACTAAGAACAGAGAAGAATGGAGACAACTGGCAAGAGAAGACTAAGAACAGAGAAGAATGGAGACAACTGGCAAGAGAAGACTAAGAACAGAGAAGAATGGAGACAACTGGCAAGAGAAGACTAAGAACAGAGAAGAATGGAGACAACTGGCAAGAGAAGACTAAGAACAGAGAGGAGTAGAGATAAGTCTTGTCTGCAGCAATGAGGCGCAACGGCTCGGAAAATTGAACGAATGAATGAATTTGAAGATGTTGGAATTTCATTAACTCTTTCATACCAAAAACAGCAATGAAAGCGTTAGTAGACTTTGTGCACTTTTGTGAATTAATGCTCATACCTATATTTAGGTAAAATCTAAATTCAATGAAAAGCAGAACATTTCTAACCAACCTATTTTGTTAAATTATAGAGTAACGCCCATTTTCTTTCTACAAAAAAAATTATCGTCATTTATTCTGACAGAGCATGGAAATTACTTCAAGAATGAAAGAGTTCGTGCATGTGATGATTCTTTTAGCTGATATATAAATATATGACAGTGTATATATATATATATATATATATATATATCAGAGAACATATGGAATTCAAAAGTTATAAGCACAAAAACCAAGTTAAGACTATTCAATTCAAATGTAATATCCACCCTCATTTATGCATGCGAAAGCTGGAAAACAACTAAAGAAACAGAAAAGAAATTAGACTCTTTTGAAAACAAATGTTTAAGTTCAAAATACTCGGCATCTAGTGGAATGAATTCAAGAACAATGCAGAGATAAGACAGATGACTGAACAACAACCAGTCTCATGGGTGATCAGGAAAATGAGATGGACATATGTTGGTCACTTGATGAGAAGAAATGATCAGAGAATCCCAAAACAAGCTATCAAGTGGAACACAACAGGCCAAAGAAAAAGAAGCAGACCACGTGAAACTCTGAAGAGGACATTATTAAGAGAGGCCAAATTAACAGGCATAAAATCCCTTGATGAGGTTGAAAGACTCGCCGAGGACAGGAAAAATTGGCGAACTACTTTGCGAGCCCTATGTGACATTTCACGGCACGGGAAGGATGTTATATATATATATATATGCAAATGACTGACTGATCAGTAGGTACTTTCATACTAATCTTCACTATCATTGTTGTTCTAGTTTGTGACATAACCTTTCTTCCTCCCATAAGACACATGTGCCGGAGCAGAAAAAGTTGTCAGTTCGTGGATCTGTGTAGTAAATGTGTTTCAGTCAGTCATTTGCATGACCGTTGCGGAACTTTGCTCCCCCCCCCCCCCCCTAAACAGCTCTCCTGTAGGTCTCTCGGTTGTAAGCAAGATGGCCTGCTGCTGATGCGTCCATTCGCAAATCATCAACGATGCTCTGCAGCCATCTTCGCCTTGGTCTTTCTCTCTTTCTTTTTCCCATTACGTACCCACCCAAGATTGTCTTATCTAAATTATCATGGCGTTTAATGTGTCCAAAATATTTAGGTTTTCTCTGTTTAATTTTCCTTTCTAGCCAACCTTCTTCAATATTAAGTTCTTGTAGTATGGATATATTTGTTCTTTTTTGTGCCCATGATATTTGAAGGACTCTTCTGTAGTGTTTACTAACCTTAAAGTACGACAATGCGTTGGTTTTTATTATGTGTTAGTTCAAATGAATGAAGGGAGGAGAGGGGGGATGAGGAGAAGTTTGTGAGCAACCTAGTGAGGGTACATGAGTCAAAAGTAATTTGAAAGATTGTGGCACAAGGAAGTACTAGTTTAGATCATGGGCCAAGAAACATGTGCAAAGTTGTTTAGATGTAAGTAACATGTATACAGTTGTTTAGATGTAAGAGACATTAACAAAACTGTTTAGATGTAAGAAACATGTACACAGTTGTTTAGGTCTAAGAAACATGTGCAAAGTTTTTTATATGTAAGAAACATTAACAAAGTTATTTAGATGTAAGAAGCATGTACATATTTGTTTAAGAAACATGAGGATGGACTCTTAGGACTCCGCTATTTTCTCGACAAAGACCCTCACCCCACTACTAACACTGATACCATATTAAGACTCACACAGCTAGTACTAAACCTAAATTCTTTCGAATTCAACGGCGAATACTTTGAGCAAATCAGTGATGTCGCCATGGGAACGAAAATAGATCCCAATTGTGCATGTTTATTTATGGGCTTTCTGGAAGTTAAATTATGGGAAACCTACACTGACAGACTTCCAGAATTCTATAAAAGGTACATCAATGATGGCATTGGAGTCATCAGTATGCCACAGGAAGACCTAAAAAAATTTTATTGAACGAATGCATAGTTTTCGGGGTCGCTGAGATGAATAATGACACTCTTGATGCCGTTTAAGTCCAAATTCAGCCCCCAACGGCATGGGGGCCCTAGGAGTGGGAGTGGGATGGGATGACATAAAAATGAAGTGTGTGTATGTATGTTAGAGCATCACGTTGGAACGCCTGGAGCACATTTCAACCAAACTTGGTACATTTATTACTTACAATCTGGACAGTGCACCGTGGGGTTAGATCATCCCTAGGATACCCCTTTGACCCCTAGGGGTCGGGGTGACATGTACAAATAATCGAAAATAAACGATATTAGCGTCGAATTCATAGTTTTCGGGATCGCTACGATGAATGGTGACACTCCCGATACCGTTTAAGTCCAAGTTCAGTCCCCCAACGTCATTGGGGGGGGGGGGGGGGGCTACGGGTGGGAGTGGGATGTGATGACATGTACAAATAATCGAAAACGACCGATATTCGTATCGAATCCATAGTTTTCGATGACGCTGAGATGAATAGTGACACTCCCGATGCCATTTAGGTCCAAGTTCAGCCCCCATCGGTATGGGGTCTTAGGGGTGGAGCTGGGACATGTTGACATGTACAAATTATCGAAAAACGACTGATATTAGAGTTGATTCCATAGTTTTCAGTGTCGATGAGATGAATAGTGGCACGATGGATGAATAGTTCAGCTCACATCGGCAAGGGGGGGGGGGGGAGAGTGTGAGAAGTGGTGAAAAACAAAATGTCCAAACTGACCGAGATTAGTGTCAAATCCATAGTGTTCGGAGTCACTAAGCTAATTGGTGACAATCCTGATGACAATTAAGCCCGCGTTTAGTCGAATAGAAGGAACAGAAATCTGTAGAACCGTCTAGACTCTGTAGGACCTCCCAGAAGGTTGTGGAAATGAATAAAACATTTTATAACCTTCTAGAAGATTCTGGAACTGAGTAGACCTCTGTAGACCCTTCTAAAAAGCTTTCGAAATTAACAGAACGTTATAGAATCGTCTAGAAGGTTGTGAAAATGAATAGAACTTTGTTGATTGGGATAAATAAATACCCGGGAAACGCCGGATAATCAGCTAGTAATAACATAAAATTCACTTATGAAATTTCTGACAAGTCTGCAAACGTTTTAGACATTAAAATATCTATTGGCATAAAGAGGCTTGTTACTTCTGTATTTTACAAGGCCATCAACAGCCATACCTATTTACTTTACACCTTCTCCTAACCTGAAGCCTGTAAGAACTTCATTCCATACTCCCAACTCCTCTGTCTTCGCCGCATATGTCAAGATAATTTGGACTTTATAGATCACTCCAAAAAGTTATTAGAATTTTTCCGTCATCGCCACCACCTAGCAAATGTCCTTCGTGAAGCCTTCAACCGCATCCAACTAGTGAGCCGCAAAGAAGCATTCAGAAAAAAAACCTGTTACGTCATCTGACAAAGTTAAGTTAGTAATGCCTTTCCACCCGCATGATCAGATGGTTAAGAAAATTCTTTACCGTAATCTGCCACATCTTTCCCATCGCAACATATGCCCGTGAGACCTGGACACTTAACAAAACAGCTGAGAAACACATAAATGCCTTTTAATGTAAATGCTACAGAAGAGTTCTCCAAATATCGTGGACACAAAAAAGAACAAATATATCTATACTACAAGAGCTTAATATTCAAGAAGGTTGGCTAGTAAAGAGGATTAAAGAGAGAAAACATAAATATTTTGGACATATTAAATGTCATGATAATTTAGAGAAGACCTTAGTGGAGGGATACATAATGAGGAAAAAGAAAAAGAGGAAGACCAAAACGAAGATGTCTGCAAGACATCGTTGACGATCTGCAAATGGATGCCGCAGCAGCAGGTCATCTTGCTCACAACCGAGAGGCCTACGGGAGTGCTGTTTGGGAGGCAAAGTTCCGCAAGGGACATGCAAATGAATGAATGAATCTGCCACAAATCCAGCTAGACTCCGACACTCGCGACATTTTCTCTGATCCACCACTGCTGGCATACAAACGTGAGCCAAATCTTAAGGACATCCTCGTCCACAGCCACTTGAAGCAGAGCCTTATATATGTTGGCACCAGAAAATGTAACCGCCCTCGCTGTGTTACCTGCCCTGTAATCTGGGAAACAAAAGCAATCACCATTCCTAAAAGTATCCTCACTCTTCATGAGGGATTCACATGCGAGTACCGTAATGTAATATATGTCATCGTATGCAAAAGATGCAGGATAACTGGCCTCAGACTAGGGGACCGCATGTAGAAACATCTGTACGATATCACCCAGCATGCTTCGAAACCAGTCCCGAATCTTTTCAACGGCCCCAACCACAAAAGCAAATCTGATTTTCTGGTAACAGCCATCAAACAATGTCACGCAGATGACACAAGCCGCCTAGCGCTTGAGAACCGCTACATTCAGGATTATGGGACGCTGAAACCACACGGTCTAAACTCGTTGTTCAGCTACACATAACATTATCATCTTCCACACTCATAATCCTCCTCCACTAAGCTCCACTCCCTTCTCACTTGTTACACATAGTTCAGAACCTCCTCACAACATCACATTACCTCTCTACCCCAACCACAATCATTTATTTCACCTTCTCCTGGCTAGGTTGTATCACTCTCTCTCCCCTCAGTAGTTCTCCTAACACACATCACAAGTCTTTATTTAAACATTCTCTACACTTTGCCGTGCGCATTTCTGTACATTTCTGAACGAGCACATTTTGAACGTAGCAACGGGCGCATTTCTGTCTGAAAGTCAGAAAAAGCTTCAAGGCGTTTTTTTGCAAGCGCTTCGGACAATCTTCAAGCTAAGTGCTCTATTCATTTTATTTATTTATTTTTTAACATAGGATTCATGTGAATCTATACTTATCTCCTCTCTCTAATTCTTCGTCCTATATTTGTTTGTATGATTAAGGCTTACGCCGAAAGGTCACATCTTCGTGGTCGTTAAGTAATAAAGCTGTTCATACTCCCCCCCCCCCCTAGTTTATACATTAAGAAACATGTACACATTTGTTCAGATGTAAGAGACATTAACAAAGTTGTTTAGATGTAAGAGAGAGACATTAACAAAGTTGTTTAGATGTAAGAAACATTAACAACGTTGTTTAGATATAAGGGACATTAACAAAGTTGTTTAGATGTAAGAGACATTAGCAAAGTTGTTTAGATGCAAGAAACATTAACAAAGTTGTTTAGATGTAAGGGACATTAACAAAGTTGTTTAGATGTAAGAGACATTAGCAAAGTTCTTTAGATGTAAGAAACATGTATACATTTGTTTAGATGTAAGAGACATTAGCAAAGTTGTTTTGATACGAGAAACATTAACAAAGTTGTTTAGATGTAAGAAACATATACACATTTGTTTACATATAGGGAAGTAAAGCTCCCCCCACCCCCTTACATCTATCCAACCTCTCTTCGATGCTCCCAGTGTTATATCTTTTGTGGTGACAGAAGAATATCCCGAAGCAGGTGCATGCCATCTGTCTCTGGGCGCTGCGAAGCTTGGAGAAGTTTCTTTCGATCACACCCAGGCCCGATGATTAGGGGGGGGGGGTAGCCTGAGGTCAAGGCTGCTGAGGGGTCCAGCGGTCCCGTTTTTCCTTTCTCTTCTTATTAGAGGCAACATTCACGAAAACACTAGAACAGTATCTACAGTTTGGACAGCACGAAACCCTGGGGCCCAGCCCGGCTTTCTCTGGCCCTGTTCACTAGAAGAAGTCTGAGATCCTTGGATCTGAAGATCTGCAAGAGTTTCAGGGAAACTATCAGCAGCTTCATGGCCATTTTCTATCAGTTTTTCTATCCAAGTTTATTTTGAGTCTTCCGAGTCAACCTCGAGGCAGTGAAGGTAGACAGCCACAGGTTGTACCTTCTAATAGTGAAGGTAAAAAGCCACAGGTTGTACCTTCTAGTAGTGAAGATAGACAGCTACAGGTTGTACCTTCTAGTAGTGAAGGTAAAAAGCCACAGGTTGTACCTTCTAGTAGTGAAGATAGACAGCCACAGGTTGTACTTTCTACTGCCATACAACATCACTCAAATCTGACAAAATTCAAATCAGATATAGACAAGTGTATAGATATAGACAAGATATAGACAGGCCTACTCTACAGAGATTGATGTTCTTCCAATATTCATAAAAACTACTGTCGAGAAGCTTTCGTCCTGGGTACTTTGCGGGAGTACAAAAGAATAGTGTAGGGTACTCTCCATTGTGCTGAATGCATTCGTTTGAAGATCCTCACTACAACCCCAGCAACAAAACTCGCAGTAATTGTTGGCTACAACTGTACTTCCTGCTTAACAATGCCTTCGTCTGTAACAGATTAGTGTTGCTGCGAGCAAACTGTTGCCTCTGTATTTGTAGAAACATTTGATATAGTGATAGCCTTCTTATGTGCGTTTTCTTTTTAGTGAAGGTAAACTGTGCTCGGTGAAGGTAGGCTGTGCTCAGTGAAGATAGGCTGATCTCAGTGAAGGTAGCCTGTGCTCAGTGAAGGTAGGGTGAGCTCAGTGAAGGTAGGGTGAGCTCAGTGAAGGTAGGATGTGGTCAATGAAGACAGGCTATGCTCAATGAAGACAGGCTATCTCAGTGAAGGCAGACCGTGCGCAGTGAAGGTAGACCGTGTTCGGTGAAAGTAGACCGTGTACAGTGAGGATCGACTATACCAGGTGAAGCTAGACTGCTCCGTGAAGGGAGACTGTAGCCAGTGAAGGTAAACTGTGCTCTGTGAAGACAGACTTTGTTGAAAATGTAGCTTTTCAGTCTCTTTTCACTATAATGCACTGGTCAAAACTGCTTCATGTCTGTTTCTTGCTGTTATATCCACTGTGTTTCCTGCTGTTACTTCCACTTAACACTATCATTATTCACTCACGCTTTTCCACCATAGATTCACCTTTTGTGACTGTTTCCAAAGCTTTTCTATAACTCTTATATCAAAAATATTTTAAGCATATCTGTTAATCATTTTCTGTTTCTTCCAAAACTTTTGTTCTGCCCATGAGATATGTCCCGTTGTTCTATTGCTCATTATTTTAAAGCTTCTATTTTCTTTTCAAATGTATTGTCTAATGTCCAAGATTTAGCACTGTGAACAGAAGCCAAGAACTGTCAGCTTCCACTATTGTTTTATTTAGGTGGTAAAGATTTGAAAGTAGAAAGTAAAAAGTTCAGCTAGAAGGGATAAAAGAGAATACATAGACAATATGGCGAAAGAGACAGAGAACGCAACAAAAACAGGAGACAGCAAAACTTTATATAACATACAAAAGAGGCTAACAGGTACTATTACATCTAAAGAAAAACCAATCCTTAGCAAAACTGGAACCTTATTAACATCAAGTAAAGACCAAAAACAAAGATGGGCTGAACAAACTTCCAAGAAATACTTAATCGACCACACCCAAAAGAATTGAACAACCTTGAAACCGATTTACCAACCCCACAATAAATGTCAACCTAGATGAAATTACATTGCATGAAATTGAAACAGCAGTGAATTTAATGGCTAACAACAAAGCTGCAGGTGAAGATGAAATAACAGCCGAAATGCTAAAAGCTATCAATAGTGACAACATGAGACAACTACAGAGAATGTTTAATAAGATTTGGAAAGAAGAAAAGGTCACTTCTAAATGGAAAAAAGCAATCATTGTTAAAATACCAAAAAAACCTTAGTGACTCCAACAATTGGAGAGGAGTAACCTTAGTACCAGTTGTGTCAAAAGTATTTTGCAAGGTAATTTTGGATAGACTTAAAGATATTGTGGATACCACAATGAGAGAAGAATAAGCAGGATTTCAAAAAGGGAGAAGTTGTCTCGATTAGATCTTTACTCTAAGAATAATACTTGAAAAAATATTGAAAGCAGAAACCATTAATACTGAACTTCATTGACTTTAAAAAGGCATTGGATAGAATTCACAGAGATTCATTGTGGAGAATTTTAAGTCTATATGGAATGCCATCTAAAATTGTCAACATCATTAAGGACCTCTACAATGGATACGTTTGTGCAGTAAAAACAGAAGAAGGGATGAGTGAATGGTTCCAGATTGAAACGGGCGTGAAACAAGGATGTATACTGTCTCCTTTGCGTTTTGGGATTACAATAGACTTCATAATGAAAAAATGCTGCACAGGTAACACAGGTATCGACTGGGTACATGGGACCCAACTAGAAGATCTTGATTTTGCTGATGACATAACTCTTATCAGTAACAATGTGAATTCCATGCAAGAAAAAACAGATAGCCTGTCTTCACTGGCTAGCAAAATAGGACTTGAAATTAACAAGGACAAAACAAAAACAATGAAACTTCCCATTAATCAAAATGGAAAAATACACGTAGAAGGAACATATATTGAAGAAGTCAATCAATTTGCATACCTTGGCAGCTACATAGACCAGGATGGTAACACCAGAAAGGAAGTTAGAATTAGAATGGCAGAAGCAGCATCAATCTTCAAGAATCTTGAGAACATATGGAATTCAAAAGTTATAAGCACAAAAACCAAGTTAAGACTGTTCAATTTCAGATGTAATATCCACCCTCATTTATGCATGTGAAAGCTGGAAAACAACTAAAGAAATAGACAAGAAATTAGACTCTTTTGAAAACAAATGCTTAAGTTCAAAATACTCGGCATCAAGTGGAACGAATTCAAGAACAATGCAGAGATAAGACAGATGACTGAACAACAACCAGTTTCATGGGTGAACAGGAAAAGGAGATGGACATATGTTGGTCACATGATGAGAAGAAATGATCTGAGAATCCCAAAACAAACTATAAAATGGAACACAACAGGCCAAAGAAAAAGAAGCAGACCGCGTGAAACTCTAAGGAGGACATTGTTAAGAGCGGCCAAAGTAATAGGCATAAAACCCCTTGATAAGGTTCAAAGGTTCGCCGAAAACAGGAAAAATTGGCGAACTACCTTGCGAGCCCTAGGTGACGTTTAACGGCACGGGAAAGGATGTAAGATAAGAAAGATTTGTATATATAGCTTGCTAGTTCAAAACTGCAATATACTTAATAATTGCTGCATGCCTGCGTATCTAGGCCAGATCGAAGATGTATTTGTTATGTGGCCAATATTTTTGTTTTTTTGTTTCACCTTACTCTTCACAAAAACTGTTAGTGATGTTATGTGCACCGTGTAGTGAAAATGTCTATCGTGATAGCCCCGCATGGGGTCACAGCGAAACTGCTACCCAGCATTCATAACAAAGATTGCTTATTGTTTTCCTGTGCGACAGATTGTGCAGGTAAGGTGATTGAAGGCACGTACGTCGCTGACACAATTTTATAACGTCTTAAAGCTGCTGTCCATTTTCTTAATGCTATCTTAAACCCAGAGAATCTCCCCCAGGAGATAATGATCCATACAATTAAAAGAAGAGGACTTTTTAATGCAGTTTGTAGCGGGTTTTTTTTGTAGATGGTGACTGTGTTCACTTCTGGCTCTGTGACGACGTCCTAGAAGTGACTGCTGTTTCTGGATCTGTCCTCGGTAACCGTGGAACAGAACATCGCTCGCATTCAAGTGATCTCAGGCAAAGTTCTTTCATTTACGGATATACAAGTGAATCTAATGTTCCTCCCCTTGCAGTTAGTCAATCCCCAGAGACCCTCATCTGGAGCATAAGCCACACACTAAAGTTTTCCCAGTAATTTCTATCTTAGGCTTTGTTCTTCACCTCGCTCAGCTTTTACGACCTGCCATCTTCTCTCCATGTATTCTTTGGTGTTGCCATTCTCTCTTCACGTATTCTTTGGTGTTGCCATTTTCTCTTCACGCATTCTTTGGTGTTTCCCGTTCTTTTCTTCCTTGAGGGTTTCATATTAAGTAGACAGATATGATTAAGTGTTGGGCGGGGGCTTTAGTTTCCAAACATCTAAACAAGATTTGTTCATATTTCTTACATCTAACCCTCTCTTTCCCCCCTCCCCTCCAAAGTTCTGGGTGTGACGACACGCAAGCTCAGAGAAACCTGCTTGAAATCAGATGCTGCAGTAACGAGCTACTGATACCGCAGCGATGTCAAATCACCACATTAAATAAGAGCACGTGGTCTTCAGTATTACCCGCAGTACAGGTAATCCTGCCATGCCTTGGAGGCGCACAGGGATATGGTGTTAGAGCCCATATTTTCCTTCTCCTGTCAGCACACTAGAGGGTGATATGCTCAGTATCACGCTTTTACACGCAGTGGGAAGTCTTTTTTTTTCTGAATAAGATCTATTTGGGCGAAAACTCTGTTGGAGAGTTCTTCAGTTAATCATTCCTTTCCTTGCCATCAGAAAACCAATCCTTTTACACAACACCTCTTATAATCTACCTTCCTTGCCATCAGAAAACCAATCCTTTTACACAACACCTCTTATAATCTACCTTCCTTGTCATCAGAAGACCAAGCCTTTTACACAACACCTCTTATAATCTACCTTCCTTGCCATCAGAAAACCAATCCTTTTACACAACACCTCTTATAATCTACCTTCCTTGTCATCAGAAGACCGAGCCTTTTACACAACACCTCTTATAATCTACCTTCCTTGCCATCAGAAAACCAATCCTTTTACACAACATCTCTTATAATCTACCTTCCTTGTCATCAGAAAACCAATCCTTTTACACAACACCTCTTATAATCTACCTTCCTTGTCATCAGAAGACCAATGCTTTTTACACAACACCTCTTATAATCTACCTTCCTTGTCATCAGAAGACCAATGCTTTTTACACAACACCTCTTATAATCTACCTTCCTTGTCATCAGAAAACCAATGCTTTTACACAACACCTCTTATAACCTACTTTCCTTTCCTTTCCTTGCCATCAGAAAACCAATGCTTTTACACAACACTTCTTATAATCTACTTTCCTTCGTTTCCTTGTAAAAAAAAACCAAAACAAACCAATGCTTTTACACAACACTTCTTATAATCTACTTTCCACACAAAAAGCCATTCAGTACTTTGAAAACAGCGTTACAGAGAACAAATTCATTAATTCATAACAGCAAATTGTTGAAATGATATTTATTTTATATTTATGTATATATTTATATATATACACATTTATCAATTAGTTTTTAAATCTAAAACGTTCGCACAAATACACTTAACACCCATCCACCCACACAATATGACTGGCACCAGGAAACGCCAACAGATCGACTACAATTTAGGCTGTCTACTAGCCAGGTATGGCCATAGGACGAGACATCACATGGCAACATATCTGACAATTTATGACTCAAAATATGAATAAATATGCAAGTGTGTGACTGAGGTGACATAGTTCAACATTTTTTGAGCGAATAACTCATTTTAAATTTACAAGGTCGATTTACTGAAACACTGGTTTTAGGTCAATTTGCAGACAATAATAAGATCTTCCCAGATTTTTAAACAAACTTTAGGGTGGTGAGCCAAGAGAGCCACTGCAGAATGCAAAATTATGTCTTAATCCACGAGCTGTGTTTACAAACTTGTAAATACGAGGTTTCAGTCATTCAATTTGAAGTCAGTATGATGGCCAAACAAAAATCTTTTCCTTGTGCACATTCTCTCTGTGAAAGTAAAGTCTTGCCATCAGATTTCAAGTCAAAATCACCCGTATTTATCATTTCTTCGAAGATCAACAACAGTTTATAGGGAAAAATAAACATGACAGATTTTTCTGACCGCACACTGCACACTTTTATAGCCAACAGCAACAGTAGCTGCCGAATCTGGACAAAATTGGGTAAATTGAAAAACTCAAATTTTGATCATTTGAATCCAGGAGAAAAAAAAAATACAGCATTAAAATATTTGACGAGGAAAAAATAAACCTTATAAGATTTTTAAAAAATTATAATCAGTCTGCTCCGTGTGTTATCATGAACTTTGAGTATATTCTTCCTTCATAAACAGAGAAATGACACAGCGTGATCTTTCTAAACCTGAAAAGTTTGGTGCAATAATTTTCTTTCCAATATAAACTTTCAATAACCACACATTTTTAAAAAGTGTTACTACACAGATAAGAAACAGTTAATCAGATGACAGCTTCCACAGATAAGAAACACTTAACTAAATGATAGATTTCACAGATAAGAAACAGTTAACTAAATGACAGCTTTCACAGATAAGAAACAGTTAACTAAATGACAGCTTTCACAGATAAGAAACAGTTAACCAGATGACAGCTTCCACAGATAAGAAACAGTTAACCAGATGACAGCTTCCATGGATAAGAAACAGTTAACCAGATGACAGCTTCCATGGATAAGAAACAGTTAACCAGATGACAGCTTCCATGGATAAGAAACAGTTAACCAGATGACAGCCTCAACTCTGACATAAAACCTAAAAAAAACAGAAACAAAATCTCTTATGATAATATAAACATTTGTGAACAAAAGCAGAATGCCATATATTTCCACCAAAAAAACATCTCTGACATTAAGAAAACTCAAATACCTTGTCAAGATCTGAAAAAGAAAAACTAGTTAAATTTAAAGATGAGAACAGAGATACAAAAACTTGAAAACTTAACATGGATGACAGCAGAAACAGAAACTCTGTGGATTTTGAGTCGGACCTGATAACAATAAATAAGTACAATCTAATGTCAAATTATTACCAGAGGACTTTTTCTAGTTCTTTCATTGAAACATATGCAACTGGCAATGGGAATGTTGTCCACCCACCAGACTGCACTCTTATCCTGTTATCCTCAGATACACCATTTACAATGCTTAAGACTGTTAGATGAACAGATATTGAAACATCCCCACCTTACAAGTAAGCATGGCTTTTTGGGCAGGAAGTGTGTTGGGGAGAGAGGAAGGGTTTAAACCTTAACTTGCTGATGAGAACCAAACAAAGCAATGACTGAAACAAGACCCAAACAAGCAATGACTGAAACAAGACCCAAAACAAGCAATGACTGAAACAAGACCCAAAACAAGCAATGACTGAAACAAGACCCAAACAAGAAATGACTGAAACAAGACCCAAACAAGCAATGACTGAAACAAGACCCAAAACAAGCAATGACTGAAACAAGACCCAAAACAAGCAATGACTGAAACAAGACCCAAAACAAGCAATGACTGAAACAAGACCCAAACAAGCAATGACTGAAACAAGACCCAAAACAAGCAATGACTGAAACAAGACCCAAAACAAGCAATGGCTGAAACAAGACCCAAAACAAGCAATGACTGAAACAAGACCCAAAACAAGCAATGACTGAAACAAGACCTAAAACAAGCAATGACTGAAACAAGACCCAAAACAAGCAATGACTGAAACAAGACCAAAACAAGCAATGACTGAAACAAGACCCAAAACAAGCAATGACTGAAACAAGACCCAAAACAAGCAATGACTGAAACAAGACCCAAAACAAGCAAATGACTGAAACAAGACCCAAAACAAGCAATGACTGAAACAAGACCCAAAACAAGCAATGACTGAAACAAGACCCAAAACAAGCAATGACTGAAACAAGACCCAAACAACCAATGACTCAAGCTGCTGGGAGACCCTACATGATAAGACTGCTCCAAGAAATCTGGTGTTCATTAAACTTTCACTTCTGGAAGACTTTCTAAAACTTCCAAAAATAAACTTTTAAAGAAACTATCAAGAACATCATAATCCTGTATGAGAACTTATCAAATAAATCATAAACTTCTTTCAAAACCTACAATTTTAAATTTTCTATGAAGGGAAAAACTATGAAAAAAATAATCAGCTCACAAAGTCTGCTTAAAAAAAAAACCAATAACAAACCCAAGATACTAATATTTCAAACACGACAGTTGTAATGTTTGAAGTCCCTTGTATTAGGAACCTAAAATATTTCAAACACGCCAGTTCTAATGTTTGAAATCCCTTGTTAGGAACCTAAAATAACATGCTAGATATAAACTTCTTGTATCAGGAACCTAAAATATTTCAAACACACCAGATATAAACCTCTTGTATTGGGAACCTAGTAGCCTTGAAAATGTTAAAAAAAAAACAAAAACATCCGGGTTATGCTACATATAATCTGCTATGGAAGAACAAATGCTAGAAATACATTGTTCTTATATGCCACAGTAAAGTCTGCACTTGCATATATTTGTTAAGTACCCAAGAACTCCACATACAAGCCAGTCTTACTAAAAATCTACAGCCATATTTGGTATAATTAACATATATCAGTAACCAAGCAGGCAATATAACTGAATATTACATCTGGCCAATGTGATATATTTCAGACAAATCTGTAATTTAATAACTATTTTAAAAAAAACACACTTCACCAATATTGTTACAGCTATTATCAAGTTTAATATTATGTAATAATACTTGGATCTTACAGCACATTTAAACATGTTCTCCAAAGTCTTTCCAAAATCAGTCTCACTTCCTTTACTCTCAATACCATAATGTTTACATTATGAAAAAGATGCTGCCCGGGAGCTACTCTCGATACAAGACAACATTCTAAAATGTTGTCTTTGTACCATAAAAACAGATGTTAACAACTGCAATCCTGTACAGTCATTACAAACAAAATACTTCAAACCTGTAATTTTATCTATATCACTCAATATTTTTCTCTCATCATCATATAGTGTTGTTATTCTTTTACACACAACATTACATTCTGTCAACAGTGTTAAACATACTTGTTCACACTCAACATAACATTCTGTCAACAGTGTTAAACATAGAATGATAATCTGAACAAACATTGTGAACTCAACAATACAGAAATTCAGTTCAATCACAAACATTACGTTTTTTGTTTTTTTTAAAGCCTGGAACAAATAACGGCTGAAATTTTTTTTCCCACAAACTGTCAACAGATAACCACACATTTTGTATGGGAAGCAGAGACTAGGTAGCTCAGTGGTTATAGTGTTTTATTAATAGAGATAGAATCCCAAGTTCAAACCCACCATTTTTGTTAATGAATCTATAACTGATTCTCTTTCTTGTGTCATGATCTCTGAGGTCATCCTGGGCCCAAGATTAGGGCCCCACCCTGCAAAGACTCTGACTGTCCACCTGCACAAGGTCAAGGACACCAGATGTCACAGCAGTCAGCGCTTTAAGGCAAAACTTATATTCATCTTGGCAAACTTAAAAAAAAAATCTATGAAAAAAAAAACCCCACATACTCTCCTACTACAAAGTTAGGAAATTTTCAGGTCAGTATTTATGTTTCAGTTTCATGCATACTTCCGTAGCTGATTAAACTGAAATTGGAGCCATTTGTAGAGGAAGACATAAGAATTTGTTCTGACTGTGTCATAACTGCCCATAACTAAATCTGTGGCAGTTAGGCTGTAAATAGTTTAATATAAGCATTCATGGGTTCATGCATTCTTTTCACATCATGACATTTTACTTACAGCTAGCAACTTGTATGCACTTCATGGCATTTTACACTAATACACTTGTTTCACTGTGGTTCATGAGCAAGAGCTGATGTATTTAATAGAAAATGCCCAAAAGTTGATGTGTATAAGAAGCTGATGTTTGATGGCATAAATACCGAGAAGCTGATATTTAAACCGAATACATCTGGGTCAACAGACTTTGCCACAGACAAAAAAAAATGTAAAAAACTTCTCAAGTTCAGCGTAAAAGATATCCACCGTATCAGTAAAACAGGGAGTGGATAAGATTTTTAAAACTTTTCCCATAGAAGACTCTAGATATCAACTTCTGGTGGGGGAGTGTTCATTATTGTACTACTATAGAGTCAGCAAAATGAAAGCAGGAAAGATCTTGTCCTGTCTGCCTGTGATGTTCTTGGAAGCATGCTGCTGTGTCAGCTCAACCTGAGCACAACACTGATGGTGGTGGAGTCAACCAAGAAGCTTGTTCCAGAATTAAAAGAAAGCCATAGCAAGATATTCTCCATCAAACTCACTACAGTATCAGCTGTCTATACCTCAGATTCACAGATCAATTAATGAAAATAATGGGTGGCAGAATGAACAATTTAGATAAAACTATGTACTACATTCACAATTCACCTCTAACCAACTGTATAAGTTAAGATATACTCCTACAGAAAAATGACAACTGCTTCAAAGACAAAGAGAAGGTACAACTCTTTGTGCTCTTTTGTGTAATGTCAAATGACAAGCACAAAGGCTAAGTCCCTGCCAAGTACTTGGTCTTACAACAGTAATCAATGGAAGCAAAACATGTTCTGGCTTAGTAACACAGGGAAAAAGACCAAATTTTGCAGCGGTTTTGTGGATGTTTGACAAACATCACATGACTTGTCTTGTGCAGAATCCAGAGTTTGATTCCAGAACTTCTGAAAACAAAGTTCTCCATTCTTTTCTCTACTTCTTCCATGTGTCTTACTTAAGGAACTGATAGTTAACATGTGCCGCATTCGATCAGCCAGATTTTTGGTTGGTTTTTTTTCCATTAAAAGTGATTCTGTTTATAAATGAGAATTTCTTCTTTTTTTTTCAGTATTCATGTTGTGGGCAAGTGGAGCTCTGTTGGTTGAGAAAAGCCAGTAGATTAATCGAGATTTTCACAGCTCATGTATTAGATGGAATATGTTAATCTCCTTTCAGATGTGAAATATCAAGAGATGATTGGTTTGTGGAAAGGAGAAACTGTGCAGTAGGGTTTCTCTTAAATTAACTGGATCAGTTTACTGAAGGAACATAACAGACAATCTTTGTTTCCTGTCATGCCACCATAAGAAAAGGACAAAAGCACAGAAACCATTTTGTCACCGACTGTAATCTGAAACCAAGAGTTTGGCAAGCTAAAATAATGTTCCATTTTACCAAAACAAAGCACAGTTCTGAACTAGCGAAAACACAATCAAGTCAGTCAAAGCTCATTTTTCTCATGAGCATATCTAACAGTTGAGCTGTATGCCACTGCGCCAAAGTGACAACAAGCTGATGTAAAAATCTGGCTAGGATATCATGGCTATCTTTTATGCTCTGGAGCTTACAAAAAAACTAGAAAGAACGGAAGAGAACAGACAAATGAAAATGACATATGTAGCAGAGATGAGGGGAACAAGACCAAGAGGTGGACCAAGACAGATGGAAAGACAACACAGAAGAGGATATAAAGGAAACTGGTGTCACCAACTGGAGAGTTAAGATTAGAAATAGGGAGGAATGGAAGTGAATTTTATCTGCAGTGATGAGACTTACTGGTCTGGAAAGTTGAGGAGGAGGAAGAAGATGATGGAGGGCTTAAATAATCTCTGGGGACTAAGTCAATATGTAGAACCTGGTTTTTCCATAAGCTTTGTCGCACTTAAGACTTTCCGAGCCCTCATGTCTATAAATAAATTCATACTGAAGTTAGAGATGGAGAAGAAATCTAAAGCTAGGACCAAGCTGCTAAGCCACAAACAAAAAGGTTCAGGTTTATCTCATGCTATCATTTAATACAAAAACAATGCAAGGAAAAAACTTTGTTCTGGATCCCTACTGTTTATTTTTTTTTATTTATGTATTTTTTTAATGGTTACAATCAACAAGATTTACAAGACGAAGAAATCACACAAACATTAACGAGGATTTTCATGAAAAATGAGTTTTGAGTAAACAGTGCAAACCAGCTGCACAAATGCCCTATGTAATTTGCTTGCCCTGCAGTTACAAATTTGCCAGGGAAATGAAATTACTCCAAGTCACAACATCTGCCTGGCTTATCTTCAGGACTGACAAAGAAGGTGTCATTTATTACTAGTAATGAATGTTCTGACACATGTTAATTACTACAACTTTACGAATGTGATTGTTTTTGCCTGTCGCTTGCTGTTATAACTTCTATTGCTTGTTGTGATAACTTGTCATTTGCTGTTATAACTTCTATCAGTTGCTTATGTAACTGCTGTCACTACAATGGCACAAGGAAAATAATTTAACAAAAAAAAATATGGCACATCTAGTATCATACATCTTGGAAATCTTCACTTTTCTGAACAATACTGGCACTGCTGAATATCAAGTGGAGATTTACTTGCCTTAGCAACAGAATTCAGACCTGATGAAGCATACTGCCTCTCTTTCCCCAGGAGCCGTATCTAAGCATACACCATCAGAAAGTTGCTAAATACTGGCTGAGAAACCAGAAAAACTGCTACATCTTTTGGAACACAACATCCAGATGAAAGCAACAAATCAACAACTAAAAAAAAACTGGACTGTGACAACTTTCTGACATGACTGACACAACAAAAATGTCATTTCAAGAACTAAAATCTGACAACAAACAAGACCGGACCTTGAAGTAGAAACATGGAGTATTGTTGCTGTGGCCGATTATGTCAGTCACTTGTCAGCAGAATCAGTTACAAAATGTGTGCTCAGAAATGTCCATGTACAATCCACATTTACCTGCTTCATAACTATCCTCCAAGACAAACAGAATAACTCGTATAACCAATAACTGAAAATGACGATATTGACTGGACACAACACAAACCAAATAAAGCACCAAACTAACACTACCATAACCCCAAGTTCTACTGTTTGAAGCATGTGGTTTCATTTATCAAGTTACACTTCCTAGACCACATTCTAAATTACTTGTAGGAAAAATATCTACATTACTCTGAGGCCACTGTACACATTTTTAAGAATATTTGTTATAAAAATTATGCTTTCAGTTTTTTTTTGTTTTTTTTTTTTCAAATTTTTCTCTCCAAAGTGTCAAAGTTATCACAAAAGAAAATCAAATCTGCTTTCAAACTTTTGGAAACAAAATTTACCAATATGTGATCAAACATCTCATCATCTGTCTTTGTCCTGACTAGTTCTTCTATTAAAAAAAAAAAACAGAGATTTTGTGAATGGAATAACAAGTAACATTTTCTGGGCAACAAGACTGAGGTTTAGATGAAAACCAAAGGTCAAGTTTGAACCAGCTAATATTTTAGTAATCTGCCCTGTCTGCAGACACAGTCTCTCTCAAGGTCCCCAGTGACAGGTGTCCATGTCCTTTCATAACCCTCGATCCCTTGTGCATATCAGCCTGCTCATGAATATTACAGAAGGAAAGAACTGGGCAAATACAGGTGTACTGCTGACATATGACCAAGGTCTGATAGATAATCTCTTCACAAATGTTTTTGCAAGAAGTTCAACAACACTTGCAGTCATAAGTACTTGCATACACTCAGATGTTTGACAGTACTGTACTACATGCTATGTTGCAGTCACAAGTACTTGCATACACTCAGATGTTTGACAGTACCTTACTATATGCTACGTATCTGATGACTCACATTTAATGAGTGATTTACAATAAGATCGACTTATGATCATCTGGTGGTACATAACCTGGTCTAAGTCAGTGCACACCTGCAGCTGAACCACATAACCTGATCTAAGTCAGTGCACACCTATAGCTGAAGCACACAACCTGATCTAAGTCAGTGCACACCTATAGCTGAAGCACACAACCTGATCTAAGTCAGTGCACACCTGCAGCTGAACCACATAACCTGATCTAAGTCAGTGCACACCTATAGCTGAAGCACATAACCTGATCTAAGTCAGTGCACACCTGTAGCTGAAGCACAACCTGATCTAAGTCAGTGCACTGTCTGCACTACAGCAATCATAAAGGAAATTATATATATATATATATATTTACATGTCAGGTGATCAAAAAAAGAGAATTGTCTGGAAAGTTAAAACTACAAAGAGTTTACATACAGACTGAATATGTTCTGAATTACACTACTTCAGTAATCATAGCGTTTATATGAAAGTGAACCCAGACTGAATATGTTCTGAATTACATTACTTCAGTAATCATAGCGTTTATATGAAAGTGAACCCAGACTGAATATGTTCTGAATTACATTACTTCAGTAATCATAGCGTTTATATGAAAGTGAACCACCACAACACGTATGTGTTCACATGGGTTTCTCAGTTTAATCAGCAACTGCATGCACACTATCTTTCTGACGCTGTCTGCCCAAATTAATACTGAGTCTTCTAAAACAGAGCCACATCCTGAAACCAGACAGACAGAACATATAAATACAGTGACTAACAACTCTGACCTACACCCATGATGGATTTCGGTAAAACAAATATAATGTGTGATGTCACCAAAAAAAAACCACACAAACTTAGCAATTCTCAACACATTTACTAACAGCATCTACTTAGTTCAGTTGCCACAAACAATTCAAATACTATAACTACATCTGAGTATCGAAAATCTCAGTCTATGCTAAGCTACAAGTACTTACATTTACTCGTATCAGATCAATGCATTAAACTATATTTAGATGCCGTGCAATACTGTTGAATTTAACTACCCACAGTTCTAAGTACTTGAGATCCTGTCTTATTTTGACGAAATGCATCAACGCTCACTGCCAGGCCTGTCATAAGTTTAATTTAACGGAACATTTACAAGAGCTGCAATACACATTTTATGCTATATATTCAGAGGTAAGACATGTAGAAAGACAATGTAATAATGAAACAATAATATAAAGAAATAAAAAGCACGTATAATTCAACTACCAGTTGATAATGGCTATCAACAAGGCACACATAGCAGTATTTAAATCCCTCGCATGGTCAAGTATCAATTTCTGAACGCACTTCTCAGTCGATGCATGAATTTGATCTTCAAATATCAGGTTGTCAAATAAATCAAAAACTTGCGAGCCGGAGAATGACATGAGCCAAAACAAGGTCACATGGAGGGATCCAAGGCTTGCCGTACTTTGTTTCTTATCACAGATTAAATTGTGGTGACTCATACAAATCCACTGTCCAAACCCACACAGCCACATTCAAAAACCACATTACAGAGCCATCAAAACACTCCAAGAGAGCATGCCTCGAGTTTAACTGTATTGTTTGCATTATTGAGTAATTACAGGAAGCTCCAATATAAAATCGTTCATCGTTTTCTTTAAAAAAAAAAAAAAGAAGTTTGTGAGGGTTCTATTTTTGTTCTGTTCAGGAGATCATTAATTGAAAAAAATGTATATATTACTACAGACTTGGTATTACCATAGACTTAGTATTACCACAGACTTGGTACTACCATAGACTTAGTATTACCACAGACTTGGTACTACCATAGACTTAGTATTACCACAGACTTGGCATTACCGCAGGCTTGTTATTTTATATTGTCATGATTATTAAAAACAGTACAACAAAAGTGCATATAATCTAGAAACTGCACAGACTGAAGGTCTAATTTTATGACCCTCAATATGTCAGAAGTAAAGTTTCTGGTCACATGTCACCAACATGAGATGGATGCGACACTGACAGTGGAGCTGGCCAGTGCAGACTCTGAAAACAGACATAAACTACGAAGAACATGGTCACATTCACTGACAACAAAGAAGTTCATCACAAAAATACTATAAGTTTTCTTAACAAAAACAATACAAGACTAAAGTTATCACACAAGTGCTTCTCTCATACATCATAAACATACATATATATTCAACGCTTTCCCCCACACATGTGCTTAATTATTTTTACTCCGAGTTACATTTCGGAAAAAATCTGCAACATCTTCATGTGTGAAAAATACATTCTCTCTTTTTTGGTTGCAAGTACTTTAGGTAAAACAATGCGAAGAAATATTTCATATTTCATGTAAATCTGAAACTCACATTAGAAGCTACACTTAATCCCTGCAAGCCATGCCACTGGTATGGAATGAACAGTAATAGGATTCATAAACTACTTCTGCTCAACAGATACGAGCAAGAAGACAGTCTTTCATCACTTTCTCCAAGCTTCCGCTGACAAATTCACCTTCTGATGAGTCAGTGCTTTGACTGTAATTATATTCCTTGCAAGTGAGAGAGCAGAGCTATCATGCAGTCCTCACAGGTTCTCATAAGACAGGTTGAAACAACAATATGGCGTTTAAAAAATGACTGCTGCATGGCGTTGCGATGTGTAAATCTAAGCACCACACGTGTCCTGACGGCCCGTCACGCTCCAGCCACCTTGTGCTGCCTGCGTTGCTGCCACGCTGTCATGGCTAGAAAAACGCTGAAAATAATGGGAGGAGGTGATGGAACCCATAGCCAATCGGAAAAAAATCACAGGTTTGTTGAAATATAAACATTCAGATTTTACATGAAGAGCAAGGTTTTTGAAAAAAAAAAAAAGCTTTCACTACATGTGTCAAAGTGCCCATCTCAGGGCCATAAACACTCTTCATTTCAATCAACCAACCCAAACAGAATGAAAACTGCCCACAAACCCTTGCTGTAAGACTACTATACGTAAGAATACGTAAGGTGTAAAGATACATTTGACTACATCACATTTTTTTTTTTACAAATTAGCCATTATGTATACAAAGACATACGGATTTACAACAACCTGTTCATCGTATTTTCATTGTGTGTCCAAATATCATCATGGAATGGTGCTAAGCTGTTATTCAATATTCAGTCAGACTCATTTCAGAAAACCTATAAACACCTTCAAGAAACAAACAATGAGATAAAAACTGTTTTTACTAGTGAAGTTCATCATAGCTTTGGGTCATCACGAAAATATTTACTAAATGACTATTTTATATGGACATTCTATATGCCATTTTGCCAGTAACAAGATAAAAATTTCCACTCATGCATAAACATTCACACACTTTGACAACACTCAACGTAAATATCGTCAAGATTTTTTTTTTTTAAGTTTGGATTTTCTATTTGATGAATTCATCTGAACATCTTGATACCTAGAGCACTATGATACACAGACAACATCAACGGTAATAATATGATAAAATTTTATCATGACAAAGTTTCACTAAATATGGCACCAAGGTTATTTCCTAAACACATCCCAGGATTTAGACAACTTCTGACATACAGATAAGTGGTCCTGCAAAATATACAGCCTACACTGAAGGTGAAGGTTATCCTATCCGCTGGGGTCAGGCATATCCACAAAGTCAGTCCGCAGATTTCATAATGAATTAAGAAAAAAATTTGTTTAACACAAACATCCAAGACTGCACCACCAGCCGCAAGAACATGCCAAGCTTGGGATGACGCCCAAGATCAAAGATTTGAGAGGCCAGAGGAAACACCAGAATCATCAGAAAAGTTGTTGCTGTCACGAAGGTGGTAGTCCAGGCTTCTATCACTGCCCATGCTCTCCACACTTAAACGATCATCACTGTCACTCTGGAAGCCACCAATGATGTCAATTTCATCTGATAAGAAAAAATAAGAACATCATATTTGATGAAAGAAAAAAAAAAGCAAACAAAAACTAGGATTAAAAAAAAAAAAGCTAATCACAGGGGAAAAAAAAAAAAGGAATAAACAAAAAAAATAAAGAAAAGACCGTCTGCCACAATAGAATTAGAATTGCTACACAATCAAAACTAATATCAAACAATTCCTTTCAGAACACGAAACAATTTTCTTTTCCAAGATATCCATTCTGAAATAATGTCTCAGGGGAGGATGAGCCAGAAAACTGTGACACTGATGTGTTCTTTGTGCCAGAAAGTTTCTCATATGTTTCTGACAAACATAACTCTGATTGACAGCATAAGTAAGCCAATCAACAGTGACCCACTCCCTCAGTCTGACAAACATAACCCTGACTGACAGCACAAGTAAACCAATCAACAGTGACCCACCCCCTCAAGTGAGAAGACTGGATTTGTGAAACACCATAGTGTCCTCCATTGGAAAGATGGGTACCAACTACACATGTCAGAGAAAACAGCTAAAGAGAGTGTGCCTAACAAAAGTAGAAAGTCAGGTTCTCTGAAACCAACAACTTAAATTGGAAGTTTCCAGTTAAAAAAAAAATATCATCCAACAAAATTGATTATGCAGCACAGGATGTAGGTAGAGTATGTTGTGACCTGGGGCTAGCTGTTGTTGGAACAAATACATTCCAACAATAGTTAGTTTCAAGACCTTTTAGTTTCTGGCTACTTTTCTCACTCTTTCAACAACTGGGACACTTGTGTTTGACCTGGGACTACTTGTTAGAACTAATGCATCCCAACAACAGTCAGTTTAGCTGGGACACTTATGCTGTGACCTGGGACTACTTGTTAGAACTAATACATCCCAACAACAGTCAGTTTAAACAGCTGGGACACTTACATGAGGACCTGGGACTACTTGTTGGGACAAATACATTTCCACAACAGTTAGTGTCAATAGCTGGGACATTTATGTGAGGACCTGGACTAGTTGTTGTTAGAAAAAATGTACTCCAACAACAGTTATTATTTTTACAACAACTACTGGAATGATATAGAGTCAGACATTGTGATCGTTCTGTCATAACGTGATAAGAGTTCAAACTGCCTGCCAATCAAAGGTCCCTAGTTTGATTTCACTCTCTGGCACAATTATTTTGGACCAACCAGCACCAGTGTTCACCCAGCCTCAAAAAATGGTACCCAGGGTGTGGGGGGTGGGGTGGGGGAGACACGACTTCCCTGGGAAAACCAAGGAAATGAGGACAGGAGCTGGCATCCCTACCTTAAATGCTGCAGAAGCCTAGAAATGTGAAGGGACTAGCATTTCATATCCCTACGGCATACAAATGCTACAGGACACAGATATATAATATTCAAGGAGTCAACGGAAGTTTTAGATATTATTATTATCGGCTGTTATTTTGAAGTGATTTTTTGATTATCAGTTTTAGTCCCATCCATGTCCAATAAAGTCAAAAACAGAACTTGTTGGACAACAGGTCTCTGGTGAAGTTGATCTTGAGCAATAATCAATAGGATTTTAAAAAATGTCTAAGCCATAGTTGCTCCTTGGGGAATGCGGTATTAGTGCCCATATTATTTGCTTCGATCTGTCAGCATCACATGTAGCCTCTTTTCATTCTCTAAACCCAAAGAAAAGAGCCCGGTACCTATTTCTACAGCCAAGTTACTGGGCACCTCTGATCAGACTTGAACCGTCCACCTCCTAAGAAACCAGTGCATTAACCACTCTGCCCAGCCAGATCCCAAAAATGGACAGGTGGATAAGAAAGAAATAACCTGACATTAAAAAATTCAACCATTTTTGCCAAGATACTCAAGAAGAGAAAGTTTCACAACTTACCGGATTCTTCTGATTTAAGAGATGAAGTAGAAGATGATGAGGATGAATTAGTTGAAGTACTACACTCGCTGATGCTGCGCTCCTGGCGCAGACGATAGAGGTTGTGACTGTGACTGTTGAGCTGGTTGAGTTCGTGCAGCCTGCGACGCAAGTGCCTGTTCTCACACTCTAGCTGGTCACGCAACAACATGGCCTTGCGCTCTTTCTCTTCTAAATTCTGCAATCGCATTCAATTATTTCTTGTGAACATTTATAAAATCTCAGAAACATATATTTCACATATATCACTCTTTAATTGTTGACTTTGTGCTCTAAAATGATAGAAAGTGCAAATTTATATTAGTCATACATATCATGTTCATACATCTATAAATATTTTGGATTTTTTTTTCGAAACAGAATGGGATATGGGTTAGAGCTTCTGTGTTGCACAAAATACCTGCTTATGCAATAGCAAGAACTATCCAAGGGAAAGGTCAACATGAATGTCAAAACTGACATCAAAGAAACAACAATCTGCTGAAGTTGAAAAGATAGAAATCATGTTTATCTAAACAATCTGAAGTTGAAAAGACAGAAATCATGTTTATCTAAACAATCTGAAGTTGAAAAGACAGAAATCATGTTTATCTAAACAATCTGAAGTTGAAAAGACAGAAATCATGTTTATCTAAACAATCTGAAGTTGAAAAGACAGAAATCATGTTTATCTAAATGAAAAATGTCCTGAAGTAATCATTCTATATGCTGAAAACTTGCTCACAAAGAGCCATAAGTAATATCAACAACAACTGAATTATATTTTCAGTTGTTTTTCTACAAAACAGACTAGCTTTGTTTGATTTTTGAAACACACACGAACACAAACAACTGTGTGTTTCCAGTGATGTCACCAAGTAAATGCAAATTTTCAGTCTGACACAAAAATCTGTGGGATGTGTTAAGACTCGGCCCCTGGTGTGTAACACGTTGTGCTTAGACTTTGCATTATTTCATCACAGTGGAGAGTCAGACACAGTTAATTCAACAAATAGCCTTCATATCCACATAAACAAATTCTGCAGCTAAATTCTGCAGTTTTTAAACATTCTCCAATCTCCCTGGAACTGCAAGCTGATATTCCTTGTAGCCGATGCAGTGGAGATGTTGAGGTGCAGCACTGCGTCAGTTTGGAAGTGTGTCATGGTAACTATTTTTTTTCAGCTCATGAAGGCAGTTAAAAAGTAGGGGTGTGCGATACTTCTTTAGAAGACTTCACCTTCATGGGACTATGGCTATCACTGGATGATGTTCCAACAGAGAGGTGAGACAGGGTCTTGATCAGCTATAGTTTGCCAACCCTGACATTGTCACTGACTGCCAAATCTGACAGTTTTGAATATATATGAAAGTACACAGATGTCTACTTTGCTGTCACTACATTGGCACTGAATTCTATAAAGATTGTTTCTCTCAGAATGAAATATTCTCTAACTTTCCTTGCCTACATTAACCCTTTACCTACCAAACAACAGCCATGACACACAAAGATTTTTTTGTAAATAAAAAATATAAAAATATCACAGACACTGTTTTACTGGGAAATATGCAATACTTACTTTTAGCATTTGTGATAGTTTATGAACTTCCAATCTATGAAATAAAAATATATATCTGTAACTACTTTATTATTTTTCTTTACGCTGTTTAAATGGACCATGGCACCCTAAGAGTTGAAACTTATATACCCTGTCATAATGCTAGTGGAAATTAATCCCATTTTCCAAAGCTGAGATCCCTGATACAAACTTCCACTATTTTAACAACTCCCAACTTCACAATATAAGCTCCAGGCGATGTGTTTTGTATAAATGGACACAAAATCATACCAACCTTTATGAAAGATCTAGCTTTTGTTAACAGTCCTAATGTGGTATGCCTTGAGGAATCTACTCCCAGTGGAACAAGGTCTTTCAACCGTTCCAAGCAGTGCCTCAAGTGAGCTCTTCTGCAGACAAGATTAGATTTCACTTCTAAATACCACATATTATTTTATAAGTGTTCAGTGTTATAGCCTTTGTTAAAATATTTTGCCCAAAGTTTATTAATATGAACTTTTATAAACTTTCTGCTGAATGTTTAACATTCTATAAACTCTCCTACTGAAACTTGGTGTTCTCAAATTCACTCAATAAAGCCTATTTCACAAAAATGGAAACTTTGGCTCACATAAACTGATTTACAACAGACAACAAGAACTGCTTTTTTTCTGAGACAGAAACAAATAATCTGAAATACTTAAGACTGCAAGAAATATGCAATGTATTGTCTCATTTGGCTACAGTCTGGTCACTTTCAACAAACACTGTTTTATTAACCAATCAAAACACTCATGTCTACACAAAAACTGTGCCACTATGTTGCATGCACAACTGTTGTATGAAATGGTAAATTAAATCAGCCTTCCTTTGAATCTACATCCTACATGTAAATTTATGGACAATGATTCACTGTAATAACTTACAGAATGTAATGTTTTCTTGAAAGTACTAGAGCTATAGTCACTATCTTTTGTTTCCTGCTCGTGTCTATGCTGGTGCAGCTAATCTGATGGATTTAATCACTACAAACCACTCAACATTTGTAGTCAAGCATGTTCTTTCACACAACTGACTACATTTTGCATGCTTCTTGGTAAATAACTTTATGTCTGTTCTCTTATCTGATTTTACTGTGTGGGGTGGTGGAGGAGTAGGAGAAGAACAGGTGATGCGGTTGCTGATGTCTACATTTGGTAACTGTAACACTACTTTTGAGAGCAATTATAAAGCAGGTTGTAGACACAGTCTAGCAACTTCTCTCGCAGACCAAACTACTGATATCTGATTGTATCATTCATATAACAGAAAAACACTGTTTACAGGCTAGTTACCGGATCACACATTAAATTATCTTTGGTATATTTCAGCAATCAAATTGCCATGAAAGATAAACATAACATCCCTTTATGAAGAAAGATGCTTGTAAATGAAGCTGTAAGATAGATTCCACCTTTTTTTCCCCCTATCTGGATTGCTAAAGGTTAAAATGAGCTCAATCATGGTTTTGTCCTAAAACAGTTTGAGAACCGTCGAATAAACCATGATAATAAAAATGGCTGCGGTATTGAATAAGGTAAACACATTTTGGTAGATTAGAGGCAGCTGTTGCGTGTTGTGTTATTTTTATTTCGGAGAGGAGGAGTTGGGCTGGTGGTAGCGGTGGAATGTTTTGTAGCAGCTGCCAAGCCAAGCCGTGTATATGTGTGTAGCTACCAAGCTAGGCCTTGTATGTATGTAACTGCCAAGCTAGGCCGTGTACGTATGTACAGCTGCCACGCTAAGCAGTGTATATGTAGCTGCTGCACCCTGGGCGTGTATGTGTGTAAAGCTGTCAAGCTAAGCCATGTATGTGTGTGTGGCTGACAAGCTAGGCTGTGTATATGTGTAGCTGCTAATGTAAGCAGTGTGTGTAGCTGACAAGCTAGGCAGTGTAAGTGTGTAGCTGCTAAGCTAGACCGTGTATATGTGTATAGCTGCCAAGCTAAGCAGTGTACGTGTGTGTAGCTGAAAAGCTAGGTCGTGTATGTATGTGTATAGCTGCCAAGCTAATCAGATTGTGTGTGTAGCTGCCAAGCTAAGCCGTGTATGTGTGTAGCCACTAAGCTAAGCAGTGTGTGTTGTGTAGCTACCAAGCTAGGCTGTGTATGTGAGTATGTAACTGCCATGTCAGGCAGTGTATGTTATGTAGCGAGTACGCCTATCTTCCCTCCCTCCCTCCTGCTTGCCTGGCGATAACGATGTGGGCAGGCCAGTCGTTTAAAATAGGCCAAGGTTGAAACCGTTCAGCAACAAACGTCCTCGCACTCTGGCCAGCCTAACCTGCCAGCATTTCATTTCTTTTTCTTCTTAAACTAAGTTTGAGAAAGCTTAACACTTTAATGGCGACACACACTGGACACCACATAATGAGGCACGCAGTCGGTATGGCAGATGAAGCCATAATTTGACAAAGATGTCCCGATCAGTTCTTCATTTTCTCTTCTACCTTTTTTTTTTTTTCATCCTCCGAACATTCTAAATGTGTGTTCTATAATAAGCAGATTCTTGATGATCTGCTGGCAGTAATATCGTCTGGATCTGAGCAACTGTTTTCTAGGTTCTGACAGCCGCGCCGTCACCACAACACAGGCATCTTTGCTAGGACTTGCTCGAGTTGTAAACAATGTCCACATCCCACAAACTACACGCCCCAACAATAAAGCACTTCTGCAGTCGATTGCATCATAATTTATTATGACCATCATCTCTAGTTGCTCTATTGTCTCGTATGGCGCTGAAGATTCGTACTTACAAAAACAACGCATGTGAATATTGTGTGCACTGTTTTATTACTTACAAAATAAAACTCCGCACAGGAATGAAATATGACAACGAGAAATGAAAGAAAACCGATAACTCGGGAAGACGATGAAAAGAAATATATTGCAAAATTACATATATAACTGGGATTGATCATCTCAGAATGGTACAGCATGAAGCCCCATACACCATTATACTGGTAGTCCATTGCTTAGAACCTTGCTTTTTTAAAAAGAAACGCCATCGCATGCTTTCATTGGCATTAGGGTTTAGCAAGTCCTTACAGCAGCCCATAAAACCTGTATCTGTGGTTAAGGTACACATCAGCGCTTACAGAGTTTGACATATACTCAGTTATTTCTACTGTTCTCTGACACTCTGCAGAACTAGCCTCAGATGACCGACAGCCTGTCCTCGAATGCCCTGTCAGCAATCAAGAACGCGATGTCCTAGGACTCGAGGGAAGGCGAGGGCAGCTGTGCAACATTAGGCCTGAAAGCGCGCCCTGGTTTCAGGCCTGGTGGAGTTTGTAAACATAAAGCCACCGCGTTCTGCCCGCCACAAAGCGACAAGTTAAAGGCGTGCGTTATCCCGCTTTGTGAAACACAAAGGTAAAACTGACTCGTCATATACGCACATTACTACTGCTACTGGTGCTGCTGCTACTACTAGTACTATCAACTACATTTTACACAGCTGCACAAGAGAACATAAATCTGTGACCACATTTTGTGTACAGAAACGAAAATCCAAAAGCCATACTGCATATACCAAAGAAATATTTTCATGTAAATTATCTCCACGCTTACACTGGTACCATCACAAATTTATGGCAACGAACAGCACACATTCATGAGAAAAAAGGTGATCCCTTACCTGTTTTTTTCCAGTTCATTGTGTGTAGATCTGTAGAGAATACAACACAGAAACGGTGGCTTTATGATCAAACATCTTACAATACAACATGCCAATATATGTTTATGTATGGTTGTTTTAATATTACAATAGCTTACAGTGCGCTCTGGCAGTCTGATAAATTGTTCACGTAAGTCATATGACTGACCAAACAGCATTACTTTCTGGGAGACTTAAGATCTTATATTTCATGCAAACGTATATTTCTATATACTTTATCACATACTGTTATACTTGTAGCACACAATGCCACCAGAATTCAAAATCTTCACTACTGCAAATATTGTATGTTTACTGGCCATTGCATAGGCCAGTATAGCACATTTTCTTGCTGTATAGTTCCCGTCTTTATCTTACCTGCTATAGTGATATTCTTACAAATATCTCATCTGTTATTCTGACATTCTCTGAGGTATACCTGATGTAAGGATATCGATGTATGTATGAATGTTAATATTTCTTATAAAGCATGTATGCTAAGCTGCATAAATGTATCTCTCTTGTGAAAATGTAATGGCAAATCACAGTAAAATATAAAATGTAATGGCAAATCACAGTAAAATATAAAATGTAACGGCAAATCACAATAAAATATAAAACTATGTTTAACTACCTATTGCCCTGAGTTCTCTTGGACTTTGATCGCCGTTTTGAGGAGCTGTAACTATTGTACTCGTCTGGCATGGGCAGCGTTGATGCGTATCCATGCTCCGCCTCTGCAGAAAGTTGGTAAACAAGTAAACATTAAGTCTACCTGTTATAAACCAGTTATTTTAGGTTTATGAATCCTCGCTTGCTATGACAACACTGATATATTATTTCAAAATAAGCTTTAACACATCTATGTTTTAATATTTTTTCCCAAATATAAACAACAATAATGAACAATAATATGCTAAGTTTCCAAACACAAGATGGAAGAGCACACAACCGACGTTTTAACGAATATGTTAACTCCAAAATATTTCTGTCTCGCGAACACAGAATTCCACAAAAACTGCCATTTTCGTACCTCTTTCGCGTCTCTCAATATATTCAGCTGCCTGCAGAAGCTGTGCAATACTTTGCATCGTTAAAATGCAAGTGTTGAATATCTCCTAAAGTAAAAATGAAGACTTAAGACCTAACTAAGACCTGCTTCCTCGTCCACGTTCAGACCTAACTGAGTTCGAGTTGGGAGCACATGAAAGATGAAAATGTTTACAAGATCACTGGCTTTTGATTGGCCTCCGTCGACCAATAGTTGAGCTCGTTATATGCACACCACGTGAAAAGATTGGGCGAGGGCGGCGACTTGAACTCATCGCGCGGCAGCGTGGCGAAGTAAGCCCAGTTACCGAGCTGCACGACGAGGGCATCATCTTTCACATTAATTATTTATCATAGCTATGGAGCTATGGACACAAAGCATATATTAAAAAAAGAAGTACCAAAATAGATGATGTAGTAGTTAACCTAATAATCGGCATTAAATTAATTACTTCCCAGTTTCTGCACGAAGTATTGTTCACAGATTCAGAGCGCCATCTAGTGACCTGCTGTGAAAGCAGTGGCGGCGAGTGCGGATGTCCAGGAGTTGCTGAGTTGGCGGATATCGATTGACACAAGTGATTCTCACCGCAGGATGTCTGGTTATTTTGGCTGTGTTGTGTAGTCTAGTGTAACTAATGATTAGAAACGAAATATTCGCCACAGTGACCTTTAAAACATTTGATTTGTTATTTCAGGTATAAATAAAAAATAGTTCCATGGCAACTGATGTTTAGTTCATTGTTTGCTTTTGCGAGTCTTAATTTGTTCACTTTAGAGATGCTTGTGAATTATTCGGCTGGTTGTTATTGTAACGAATGAGATAAATTACGAATCTAAAAACACGTTTTATAAACAGAAGATCTGGACATGTTTTGTTACTTGTGTAACATCGTGCCATGCCGTCCTGTATAGCTCACACATCAAGTGTAGAGAACTGTATTATCACATCTCATGCTTACAAATAACCAACTACACCTGCACCTAGCTTCCTTGTTGTGTTACTTGTATTATCAAATCAAGTACAAGTTATCACACCATCTAATAAAGGTACAGGTTATCACACCATCTAATGCACGTACAATTATCACATCTAATACAGGCACAAGTTATCACACTGTCTAATAGAGGTACAAGTTATCACATCATCTAATACAGGTACAAGGTATCACATCATCTAATACAGGTACACGTTATCGCATCATCTAATATAGGTATAAGTTATCACACCATCTAATACATGTACAAGTTATCACATAATCTAATACAGATACACGTTATCACATTATATAATATAGGCACAAGTTATCACATCATCTAAGACAGGTACACGTTATCAGTCTTGTATTACCCTTGAAAAATAAAGATTATTCATTCATTCATTCATTCATTCTCTCTTTCTCTCTCTTATGTCCATGTGACAGTTACCTAAGCAAGCTATCTTTATTCTCCTTTCTTGTCATCCATCTACTTTCTACACCTGTGCATAAATGTTAGTTTTTACATTCTGGCGTGTTTTTTTTTCTTTTCTATGTGGTTTTCACATTTATGCGTTAAATGTATCCACATGCTTGTGTGGTAAGTCTCCATTACCGTTAATAATATGTTAAAAGCTGAAATGTTTTAAATTGTTATTATCACATACTTCTGTGGTAAATCTTCATTACCGTTAATATGTTAAGAGCTGAAATGTTATTAACTGTTACCATCATGTGCAGGGCCACCGAGGGGGCTCCACCTGGTTCCATGGCCCGAAGGATTTTCCCTGTGGCCCGGAGAACTTTGGGGGCCCGAAGTGGATGAAAAGATAAGCTGAAAAAGTTGGGGGGGGGGGGAGGAGTGGGTGAGTTTTAGACTAGCCTATAAAACATCTCTCGGAGGTCCTGATCTGTGGCATGTTCACAGGGAAGACTGGCTGTAAAGAATCTGTGGCATGTTCACAGGGAAGACTGGGTGTAAAGAATCTGTGGCATGTTCACAGGGAAGACTGGGTGTAAAGAATCTGTGGCATGTTCACAGGGAAGACTGGGTGTAAAGAATCTGTGGCATGTTCACAGGGAAGACTGGCTGAAAAGAATCGGTGGCATGTTCACAGGGAAGACTGGCTGAAAAGACTCGGTGGCATGTTCACAGGGAAGACTGGCTGTAATGAATCTCCAACTTGTTCTGTCCTTTATTCCCAGAATGCAATTGGACAAGCCGATTTCTGTCCATCTCTTGATGGCATCTTCACATTTCTGTCCACATCTTTTCTTGAACTATTTCACCTTCAGATTTATCACCACCGGAAGTTCTCATTATCATGGCTGTTCATATTACCCAAATATTTCGTTTCCTTTGTTGTTGTTGTTGTTGTTGTTTTTCATTATTTCCGTTCTCACTTTCAACTGACTATGCACCTCCTTGTTAATTTTCTTTCCTGTCAACAAATACACATCATTCATTCTGTATAACCACATTCCAAAGCTTCTATGTTCTTGTTCTTGTTCAATGTTCTTTGATTTTTATATAGAAGCGTTCATTCATTCATTCATTCATTTGCATGTCCCTTGCGGAACTTTGCCTCCCAAACAGCACTCCTGTAGGCCTCTCGGTTGTGAGCAAGATGGCCTGCTGCTGTTGCATCCATTTGCAGATCATCAACGATGTCTTGCAGCCATCTTCGTTTTGGTCTTCCTCTTTTTCTTTTTCTCATTATGTATCCTTCCAATACGGTCTTCTCTAGAAGCGTAGTGTTGATAATTGTATGAACTATATTTCCTATGTTCCAAACACTGGCTTCAGTTCACGTGACCGAGAATTGGCAGCATATAAATCTAATTATAGATGATTTTATAGGATATAATGACCTGTTTTTTTTTAAAAATCGTGTGTTGTATGGAGGTGAGGACTAACCACATTGATTAATAGCGAAGTAAATTGATGAGGAATCACGTGGTACAGTTTTTTTAGGTCAACTTGAGCAGATCTGAGAACCACAGTTAACATCGACAGAGATTTGTACTCAGGTACACCAGTGTTTCCCAAGCTTGTTCGGGCTAGCGCCCCCTTTTCTCCCCACATCCCCCCCCCCCCTTACGTACTACTCGTATAATGGCCTGTTAAACTAGAATATGCATTTACACGACTAAAATCTTCAGCAAGCAAACCAGTTTAACAGCGCGAAGGTGTACGTTTATAACTCAGTTACTGCATCAATTTCTCAACCGTTTAATGTGATGGATGAGTTTCATGCAGGGACACAAGTTTCTCAGCGCCAGGTTGAAAAGTGTTAAGAAGGAAAGTGTTACTGCCCTCGGCTGTTGATTCGTTTCCATCAACCTACATCGCCCTTTAATCCCACCGCCCCCTGGTTCTGTCCAGCGCCCACACGGGGCGCTATTACCACTTTGGGAAACACTGAGATACACTTTCCTACAGCGTCTGTAGAAACCAACAACCATTTCTGTCATAACATTCAGTAACAGCAACAACCATTTCTGTCACAACATTCAATAACAGCAACAACCATTTCTGTCACAACATTCAATAACAGCAACAACCCTTTCTGTCACAACATTCAATAACAGCAACAACCATTTCTATCACAACATTCGCGTGGTAATAAATATAAAGTAACTTAATAAACATGATTATATAGATTGTGTGAATTTATCCTATAGCGTGTGTGTGTGTGAATGTATTCTACAGCGCGGATGTGTGAATGTATTCTACAGCGCGGATGTGTGAATGTATTCTACAGCGCGGATGTGTGAATATATTCTACAGCGCGGATGTGTGAATGTTTGCTGTGGACTTTAGACAAGTCTCATATATCCAAGATTGAAGTTTATGATAGGCTACTTCCCGTCATGCACTGACAAGTACAGTGTGTAGCTCAGTGCGTCGCTCAGTGCGTCTCATTGTAAAACTTGTTTGGTGGAAGTTTACATTTATAATTATTGGGAGGAATATATTTTCTCAGGATGGATACAGACCAACAACCCTTGGCAATTTACTATCGTACTCGAGGACAATCTAGTTCTCTCATCATGACCGCCAACCCAGGTTCTCCCCTCCTTGATATAGTGTACGCTAGTTATGCATAAATCCTGATCAGTACACAATACATTGACGTGCAGTACAAACCACCGTCAGAAATTAAGGACACAACATTTTAATCTCACTATACGACACAACAACACACACACAAGTGACACTGACACGAACATGACATCAAGACACGTGTCATTATAATGGTAATTAAGCATGGTATCATATAATAATGATTTCTCATGTTGCATTATTGAAAACCTGATGGACCTTGGGTCCCGGGCTCTCTTGGCCCTACACGTAGCCTACGCTACGAATCTAATGTGCAATGGCACCTATTCCACGCAGCTACCGCTGCCATGACACACCTCTACATAACCGCGTTGCTGCAGCACAAGATCAATCTACATGGAAGCACAATAACGAATCAAACATGTTGTCCATCAAATATACCCATAAATCATACCGAAAATCATGTCCATATCGATACGTAAATACAGAAACCTACATCACAGCTTACTGTACAATCACATAATCTACACCACATGAGGTGGGCACGGGAAGAATATAGCCAACGATCACCATAATATACAGGAATTTACAGCACATCCATAGGCACAACTAAACAAGACATAGGACGGCCATTTCCTCTGTCTACTTGAATGTCAGCCAGTGTTTCGAGATATATATATATATATATATATATATATATATATATATATATATATATTTCCGAAACCAACTACCAACCACGTGGACGACGACGCTCCGGTCAAGGTCTAAGCGTGTATCGTCCACATCACCATGCAGGTAGACACTGTTTGTGTAGACAGTTGTATTCGACACTAGTTCCTGTTTTTCTATGTATACCTGCTAGAGCACGTCACATTCTGGGTCTCCATTCAACATACTTTGGATGATTAAACGTTTCTCCAACGATTAGCTCTCCTGTTTTGAACCCAAGCTCTACAGGTGCCAGTGTTGTCAGTTCTACCACCAACAGCAAGGTAAGATTTATAGGAAAACCTCAAGCGAAACAAAGAGTGAAATAGCGGTAAGGGAAGAAATGTTTGTAATAAATTTTGTGATAGAAAAAGAAATAAATCCAAAAAAGATATATACGAAGCTAAGTCAAAAAGGAAACGTAATATATATTTTTTAAAAAATTAATATAAGATGTACAAATATGATTAAGAAAAATATGATTGAGAAAAATATGACTGAGAAAAATATGGCTGAGAAAAATATGATTAAGAAAAATATGATTAAGAAAAATATGATTGAGAAAAATATGACTGAGAAAAATATGGCTGAGAAAAATATGATTGAGACAAATATGACTGAGAAAAATATAAGTAATAAAAATATACTTGAGAAAAATAATTGAAGAAATATGACTGAGAAAAATATAACTGAGAAAAATATGACTGAGAAAAATAATTGAGAAAATATGACCGAAAAAATCTGACCGAAGACTCTATCAGTTTTCAGAATGATTCTCGCCGTGTTCAGCGCAGGTTGGGACATCGCTTCAGGAATGTCCTGTAGTCCTCGAGGAAAGAAAATCTTCTCACTGAAGGTGTTAACCCCCCCCCCCCCCCCCCGGCAATGCATCTTTTATCTGATTGTTTCTACTGAGTTTCTTCCTAGCTAGGGCCCCACTGATGCGAGCTAGGATGTATGTGGGACGTGGTAGACGCTCGGATGTATGTGGGACGTGGTAGACGCTCGGATGTATGTGGGACGTGGTAGACGCTCGGATGTATGTGGGACGTGGTAGACGCTCGGATGTATGTGGGACGTGGTAGACGCTCGGATGTATGTGGGACGTGGTAGACGCTCGGATGTATGTGGGACGTGGTAGACGCTCGGATGTATGTGGGACGTGGTAGACGCTCGGATGTATGTGGGACGTGGTAGACGCTAGGATGTATGTGGGACGTGGTAGACGCTAGGATGTATGTGGGACGTGGTGGACGCTCGGATGTATGTGGGACGTGGTGGATGCTAGGATGTATGTGGGGACGTGGTAGACGCTCAAAAGCGTAGATCTATAATTTGTTGAGCTTGTGAACGAGCTGCGTGTGAGGCTGGTGCAGTGTGGTGCTGTAACAGCACAACAGAACTGATCTGATTGAAGGACTCGACTGGTTCTCAAACAGATTACGGTATGGTTCGCTGTTGATAGTGGTTACTCTGGTTATGAGATGGTCCAGGATTGGGCCTTTACAATCTCAGAAGAACATGAGCATCAATTTTAAGGCGGACTTGTACGGAACTTCTTCAGTTTCAGAGAAGAAAAATGGCACAATTCTTTGCGGGCTTGTTTTGTCTCTTATTGGAAGAACTGTACCCAGAATTCGTCTTAAGTGACTGTGTCGTCTCCTTCACCTTCATGCATCATAACAGGATTTGACAAACATCCACATCACGTTCTTTCATATCGGGAGAGATGATTTTTATATCTCTCTGGCAGAGACTTTTTAGCACATTATGGATGATGTGATGCGCCTAGCCATGGCTAATTTTCAGTTATCCACCTCACTGATCGTTACCCCACAGTTTTCCCTGATCATTCGTTCCACTTCAGCGTTAGCGTCAGGCCTATTCGCAGCATGAGGCCGACCCGAGCAAGCTGCATCATTCAAATTTGACGCCCCACTTTTAAACTTCCTTTTCCACTCATATACCTGAGGAAGTGACGTACATATGAGTCCCTACACTGCCTCTTCATTCTGTGATGAGTATCTGCAGGTTTTTCAGCCTTACTACCCAAGAAACAAATAACTGAGCACTGCTCCTCTCTCGTGCATACTTCTTAGGGACCAGCCATCTTGGATCTGGTTTGCTGACGTGTTATTTCCAAAATGGTCTCCACGCAGAGAGGGAGGGCAAAAACATATCTGTATTACAACCGTCTGCTCGATTTAGAATTTTCAGCGCAAAATTGCGGTTACATTCTGACTCACTCTCGTATTTATTTATTATGCAAATATAAACGGAATATGGTCAGGTTCGCTTGCTGTTATTTGGGATAATAAACTGTCTTATACATCTGGATATCCCATCAGAAGGGTTGGGGAGATGATACTACAGCCTATGGTCATCCGTGTCAGTTGTTCAGGAGAATCAAAGGGAGTGAAATATGAAAGAAAATCTGTATGAAGAAACCAGCACAGATGATATGAAACTTTTCTGTCCATCTTCTTACATTCCAGTCTATTTGTAATTACACTCTTCTCGTTGTGCTTTTGTAAACTAGTCGACGGGGCGGAAGAATGTTAGTTCATCATGGCCAAGGGACGTCCCCATACACATTTCCCTCACGGCGAAAAAGAAAATACACATACCTGTTATGATACTGTCTACCAGGTCACGATCTTAAAGATGACAGTGAGAAAACGTGGCGAGGGAAAAAAAAATTAACCGAACTGCTAGTCACGTTGTTTCCTGTCACGTGACTTGATCACGTGAACAACAAAAATAGATGCTACCTAAGAATATTGAGCCAAGATACGAGTGTCGATGTTGGCTGACCAGGCAGCGATCACATTATGCTGGAGGCGCTCGGTGCTAGGTGACACAGAGAGAGAGAGAGAGAGAGAAGTGAGGTGGAGGAGGGTAGAGAGAGAGATAGCAATGGGCTGGAGGAGGGTAGAGAGAGAGAGAGAGATAGCAATGGGCTGGAGGAGGGTAGAGAGAGAGAGAGAGATAGCAATGGGCTGGAGGAAGGGAGAGAGCAATGGGCTGGAGGAAGGGAGAGAGAGAAGTGAGCTGGAGGAAGGGAGCGAGAGAGAAGTGTGCTGGAGGAAGGGAGAGAGAAGTGAGCTGGAGGAAGGGAGAGAGAGAGCAGTGAGCTGGAGGAAGGGAGAGAGAGAAGTGAGCTGGAGGAAGGGAGAGAGAGAAGTGAGCTGGAGGAAGGGAGAGAGAGAGAGAAGTGAGCTGGAGAGAGAGAGAGAGAGAAGTGAGCTGGAGGAAGGGAGAGATAGAGCAGTGAGCTGGAGGAAGAGAGAGAGAAAAGTGAGCTGGAGGAAGAGAGAGAGAGAGCAGTGAGCTGGAGGAAGGGAGAGAGAGAGAGCAGTGAGCTTGAGGAAGAGAGAGAGAGAGTGAGCTGGAAGAAAGGAGAGAGAGAGAAGTGAGCTGGAGGAAGAGAGAGAGAAGTGAGCTGGAGGAAGAGAGAGAGAAGTGAGCTGGAGGAAAAAAGAGAGAGAGAAGTGAGCTGGAAGAAAGGAGAGAGAGAGCAGTGAGCTGGAGGAAGGGAGAGAGAGAAGTGAGCTGGAGGAAAGGAGAGAGAGAGTGAGCTGGAGGAAGAGAGAGAGAGCAGTGAGCTGGAGGAAAAGAGAGAGAGAGAGAGAAGTGAGCTGGAAGAAAGGAGAGAGAGCAGTGAGCTGGAGGAAAGGAGAGAGAGAGCAGTGAGCTGGAGGAAGAGAGAGAGAGAAGTGAGCTGGAGGAAGGGAGAGAGCAGTGAGCTGGAGGAAGGGAGAGAGAGAGAGAAGTGAGCTGGAGGAAGGAAGAGAGAGAAGTGAGCTAGAGGAAGGGATGGATTGATTGATCTTTATTTCAAAAGGGTTAAGAATTGGGCACACAGGCCCGTCTGACATTCTGCCCTTGAGAGAGAGAGAGAGAGAGAGAGAGAGAGAGAGAGAGAGAGAGGGAGAGAGAGAGAAATGTTCTCGTCGCTTGCTCGTATAAACCTACTTCATTCTCGCACACACGTTCAAAGTCCAGAGAAGGGCCAGACTTAATACAAATAGTTACACATAAAGGAACACAAATTAATATACTATCAACAACAAAAAAAAAACCGCATAACTACTGATGATCCAATTTTAGCCATGATTTTGATATTTTATAGCTTTTTAAATTGAATGAATAAAATTTTTAAATTGCACATAATAATATCTAAGGGTTCAACACTCACTTGGCAGTTTCTTACAACTGTGTGACGAGAATTTGTTAGTCCCAGGGGTTCTCAACTTAGTATGGTGGCCTCCGTTTGCATCAATCGGCGATTGGCATCTCCTGGGCATAGATGCTATCAGATGTCTGATGTGCGCCTGTGGGATGAATGCCCACTCTTCCTGGAGTGCCTGCCACAGATCACGACGATTGGCTGGAGAAACGTTTCGGCGACAAACACGTCTTTGGAGCTCATCCCATAGGTGCTCAATCGGATACATGTCTGGAGACAGGGATGGCCGTGGAAGGGTGAGAATGTTGTTGGCAGTCAGGAACTGTGTGGTTAACCGTGCAGAATGGAGTCTGGCGTTGTCCTGTTGAAACACAGACCTTTGTGCAGCCAAAAATGGAAGAACATGGGACTGAAGAATTTCACTGACGTATCGTTGCGCATTCAATCCTCCTTCAATCTGCACCAATGGACTCCTTCCGTTGAAATTGATCATTCCCCATACCACTACACATCCACCACCGTGGAGCTTCATCAACGCAATTTTGGGCAAAACGTTCATTTGGGTAGACCCTTCTCCGCATATCACGGCGGTGCAACAAAAAGGAAGATTCGTCACTAAACCAGACATGTCTCCATTGATTGTCAGTTGTCCAGGGCCGATGCTGGTTGGCCCAAATAAGTCGATTTTGGAGATGGCGTCTCGTTAAGACAGGACCTCGGCGAGGTCGTCGTGTCACCAGTCCAGCTTTATGTAGTCTATTCCGGACAGTTTGATCAGACACACGACGTCCTGCAAGCAATGATTGGGCAATTGAGGAAGCTGTTGTAAACCTGTTTCTGAGGTGATGAACCAGAATAAAGCGATCATCAGCTGCTGTTGTCACCCTGGGCCGTCCACTGCGGCGCCGGTCTTCAGCTGAGCCAGTGGATTGGAAACGGTATCAAAGTCGACTGATGGTACTCTGCTGCACGTTTAAATGCCTGGCAACCTGACTTTGACTTCCGCCTATTTGCAGGTGAGCAATAGCACTTTTTCGTAAATGTTGCGATAGACGCGCCATAATTGTCTGCTTGAAAATTAACGGAATTTGTTTGTGTAACCTTGTTCTTTTATAGGGTTTCATTTGTGTGGGAAGTGAGTTGTGCTCACCACAAAAATTACGACTTTTCCATAAACGCAACGTGAGTTATGTTAAAAAAAAGTGATTAGCAAGGGCAGCTACTGCGTTCTGACTACACACGAGAATAGCGAAATTCACGCTAAATCATGGACCTGATATCTTGGTGACAATTTTTGGTTTGGTTTGAGATACCAGGGAAAAATATTTTTGTTATAACATATAAAAGATGAAGCTTAAATAAGCTATGCGGTTTTTTTTTTTGGACAATATATTAAGAGCAAATAAGACTAATAATGACTGTCATGTTATTGAGGCACCTTGGGGTGAAAAAGGGGGGGGGGGGAAGATGGAGTTAAAGCTCTTATTTTCCTTGATCTGTCGACACACTAGAGAGTGATGTGTGGTTAACATTTCGCTTGGCTGCTTTTCCTTCCATAGCCACAGAAGGAGTCAGGTAACTTTTTTCTATAGGTGGGTGATTGAGGCGCCCCCGGTGGGATTCAAACCACCGCCCTCACCATGGGGGATAGGTGAAGCAACTACTTGGCTACCCAGATCCGGTGTGATAAGTGATGACATGTTTATCTGGTCAGCTGGGCCTCGTCATGATGTCTTCCTTAAAATGTCAGAGCTCAACGTGGCTGCCTTCGAGAACTGTGTCAGTAAACCTTCTTCTTGGCTCCACTCCTGCTCTTCATCTAAGTCATCACAATCCACTTGTCATCCGACACAGAGCATGTGTTTAAGACCATTCGCAGCGTTGACTGACAACAGTAACAACATCTGCAACAACAAGAGCAACGACCTCCGCATTATCAAGTTACAAGCTGCATGACATTGACCTCATTGCATGACATTGGCCTCACTGCATGACATTGACCTCACACCGACCTAAAAAAGTGGTTGACAATTACATGCCCACAGATGTGGATCTGCAGGAAGATTAAAGAAGTGTTAAAACAAGATCTCAAAGATCAACAAAAACACTGATATATAGCAAAGATTAACAGAAACACTAATATATAGCAAAGATCAGCAGAAGAATGTATGAATAGCAAAGATCAACAGAAAGAAATTTAATAAAGATCAAAGAAATGATAGCAGTACAGCAAAGCTCAACAGAATGATGAAAATATAGCAAAGATCAAAAGAATGCCGGAGGTATATCGACGGCTGGAGGTATAGCAAATGTCAATTAAAAGATGGATGTATAGCAAAGATCAACAGAAGTCTGATTGTATATCAAATATACAAGGATACATGCATAGCAAACAAAGGCGGGCAGACTGATTCGGAGAGATAAGATAGGTGATACACAAACAAACAAACCCAAAAAAAAGCAGAACATAATCACAGCTAACTGACAATGGAGGGCCGTTGACATAGAGTGGCCTGCTTAGTTAAAACACCGCTTTATCAGTTGGTCGCGTACTTGTTAGCCGTTTTCTTTAGGCTGTTGTGGCGTGCAGGGCCACCAGCCTGTTAACTGATGTTGCAGAGATGTTGTTTTTGCTGTTGTGATCTTGTTATTGTTATTACTGCTGCTTCTGTTAGCGTTATGGTTGCTATTGTTGTTTATGTTGTCTTGATGTTGTATTTTTGTTGTTACTGTTGTCTTGATGTTTATTATTGTTGTTACTGTTGTTTATGTTGTCCTGGTGTTTTATTGTTGCTACTGTTATTTATGTTGTCTTGATGTATTATTGTCCATTCTGTTACTGTTGTTTTTATGGTGCTTCTTCTTCTTCTTCTTCTTCCTCTTCTTCTTCGCTGGAACTGCGAGCTGGTATTTTTTGCAGCCGGTGCGGTGAAGATGTTGAGGCAAGGCATCGTGTCCACTTGAGAATGGATTGTGGCCGACATTTGTTTTCAGTCCCTGAGAGGAACAAAGCAGTTCCTCTTTAGCAGACTCTTCCGTGTTTATGTAGGAGTGGACTTAGGAGCCGTGGTGGGCGCTGTGGCAGCACGGCTAACTGACCACGACAAAACTACGCCATATTCTTTATAAACATTTTTTTCAAAGTATTCAAATGTAGGTAGAGATCAGGGTAGTGGAACCTATTAAGAAGTAAGGGAGTGTGTCTCGAGGGCAGAGCATTATCCCGTCTTTTTCTGTACTGCATGGGGAAATGAATCTTCGACAGGTCATCATCATTAACATCATCATCATCATCATCAAGTACTTGATAAAGCACTCGTCTCATAGCGTTTGAAAGAACAATACATACACATTTGACGATATATGAATGTGTAGAGAACGAGAGAGAGAGAGAGAGAATGAATGAATGAATGAATGAATAATCTTTATTTTTCAAGGGTAAAGAATTGGGCACGCAGAGAGAGAGAGAGAGAGAGAGAGAGAGAGAGAGAGAGGGCAAGTAATCATATCTGCCACATTCTGCTACCCAGCCAAGTTCTACTTAACCATTGTCTGAAATCGAGGACTTGAAATCTCGTCTGTTTATCTAGTCCCTGATAAGGCGACAGGTGCCAGCAAGGGTGCACTCTTCATGTACAGCCGCACTGTGTACTTTTGTACTGTGTATACTGTGTTTCTTTATCTGGCTTGTCTTCTGTTATGTGTAATGCGAGACACAATAAATCTAAAACAAAAAAACCAGTATTAACTTAACCGCACTTCGATAATTCAGCCGCAGAAATAAGTTGATGAGCTCATTAATATCGACAATTTTTACAAGCTAGATTCGATCTTGCTAATTAGTTTGACAAGCTGTATGGCTGCTAGAATATGAACAAAACACATAACTGTGTTTTCACTGAGAGGGAAATCTCGCCAACATTTTCTTTTTTCGAGGTATCCACGCCTCACTTCCTGAGCCTTATTTCGGCCAGTTTCTATCTGGCAATTAATCCATCTCTATTCATTTTGGTCTGTGACTCGATCTCGGATGTTGAGATTCTCGGTTCATTTAGATCGTCTCTTTATAATCTGTGTAAAGCGTGCATGTCTGTGACGCAGGTATTTACAGAAACTTTGATTTTATTGACAAATGCTAGAAAAATGTTTGGAAATACCTGCCCCAGACTCTCATCTATGTTGTTCCGGCATTTTCTTTGATGAAACTTCTTAGTTTACTTGGGATAAGTTGCTTCTGTTGTGTATTAACTTGTAACCTTTGCCATTCAACCGTAATGATTCCCAGTACCTGTGTGTAGAACAACTGCACTTCTTTCCCCGCGTTAGCGTCATGATGACCTAGACGGAGCAATAATGGATGGTATGTTACCTGGGAAACGAGCGAGGAAGTGGTCCGGGATATCGCTGAGATTATAAACACCACACTTATTGAAGCAGGCATCTAGCCTGCACAACGGAGTGTTTTCACTTCAAGAGACCAGCGTACTGCTACAGGCATGTATCACGATTAAAGTCATTCAAGCAAAATGGCGATTTTTAACATTGTTATGTGCAGTAAAGATAACATTAACATTCAGTCCGTATTGTTATGTGCAGTAAAGATAACATTAACATTCAGTTCGTATTGTTATGTGCAGTAAAGATAACATTAACATTCAGTCCGTATTGTTATGTGCGGCAGACAACATTAACATTCAGTCCGTTATTCTACGTTCTTTACATTATCATCACATCCCTCGTCCTCATTATGGATTATATAAGACATGCCGTCTGATATTTGATTTATTGTCATCAACTTCGCCATTTTTTTCAACATCACGGCCTTCTCTTTACATTCTCTTTCCGCATTCTTCAGTTTATCTTCTCCATTCTACCTGGTCTTGTGCCTCCCTGTCTATTTTTTTCCTGTGGTTTAGAGCAGTGGTTTCCAACAAGTGGTCACCGAACCACAAGTGGTCTTCGGAGCATTATCCCTCGGCTGTTTCTGGTCTTAAGCGCCACCTATGAATATAAACACTTAAGTGTTTATGACGTTGCCATCTGATATTCAAGACGGTGGTCTGTAACTTACGGTAGTTAAAAAGTGGTCCTTGGATGCCCACAAGTTGGGAACCACTGATTTGCATTTCTGTCTGGAAGACTGTTCTTCAAGTATCTCTGCATCTGCCATGTTTTCGTACTGAATAAGGAGTTCAGTCTATTGCTTCTCTATGTTCTCCCTTTTTGTACGAAAATGAATTGCCTATACATATTTACTATACGTCTGATATTCTATACTGTACTATTTCTGCATCTATGCCGACATTCTTCACAGAGTTACATACTCGTATGAGATCGCACTTTCTGTACAAATATAAAACGAGAAATCTTTGGCAGATGCAAATTTCTCTGGCCTGGTAAGAAACCTGGCCATTTTTATGCTGAAAGAAAACTCTAAACATTGAACTTGATCTTTACAAATCAATACAGAATGTTCTAGATCATCTTCAGTGTACGAGTCCCCAGGGTTCTAAGTATAGCTTCTGCGTGGATCTGATGTGAGCTGAGGTGTGACCCGTTCTTTGTTCTTCTCATCATTTGCATTTTTAACTGAACGTGATGGATGTATGTTTACAATCATTTTATCTTCTGTAGTGAAATAAATTATGTTCGTTGCTTTCATCAACAATTTATCCTCTCTCTTCCTGCCTGCTGGTGACACAATTCATGTTTCCTGCTGGTGACACAATTCATGTTTCCTGCTGGTGACACAATTCATGTTTCCTGCTGGTGACACAATTCATGTTTCCTGCTGGTGGCACAATTCATGTTTCCTGCTGGTGGCACAATTCATGTTTCCTGCTGGTGGCACAATTCATGTTTCCTGCTGGTGGCACAATTCATGTTTCCTGCTGGTGGCACAATTCATGTTTCCTGCTGGTGGCACAATTCATGTTTCCTGCCGGTGGCACAATTCATGTTTCCTGCTGGTGAAACAATTCATGTTCCCTGTTGGTGAAACAATTAATGTTCCCTGTTGGTGAAACAGTTCATGTTTCCCGTTGGTGACACATTTCATGTTCCCTGTTGGTGACAATTTTATCTGTGAGGCTTAGAGTAAAAAAATGCTGAACAAGAAAAAAATAAAACACCATGAAGACATACAATAGACAGTAGACAGTCTACGAACATGGATACATATAACAGACAGTAGACAGTCTACGAACATGGATACATATAACAGACAGTAGACAGTCTACGAACATGGATACATATAACAGACAGTAGTTATTCTAACAACATGGAGACATATAACAGACAGTAGTTATTCTAACAACATGGAGACATATAACAGACAGTAGTTATTCTAACAACATGGAGACATATAACAGACAGTAGTTATTCTAACAACATGGAGACATATAACAGACAGTAGTTATTCTAACAACATGGAGACATATAACAGACAGTAGTTATTCTAACAACATGGAGACATATCAGACAGTAGTTATTCTAACAACATGGAGACATATAACAGACAGTAGTTATTCTAACAACATGGAGACATATAACAGACAGTAGTTATTCTAACAACATGGAGACATATAACAGACAGTAGACAGTCTACGAACATGGATACATATAACAGACAGTAGTTATTCTAACAACGTGGAGACATACAACAGACAGTAGTCAATCTAACAACATGGAGACATATAACAGACAGTAGTCAATCTAACAACATGGAGACATATAACAGACAGTAGTTATTCTAACAACATGGAGACATATAACAGACAGTAGTTATTCTAACAACATGGAGACATATAACAGACAGTAGTTATTCTAACAACGTGGAGACATACAACAGACAGTAGTCAATCTAACAACATGGAGACATACAACAGACAGTAGTCAATCTAACAACATGGAGACATATAACAGACAGTAGTCAATCTAACAACATGGAGACATATAACAGACAGTAGTTATTCTAACAACATGGAGACATATAACAGACAGTAGTCAATCTAACAACATGGAGACATATAACAGACAGTAGTCAATCTAACAACATGGAGACATATAACAGACAGTAGTTATTCTAACAACATGGAGACATATAACAGACAGTAGTTATTCTAACAACATGGAGACATATAACAGACAGTAGTTATTCTAACAACATGGAGACATATAACAGACAGTAGTTATTCTAACAACATGGAGACATATAACAGACAGTAGTTATTCTAACAACATGGAGACATATAACAGACAGTAGTCAATCTAACAACATGGAGACATATAACAGACAGTAGTCAATCTAACAACATGGAGACATATAACAGACAGTAGACACTCTAACAACATGGAGACATATAACAGACAGTAGACACTCTAACAACATGGAGACATATAACAGACAGTAGACACTCTAACAACATGGAGACATATAACAGACAGTAGTTACCCTAAGAACATGGAGACATATAACAGACAGTAGTTATTCTAACAACATGGAGACATATAACAGACAGTAGTTACCCTAAGAACATGGAGACATATAACAGACAGTAGTTATTCTAACAACATGGAGACATATAACAGACAGTAGTTATTCTAACAACATGGAGACATATAACAGACAGTAGTCAATCTAACAACATGGAGACATATAACAGACAGCGGACACTCTAACAACGTAGAAATATATAACAGACAGTAAATACTATAATAACATGGAGACATATAACAGACAGTAGTTACCCTAAGAACATGGAGACATATAACAGACAGTAGTTATTCTAACAACATGGAGACATATAACAGACAGTAGTTACCCTAAGAACATGGAGACATATAACAGACAGTAGTTATTCTAACAACATGGAGACATATAACAGACAGTAGTTATTCTAACAACATGGAGACATATAACAGACAGTAGTCAATCTAACAACATGGAGACATATAACAGACAGCGGACACTCTAACAACGTAGAAATATATAACAGACAGTAAATACTATAATAACATGGAGATGTACACTTGAACAACTCCATTCTGAAATGACATAGATGAAACAAGCTACGGTTTTCAGGCACATAACAAGACATTACACACAAGCTTGTCTACGTAAACTTAAGGCTGCTCACACCGCCACTCTGTACAAGTCAGAGCGGCCTCCATACTCCAGATCACATCTTACAAGCCTGCACTCTCTACACAGATTTAAGAACCTAAACCTGCATTCTCTACACAAATTTAAGAACCTAAACATACACTCTCTAAATTAAGAACCTAAACCTACACTCGCTAACTTAAGAACCTAAACCTGCACTCTCTAACGTAAGAACCTAAACCTGCATTCTCTACACATGTTTAAGAGCCTAAACCTACACTCTCTAACTTAAGAACCTAAACCTACACTCTAACTTAAGAACCTAAACCTGCACTCTCTACCAGAAGAGCCTAAACCTGCATTCTCTACACAGATTTAAGAACCTAAACCTGCACTTTCTAACTTAAGAACCTAAACCTGCACTCCCTAACTTAAGAACCTAAGCCTGCACTCTCTAACTTAAGAACGTAAACCTGCACCCTCTAACTTAAGAATGTAAACCATCACTAATTACACATGACTTATGAACTGAAAGTGATTTTTTCTCTCTTGAATTTATCCTCATTTTAGAAAGTTGCTTGGAGTTTATGCTTTGTGTGTGGTGGGAGAGGGTGGTTCCTCTATGTCTTGTGTGCAGATAAATGAACAAACAAAAGGCTTACGAGACTTAAATCAGGAGTCGGCATAATATTTTCAGAATCAGGTCACGTCAGTCAAGTAAATATGAATGTGTGACGAAGCGTGACAAAAGCAAACAGTTTGTACATAAAATGACACATTATTAAACTCATATATTCACGTTACAATTCTGACATTTTACAGTCAGTTTGTAAATAAGATTAGAAAGATTATTTTATTTTCGAAGTAAAATTATACCAAACTGCTTTTCTAAACTAGCATTATTGACGTCAAAGTTTGTTAAACTCAGCAGACAAGATTCATTCGTGACACGACTTTTTTTTAAAAAACCGTATTTGAAATGTCGGAAACATCGTAAATGTTCTCAGATTCGTAAGCATATTATAAGCAAGTGATTATTGATTGAAAATATTCGCACACATTGTTAATGTTCTCAAATTTGTAATCATATTATAGGTAATCCTGTCATGCCTTAGAGGCAAATAGGTATATGGCCTTAGTGCCCATATTTTCCTCCACCTGCCAGCACACTAGAGGGTGATATGGTCAATGTCACGCCTGGCCGCCTCCAGAAGAAGTCGGGTACCCATTTCTATAGCTGGGTGACTGGGGTGCCTCCGATCGGATTCGACCCCCCCCCCCACCTTCGCCATGAGAGACCAGTGCACTAACTACTTCGCCACTCAGACACCAAGCATATTATAAACAAGTAATTACTGACTGAAAATATTCACACACATTGTAAATGTTCTTACATTTGTAAGCATATTATACGCAAGTGATTATTGATTGAAAATATTCACACACACTCACACGTTGAAATAAAGTATTATGTAGTTTTGATGGAAGATACGCAAGACCATAAACGATGACATGAGGGTGGTGGAGGGTAAGAAAAGTGTCTGGCGGTTTAGAATCTCCGGGCCTAAAATTCCATCCATGCCTCAATTGTCTTTCCCTGACAGTCTGAGAATTTCTAATGTTGACTGGGGCGATCTGCTGGAGCTTCATGCTGTGTACGATAGCCAGACTGAAATGAAAGGAGGGAGGAACATGTTCCAGGTTGAGGGACTCAAGCTGGGAAGCAAAACGAATTTTTAATTATTATTTGTTAGAAAAGGAAACATGAATTAGATGCTGCTCCCGTCCGTGAATGGCAGGTTGGTCACGTTTCAAGCTGGCGTGGGGCGGGAGATTTGTGTAGGTAGTTCAAACAAATGATGTATAGACAAGAAAACTGAGCACATCTATCTATCTATCTATCTATCTATCTATCTATCTATCTATCTATCTATCTATCTATCTATCTATCTATCTATCTATCTATCTATCTATCTATCTGTCTGTCTGTCTATCTGTCTGTCTGTCTATCTATCTATCTATCTATCTATCTATCTATCTATCTATCTATCTATCTATCTATCTATCTATCTATCACTTTCTTTCTCTCTGTCTGTCTCTGTGTCTGTCTGTCTCTGTGTCTGTCTGTCTCTGTGTCTGTCTTAAGCACACCGTGTTTAACAATTATTGTAAAATGTAAGTCACTCCTCCCTCATTGTCCTGGGCGTTCCAACAAGGGTCTTGGCATTTTGTGGGCTTTTATTTTATTCTGCTTTACTGCCTTAGTAAGCCCTTCTCTCTCTCTCTACAAGTCGTCACCCTAAATAGTAGGTCCTCGTCTCAGTGCACAGCGTCACTCTAATGAGTAGATCTTCTTCTCAGAGATCTTCACCCTGAGTAGTAGGTCCTCGTCTCAAAGCAGGTCGTCACTCATTAATTAGCAGGTCCCCACTGAAGTATTCAGGTTGCCACCCTAATCAACAGACTTTCACCGCAGTGCACGGCTGACTATAAAAGTTGTCACACCAGTCTGTAAGTTGTAAACAGAAGTACCAGGTAGCTGGGAGTTAAACTGTCTTATAGAATCTCTGAAGAAGAAGAAGAAGAAGAAGAAGAAGAAGAAGAAGAAGAAGAAGGTTGGAAATAGTTGTCTACCAGCAGACACTCCACCTTAGCATCTTCTCCACGCTGTATCAAAGAACGTCAACAATAATGGCTACAGCGACTAGATCGCACTGTTTTATGCTTGTGATGTTTGTTTCAGTCTTGCCTGGGAAGAAAAATGTCTGTAGTGATGCCAAGACTGATGAAAGCCTTACTCGAATCGTTCAAATCCTCGCTGACAATACAAACGAGGTGGGAGGTTGGCGTGGCGGATAATACTTAGAAGTCGAGCTCTGCAGCTTCTAGAAGGGAGTCCCATCTCCCAAAGAAAGCCCCATCAGAAAGTGTGGAAAAGAGGAAACGACACTTGCTATCATCGTCAACAACTGCAGCCGCCATCATTTATTTGCAGACTAGCAGAGCATCAGGTTCCACTTTATTCAGAACAAAATCTCCTCCTGTATATCATCATTGCCAAAGTTTTTACACCCAAGCTTTAGTCTAAAGAGATCGTAGTTTCAGATATCACATTTCTTCTGCAGCAAAATGTGGGCTAACAAGGACAGCAGATGTTTCTCCATTACTTTTGTTAAGACGTAACAAGAAACGCGACATCTTCACTGCGACATTATGTTTCATGTCATAACGCCCTGTCTCTTGTGTTGAACTTGTCAAGTGGGCTGAAATGTTCAGGTGTGCCCCGGACAGCAGAACTGCTTGTATGCTTAACGTTTTCTTCACAGATAGATCCCTCCTCCTACCCATGGACTGGCATCATTTGTCCAGAGTTCGTAGCCAACAATACGCTACCAAACCTCACCTTGACTGGCCACAAGGGCAGGTTTAGACGTCCTGAAGGGAGGGTGGGGAGGTTCTCGAGAAGCTTACAGCTTGGCTTCAGTCCAAAACTTGATGGCGAGTCACTCCTTATCCGGCACCTTGCGTGTTGTTTTATGTCGCTACAGAGTGGATTGCGGCCTATAGTTCCATGTTAGGAGCACCAGAAGAGCAAATCCTTTAGTTTTCCAGCACTTGCACAGACTACAAGTCTTTGATGTTCATCGTTCCTTTGTCCACCAATGGCGGACTAACTACCACTTGGGCCCCTAGATTAAACTTAGTAAGGGCTCCTAGATTAAACTTAGTAAGGGTCCATAGATTAAACTTAATAAGGGCTCCTAGATTAAACTTAGTAAGGGCTCCTAGACTGAACTTAGTAAGGGTTCCTAGATTAAAGATTAAACTTAGTAAAGGCTCCTAGACTGAACTTAGTAAGGGTTCCTAGATTAAACTTAGTAAGGGTTCCTCTAGTAATGGTCCATAGATTAAACTTAATAAGGGTCCATAGATTAAACTTAGTAAGGGTTCCTCTATTAAACTTAGTAAGGGTTCCTCTATTAAACTTAATAAGGGTTCATAGATTAAATTTAGTAAGGGTTCCTAGATTAAACTTAGTAAGGGTCCATAGATTAGACTTAGTAATGGCTTCTAGATTAAACTTAGTAAGGGTCCATAGATTAAACTTAGTAATGGCTTCTAGATTAAACTTAGTAAGGGTCCATAGATTAAACTTAGTAATGGCTTCTAGATTAAACTTAGTAAGGGTCCATAGATTAAACTTGGCAAGACCTCCTAGTTTAAGCTTAGTAAGGGTTCATAGATTAAACTTAGTAAGGGCTCCTGGATTAAACTTATTAAGGGTCCATAGATTAAACTTATTAAGGGCCCCTCCCACCTATACCATTCATCTTCTGATATAAAATTCATGCAAAAGTAATTTGTATTTGCATAATTTTTTCTCATGACACATGGCTCTTCCCCCTCCCCCACCCTACTAGGCCCCTAGACTAGGCCCCTAGGCTAGGCCCCTAAAGGATAATCCGCCACTGGTTATCACTACTTTAACTTGTCATCAGTACTAAAGTGAAGAATGCTGTAACCAGATGTAAAGTTAACCTAATTGTCAGCCGGCACTGACTGGCATAAGACGATTTTGCCATTTGTCATTTTAACATAAAAACAAACCAACAAAAAAAAAACTGGTTATGTCAGCAAACCATAATGGCCAAGAAATGAAGCAGTTTTGGATTACAATATTCCGAATGTAACATCCTTACAAACACCTTGATTGACACGGTCTATTTAGTGTTAAAATGTCTGATAGTGTCATCTAGTTCAGTCAAAGGTTTTGAACTATCACCTAGTTCAGTCAAAGGTTTTGAAATAGGTTTTTACATGTGCGTAAAAAAATACGTTTCGTTTGTACGCGACGAGTTGTAGTGTATAACCGATCGCCGACAAGATTAGGTTGACACAAGAGTGACAGGTGATTGGGTGGCTTCTCACTACACACAGCACACATCTAAGTGTGTCAGCACGTACACACATACATATACGCTGAGCCATTTAGCAAATGTACACTACATACGACATCGCTAAATTTAGCACCGCGATATTCTTTTCACTTACGTCAGCAGGCGACCTGTTTTTGCTAAGCTTGTTTCAAAGTTGCTTTCAGGTGATATGTAAGACCTACGTCAGCAAAATGTGATTACTGAATCTATTCAATTCGCTTTTATCTTGACAGGGGCATATTGAGCGACAATTAGGCTGGGTTATGCTGCTCTGCTGGTGCTAACTTAAGTTAGATCGATGATAGTTATACATTGTCCAGGAGATTTCCAACACGGTAGAGCGATAGCGGACAAAAATGTCTGAGCTTAACACACTTAAAACCCAGGTCCATATGTTCTATCTTGACCTCGATCTCCTTGCTGCTCTATTCTAGGTTGATTTATATATGTATATATACACGTTTAGCAAAAACAAATGTCCCCATTTAATATATACATTCCTACCGTACCGATTGTAACAGCACTAATTAATAAAAAAAACTTACAACACAAAAAAGTGTTAAGTGTTATCCTTACGTCAGGAATACACGCAGCAAAGTAATGAGGAGTTATATCTATCTATCTATCCCATCATCACTTTGCTCGTCTTTCCTTTACTGTTGCTGCCGTGAAGATTTGCAATTTTTTGATTATTTGTTTAGGGTCTGACAGACTGCCATATTTGTCTACTATGTAATGACTGACAGACTGCCATATTTGTCTACTATGTAATGACTGACAGACTGCCATATTTGTCTACTATGTAATGACTGACAGAGTGCCATATTTGTCTACTATGTAATGACTGACAGACTGCCATATTTGTCTACAATGTAATGACTGACAGACTGCCATATTTGTCTACTATGTAATGACTGACAGACTGCCATATTTGTCTACTATGTAATGACTGACAGAGTGCCATATTTGTCTACTATGTAATGACTGACAGACTGCCATATTTGTCTACTATGTAATGACTGACAGACTGCCATATTTGTCTACTATGTAATGACTGACAGACTGCCATATTTGTCTACTATGTAATGACTGACAGACTGCCATATTTGTCTACTATGTAATGACTGACAGACTGCCATATTTGTCTACTATGTAATGACTGACAGACTGTCATATTTGTCTACTATCTAATGACTGACAGACTGCCATATTTGTCTACTATCTAATGTCGTCATACTTGATCTTCTGATACACCAGTCTTGTTCTGAAGCGTCATCTGTTTCCAGCTGCTTCAATAACGGCGTTGATTAGCTTCGCATGTGCTTGCTCTGATCTGATTGTGATGAGAACCATTTCGTCCATGATCTTTCTCTGCATAAAATAACCAATGATATTCTGTGGGTACAATCTTTTCTTGGGTTTATCAGATCTCTCTTGCGGATTGTTTTTCTCAAGCGTTCCAGCTCGCTTCTGCTGAGTTGGCCATTGCTTCCTTCCAGGACCAAAGTCTGGTGTACTCAGACACTTTGTGTAAATATGGCGTTTGCAAGCTACCATGTATTCTCGGAACTTGGATGTCCAGCTGTTTTTAAATACCTGTTCAATTTCTGGTCTTATATTTAAGCAGACATTTTTACCTTTACTGGATCACGCAGTCTCCGTATGTCTGGTCCGTGTAGTATTGTCTTATCTGGTTCATGTAATGTCATCTTATCTAGTCCGTGTAGTGTCATCTTATCTAGTCCGTGTAGTGTCATCTTATCTAGTCCGTGTAGTGTCATCTTATCTAGTCCGTGTAGTATCATCTTATCTAGTTCGTGTAGTATCATCTTATCTAGTTCGTGTGGTATCATCTTATCTAGTTCGTGTAGTGTCATCTTATCTAGTTCGTGTAGTATCATCTTATCTAGTTCGTGTAGTGTCATCTTATCTAGTCCGTGTAGTGTCATCTTATCTAGTTCGTGTATTGTCATCTTATCTAGTTCGTGTAGTGTCATCTTATCTAGTCCGTGTAGTGTCATCTTATCTAGTCCGTGTAGTGTCATCTTATCTAGTCCGTGTAGTGTCATCTTATCTAGTCCGTGTAGTGTCATCTTATCTAGTTCGTGTGGCATCATCTTATCTAGTCCATGTGGTATCATCTTATCTAGTCCATGTGGCATCATCTTATCTAGTCCGTGTGGTATCATCTTGTCTGGTCCGTGTAGAGTATTCTTATCTGGATCTTGCATGGACTTTGTCTGACCTCATGCACATTCACGGTGCCCAGTTCCTTATTATTATTTTTTAAATAAATTATTTTTTTAAATAAATGCCGTGCCGTGCGGTGCCGAACAGCGTTGGCGATCATGCTACTCCATCTTGTGTGGTCCTTGGTGTTTTCAATGAATTCAAGTGCTTTTCTTTGGCCATGCCACTTGGTCAGTTCACTGTTGGCTGCGGCCCAGTACCCGGGTAAAACAGGACACGCATCCTCTTACGAGGTTAAGAATGTTCTTATACAAGAAGAAACTGAAATGCAAAAATGAACCAGATCCAATACACCAACTACAAAGACATCAGCAAACCATCCTCTTTCACCTTAGGACAGGCCACTGCAGACTACTGAGCCACCTGCATCAAATCAAAATGTCTCACACAGATGAGTGTCCATGTGGCAGTGGAGCCCGACTCCAGAACATATCCTACAAGAGTGCTTAAACCATGCAGACATGAGGCGTGAGACATGGCCAGAGGACACAAGCTTGGGGCAAAAGCTTTGAGGCTCCTATCAGGATCTGAAGAGGACTGCGGGCTTTGCCATGTCGACAAGGATCAGGATCTGAAGTGACCAACAACCTCGAACGCAGAAGAAAAAGGTCAGTCCACTGAGATATGTTCTATTGACATTCCTGTCTTCTATTTTTTTTTCCTTTTAATTTTCCAGTTATCACTAAGTTCTCCATCTTCTATCTTCTCATGACATGTCCTAGTTCTCCATCTTCTATCTTCTCATGACATGTCCTAGTTTTCCAACTTGTGTCTTCTCATGACATGTCCTAGTTCTCCATCTTCTATCTTCTCATGACATGTCCTAGTTCTCCATCTTCTATCTTCTCATGACATGTCCTAGTTCTCCATCTTCTATCTTCTCATGACATGTCCTAGTTCTCCATCTTCTATCTTCTCATGACATGTCCAAGAAATTTTGATTGTCTTGTATCTTATCATTTTAAATAGTTTTCGTTCCTTCGAATCTTCTTTGAGGAAATATTTATTTATTTATATATTTTTTCTTTCTGTCCAGGTTATTTGTTACATCTTTCACTACATCCACATCTCTGTTGCTCAGTTCATGCGCCATCAGTTTGACTGTTTTTTAACTGTCAGTTTCGGTGACTGTCATTTAACTGTCAGTTTCGGTGACTGTCATTTAACTGTCAGTTTCGGTGACTAATAAACAGGGTCTGGCATAAAACATGGCTGGATTAACTGACGTAGTGCGCAGAAACTGAATACGTGTTTAAAAAAACCATGACGTCAGAGATGAAGCAGACAAACGGTCATTTTAAACAATAGCTTCTTGGTAAACACAACATCGCGCATTCACCGTTGGAACTTATTTTAAAAGTGGAGAATCGTCTATTACTGTACAACGGAAGTTTCGTCGCCATTTTGAGTTGCATCCCCGTGATAATGTTCCCAATCGGAGGACAAAACAATGTTGAGGTGGGTCAAAACTGGTCGTCCAAGAACTCAACAGACATCTGAACGAATTCAAGAAGTCCGCAACGCATTGCTGAGTAGCCCTCGGTGATCAGCTGTTAGGAACGCTTTGGCAAATGGCATCCTCTTACTGTTAATAGTGATCTTTATGTGCAGATGCTAACTGAATACCTCATTCCAGACTTGGCCAATAGAAATAAGAGGCTAATAAGGTTTCAAAAGATGGAGCAACTGCCCACACAGCCCGTCAGTCCATGGCCATGCTGCGATGTGCATTTCCATGTCGCCTTATTTCCAGATTTGGGGATATTCATTGGCTGGCAAGGTCACCGGATTTATCGGCCGCAGACTTCTTTTTGTGGGGGTATCTCAGAAACACGGTGTATGCTAGTCGACCACAGTCAGTTGCAGACCTAAAAGATCGAATTCGACACTACTTTCAAAATATCCCTTTGAACATGTTAAATGGTGTTATGCAGGAATTTTCCAGACGCCTGGCTGAATGTATCAAATGTAATGGCGGTCATCTAACCGGCGTAATTTTCAAAACCTAAATATAATTGTCAGGAATAATAAAAAATACCCACTTTTCTGAGTTTCATTTCATTTTTTTTTAAAACCAAAAACATGTATAGCGCTTATTTATTTTCTAGTTTAAAAATCCAGCTACGCTTTATGCCGGACAGTATAATTGTCAGCTTCTGTGACTGTCATTTAACTGTCAGCTTCTGTGACTGTCATTTAACTGTCAGCTTCTGTGACTGTCATTTAACTGTCAGCTTCTGTGACTGTCATTTAACTGTCAGCTTCTGTGACTGTCATTTAACTGTCAGCTTCTGTGACTGTCATTTAACTGTCAGCTTCTGTGACTGTCATTTAACTGTCAGCTTCTGTGACTGTTATTTAACTGTCAGCTTCTGTGACTGTCATATATCTGTCAGCTTTTGTGACAGTCATATAACTGTCAGCTTCTGTGACTGTCATATATCTGTCAGCTTCTGTGACTGTCATATAACTGTCAGATTCTAAGACTGTCATATAACTGTCAGCTTCTATTACTGTCATATATCTGTCAGCTTCTGTGACTGTCATATAACTGTCAGCTTCTGTGACTGTCATATAACTGTCAGCTTTTGTGACTGTCATATAACTGTCAGCTTCTGTGACTGTCGTATAACTGTCAGATTCTAAGACTGTCATATAACTGTCAGCTTCTGTGACTGGTGAAATGTCACTATGGCACACTGTTACTTCATCGTAAACTTTTCTGGGCTTTTCCCACTGTAACGAAAGTCTCATTGTAGGCTCTCTTCTACTAGAGGCTCGTCAGGAGCATAACCCCTAAGCCATTGCCCCACGCCAGTTCAGAAGAATAAAACTCTAAGCCCTTGTCACCGAAGGCAGAAGCATAAATCTCTAAGCCCTTGTCACCGAAGACAGAAGCATAAATCTCTAAGCCCTTGTCACCGAAGGCAGAAGCATACATCTCTAAGCCCTTGTCACCGAAGACAGAAGCATAAAACTTTAAGCCCTTGTCCCCTAGGGTAAAAGCATAAAACTCTAAGCCCTTGTCACCGAAGGCAGAAGCATAAAACTCTAAGCAAGAACTATCTCACCAGGGACATAAAGTTCTAAGTCTGTGCCCCTGAAGACAAGAACTATCTCACCAGGGACATAAAGTTCTAAGTCTGTGCCTCCGAAGACAAGAACTATCTCACCAGGAACATACAACTCTAAGCTTGCGCCTCTGAGAGCAAGAACTATCTCACTAGAAACATAAAACTCTAAGCTTAAGCCTCTGATGGCAAGAACTATAAACAGAAAATCCCAGAATTCCCTAGTTTTATTTATTTTATTGGCACAGATGGGGAGGATGCTCATGAAAAACAATTTTAAAATCTGTAGAAAAATTGAGGAAAACAAACGAAACAAATGAAAGAATGAAACCGGGTAAACGATTAGAAAAAAAAAAAATGGTTGCGATGTAAAGCGCACTGTACATGTAAGCCCAATCACTTGGCTAAAGTTCATCACTATTTTCTGGAAAGTACAAAGCAATAATCTGTGCAGTAAACCTGACATGATCAACTAATAACGCTAGTTGGCTGTGCGCCATCTTATTTGCATTATGAGCTTAGCTAGCTAATGGTAAAGCTGTCATATTTTTGGCTGTAATAAGATGATGGTATCATGTCGGTGGCTTCCAGTGCATTTGCTGATGTAATCACGCCGCCATAGTTCCATATACAAACAAAATTGAATATAATAGTGGCATACAAAAACAGTACGTAATGGTTGTATTTAGCATAAAATTCCAGCGTTTTTATAAATCCTTCTTTACTGATTGGTGGAGGGAATGTTCTCGTCTAGAAGGCGTAGCATACAGGATCCACTGTGCCCAGTCCTACATTCTATGAGTTTTTATGGCGCTGTGCACTATATTTTCGTATATAAAGAAAAAAATGGGCAATAAAGAGGGCTTTACTTCAGCGGTTCTCAAACATTTCTTTCTGCAATATTTTTTTTTTACGAGTTAGACATGTGGTGGTTTAGAAATTCCATTTGATTTGCTACTGTATTTAAGATTATAAGTGTTAATTATGATAACATGACAATGAAGTTTCCTGCCAGTATAAAATAGTAAACTATATCACATGTGGTTGTAAAACTCACCTTCGTGTGGGTCGCCCGGGAGAGCCACAGGAGAGTCGGATTCAGAGTTCTAAGACAGTTGACGGTCAGGGCTCTTCCTGGTCGTCCTCCCACATCCCTCGAGATGGCTATTTTTAGAATATGTGTCGTACCTGTCTTTGCTATCTCGTCTTACTTAATCACAGACCTCGCCCTGTCTTTGCTATCTCGTCTTACTTAATCACAGACCTCGCCCTGTCTTTGCTATCTAGTCTTACTTAATCATGTATCTCGTCCTGTCTTTGTTATCTAGTCTTACTTAATCATGTATCTCGTCCTGTCTTTGTTATCTAGTCTTACTTAATCATGTATCTCGTCCTGTCTTTGTTATCTAGTCTTACTTAATCATGTATCTCGTCCTGTCTTTGTTATCTAGTCTTACTTAATCATGTATCTCGTCCTGTCTTTGTTATCTAGTCTTACTTAATCATGTATCTCGTCCTGTCTTTGTTATCTAGTCTTACTTAATCATGTATCTCGTCCTGTCTTTGTTATCTAGTCTTACTTAATCATGTATCTCGTCCTGTCTTTGTTATCTAGTCTTACTTAATCATGTATCTCGTCCTGTCTTTGTTATCTAGTCTTACTTAATCATGTATCTCGTCCTGTCTTTGTTATCTAGTCTTACTTAATCATGTATCTCGTCCTGTCTTTGTTATCTAGTCTTACTTAATCATGTATCTCGTCCTGTCTTTGTTATCTAGTCTTACTTAATCATGTATCTCGTCCTGTCTTTGTTATCTAGTCTTACTTAATCATGTATCTCGTCCTGTCTTTGTTATCTAGTCTCACTTAATCACGGACCTCGCCCTGTCTTTGCTGTCTAGACTTACGTAATCACGGACTTCGCTCTGTCTTTGCTGTTTAATGGTTAAGACTTTGCTCTCGTCGTTAGCATATAGTGGTTAAGATCTCGCCCTGACTTTGCTATGTAATCGCTAAGAGCTCGCGCAGTCTTTAATATCTAATCGTTAAGACCTCATCTGTCTTTGCTAGGTAATTGTTAGGACCTAGCTATATCTTTGCTAGGTAATTGTTAGGACCTAGCTATATCTTTGCTAGGTAATTGTTAGGACCTAGCTATATCTTTGCTAGGTAATTGTTAGGACCTAGCTATATCTTTGCTAGGTAATTGTTAGGACCTAGCTATATCTTTGCTAGGTAATTGTTAGGACCTAGCTATATCTTTGCTAGGTAATTGTTAGGACCTAGCTATATCTTTGCTAGGTAATTGTTAGGACCTAGCTATATCTTTGCTAGGTAATTGTTAGGACCTAGCTATATCTTTGCTAGGTAATTGTTAGGACCTAGCTATATCTTTGCTAGGTAATTGTTAGGACGGCGTCGTGTATTTAGTAGCTAATCGAGAGCAGTTTATGCAACATGGTCATTGCACCCCCCACCCCCCCGTACCAGTTCTCCAGCCAGAGCACAAAAGACATTTGGTTATAAAGAGTTTTGTTCCATCACCTGTTGTACACGAGGGCATAGCTCACAGACTGAGAACCTCTGAAATCAATGATTTAAAGTCTGGGGTTAGCGGGCCGGGGAACAAGATTTATGACTGACATTGAAAGTTAATTTCTTTTACAAGATGACCTCTTCTTGAATCAGTTGTCCCTGGTGTCGGGTTGCTTTCACGTGACTGTCTTTCTGAGCTGCTGTTTGTTGAATTATCGTATTATCCAGCCTCCTCTCTCCTAGCTGTCCTCGATCTTTTTGTCCTGTTGCTTGCACATTTTCTGTTGTGTTTTATCATGGAAACGCTTCTCTTTTGGTTGTCCGTGGTCTTTTCTTATAATCAGTTTTCTGTTTTGTTTCATTATCTAGCCTCTTCCCTCTTGGCTGCCCATGATCTGTCTGAAACATTTACTTTTCTACTAGACTATGAAGATACTGAAATTGAGACTAGTAGCAAGAGCCAAGAAGCAGCCTTTTCTTGTCTGGGTCCACCACCTTGGTGAGCATACTGACCCTCTGTGGTCAAGCTGAAGTAATTTATCAGCCTGGGACCCCGGCAGAAGGAGTGGCCCGTAACTTGACCAACTCCTTGTTGCCTGCCTTGTTGGTTGTCATCAAGTTCAGCTCTTCATCTTGTAGTCCAAGGATGCAGGTAAACTTCCATACAAACTTATCTAAAATTGTAATATCTACAAATAGCTCCCCTCTCCCTCTCTCTTTAAATCCAGGCTTGAATGTAACTTCTTTATCCGTAACTTTCTTTAAGTAAACAGTCAAGTTGTCATGTGTCCTTCAACCACTTTTCGCGTGACCTTTCTTCACGGACTTGTCGTACCTGAACTGGAGAATGTTTCTTGTCTTGATTTTCATCAATATCCTTATCATCTACTAACTAGTTTCTCTTTCACATGATCTCTTTCTCTCTGTTTCTCTTTCTCTTTATCTCTTTCTACCTCAGTTTCTTTTTCTCTTTCTCTTTCGTTTTCTCTTTCTCTTTATCTCTTTCTACCTCAGTTTCTCTTTCTCTTTATCTCTTTCTCTCTCATTTTCTCTTTCTTCTTATCTCTTTGTCTCTCAGTTTCTCTTTCTTCTCATATCTTTCTCTCTCATTTTCTTTTTCTCTTCATTTCTTTCTCTTTCAGTTTTTCTTTCCTCTTATCTATTTCTCTTTCAGTTTCTCTTTCTTCTTATCTCTTTCTCTCTCAGTTTCTCTTTCTCCTGATCTTTTTCTTCCTCAGTTTCTCTTTCTTCTCATCTCTTTCTCTCTCAGTTTCTCTTTCTTCTGATCTCTTTCTCTTTCAGTTTCTCTTTCTTCTTATCTCTTTCTCTCCCAGTTTCTCTTTCTTCTGATCTCTTTCTCTCTCAGTTTCTCTTTCTTCTTATCTCTTTCTCCCTCTTTCTTCTTCTTCCTCAGTTTCTCTTTCTTCTGATCTCTTTCTCTCCCAGTTTCTCTTTCTTCTGATCTATTTCTCCCTCAGTTTCTCTTTCATCTGATCTCTTTCTCTGTCAGTTTCTCTTTCTTCTGATCTCTTTCTCTCCCAGGTTCTCTTTCTTCTGATCTCTTTCTCTCTCAGTTTCTCTTTCTTCTGATCTCTTTCTCTCCCGGTTACTCTTTCTTCTTATCTCTTTATCTTTCTTCTGATCTCTTTCTCTCCCAGTTTCTCTTTCTTCTGATCTCTTTCTCTCTCAGTTTCTCTTTCTTCTTATCTCTTTCTCCCTCTTTCTTCTTCTCCCTCAGTTTCTCTTTCTTCTTATCTTTTTCTCTCCCAGTTTCTCTTTCTTCTGATCTATTTCTCCCTCAGTTTCTCTTTCATCTGATCTCTTTCTCTGTCAGTTTCTCTTTCTTCTGATCTCTTTCTCTCCCAGGTTCTCTTTCTTCTGATCTCTTTCTCTCTCAGTTTCTCTTTCTTCTGATCTCTTTCTCTCCCGGTTACTCTTTCTTCTTATCTCTTTATCTTTCTTCTGATCTCTTTCTCTCCCAGTTTCTCTTTCTTCTGATCTCTTTCTCTCTCAGTTTCTCTTTCTTCTTATCTCTTTCTCCCTCTTTCTTCTTCTCCCTCAGTTTCTCTTTCTTCTTATCTTTTTCTCTCTATTTCTTTTTCTTGGTATTTCTTTTTTTTTTCTCTCCCAGTAATAAGTAAGAATGCTGAAACACGCTGCTCGCCACTTATATTGAATTTATTTGTATGCAGAAAATGTATCATGCCGGTTCACAAAGAGTTCACGTGAACACTGAAGGTGAAGGAAGTGTCTTACATTCACTGTCTCACCTTCTTCGATAACAGATAAACTTTGGTGAACTATCAAACAACAGTGTCTGTGCTGCTTCTGCTGTTTGTTAACAAAATGCGACGCTGAGACGTGACCCGTATCTTTGAAGATCTTGTCTGACTTTTCTTTTGGTGCTCATGGCTAACGTGTCAGGTCCAGTCGTGATCTTCGTGGTAGTGGAGCCTGTATCACTCCATTCCTATCTGTCTAGTTCTTTCAGCTGTTCTGTTCCTATCTGTCTATTTCTTTCAGCTGTTCTGTTCCTATCTGTCTAGTTCTTTCATCTGTTCTGTTCTTATCTGTCTAGTTCTTTCATCTGTTCTGTTCCTATCTGTCTAGTTCTTTCAGCTGTTCTGTTCTTATCTGTCTAGTTCTTTCATCTGTTCTGTTCCTATCTGTCTAGTTCTTTCAGCTGTTCTGTTCCTATCTGTCTAGTTCTTTCATCTGTTCTGTTCCTATCTGTCTAGTTCTTTCAGCTGTTCTGTTCTTATCTGTCTAGTTCTTTCAGCTGTTCTGTTCCTATCTGTCTAGTTCTTTCATCTGTTCTGTTCCTATCTGTCTAGTTCTTTCATCTGTTCTGTTCCTATCTGTCTAGTTCTTTCAGCTGTTCTGTTCTTATCTGTCTAGTTCTTTCATCTGTTCTGTTCTTATCTGTCTAGTTCTTTCAGCTGTTCTGTTCCTATTTGTCTAGTTCTTTCAGCTGTTCTGTTCCTATTTGTCTAGTTCTTTCAGCTGTTCTGTTCCTATCTGTTTAGTTATTTCAGCTGTTCTGTTCCTATCTGTCTATTTCTTTCAGCTGTTCTGTTCCTATCTGTCTATTTCTTTCAGCTGTTCTGGTCCTATCTGTCTATTTCTTTCAGCTGTTCTGTTCCTGCCTGTCTTCATGTAAAGTAAAATCAAGCTATTTATATCTCTGAAAGTCCTACTGGTAGTTACTAATGATAGACGGCAGTTGTGCTGATCTAAGTAGTCTGCAGACAAGGGTCTTGGAGCTCTGGGGTCTCCTTAAGAACCTCTGCCAGAGATTGCTGCAAGAAATCGTGTTTCTAGGGAGTGCTTCAAAGCGGTATGAGGTCATGGCCGGCTGTGTCTTGCCTGTCCCTGGGGTTAGTGCACGATGGTCCCTGGGGTTAGTGCACGATGGTCCCTGGGGTCAGTGCACGATGGTCCCCGGGGTCAGTGCACGATGGTCTCTGGGGTCAGTGCACGATGTGTCAGTCCAGGCTATGAAGTCTGCATTAATTCTGGGCATAAAATAGCCGGATTGATATATTTATTTTATATATTATATATTTATTTATGATTTGGAGTCGGACAGCAGAAAAGCCAGAGTCGGAATTAAAGTTGACAAAAAAATATCATCTATGAAGGAGTCGAAAGAAGAGTCGTAGTCGAACCTTGGCATATCATCTCCACAGCTTTTGTGTCAACAGCAACAACAACAACAACAACAACAAAGCAATGGTATTACATGAATGAATAATGAATGACATGCAGCAAAACCATGCCCGCTGTCTTGTTTATACACTCGATATGCACAGTCTATCCTGATTCCAGGGGCTCCACAGTTTTAGAACCACCACTTTCTCAGCACAGGGAATTTATGTAACGTTCGTACTGGGAGATGATTCACCTGTGTACACGCTGTACCACAACGACCTCGTGTAAGCGTGTAGTCCCTTTACTTCTTCTTCTTCACAGGGTAAGAGGAAGGTGTACAGAAAGCAGATAGTCGAACTTTTGGTGGCTAAACAGCCCTCAGAAACTTAACATGTCGTACGTGGTTTCGTGCTGAATGTTGACAAACCTAACTGGAATTGACTTAACGGCGTGGATTGTTAACACAAAACTTTCGTCCAGTGCCGACCAAGGACAATAACATGCAGGAAACAACGGGGCTTGTAACAGAGAACATTGTTGCGTGTTCAGCTTTGAGGAATTTCATTTTACATGCAACAGAAAGAAACAGTAAGAAAATGATTGTGAATTGAAGCATGGACTACGCTGGGAAGTGATAGAAAGAAACATAGTTAGAAAATGATTGTGAATCGAAGAATGGACTACTGTGGGAGGAGCAGCTTTCTAACCTAGACTACAACTCTAGACTACAGCTCTAGACTACAGCTCTAGACTACAGCTCTAGACTGCAGCTCTAGACTACAACTCTAGACTACAGCTCTAGACTACAGCCAACTCCGCTAGCTCTTGCTCCACTTCGTATCCACTAAAGTTGTAGAAATGGCGACGGCACCAAATAACCTCCCCCCCCCCCCCCCCCCCCCCCCCCGCTGCGGCTGGTTTTAGTTCCAGGTCCGGTCTCATAAATCAAGATCCCGGCTATATTTATATTTTAATCATCTTGTCAATCTATTACCATCTGTTAGGCCAGTCAAGCCACTTAACAAAAATACCATCTCACACAAGCTTTGACAAGCAATAAGAACTACAGTACGTCAACAGATGGCGCAACTTGTCAGATGTGGTCGTATGAATTGTCGTCGTGCTGTACTTCACGTACGGGCGACAATGATCGACTTGAACACGACTTGAGTGAGTGGTTTTAATTCACCTCAGACATGCACTGCCACACGTACGAGGAAGTCGAGGATGTGTGCGATGTGTGTCGGACGAATGTGGAGCTGGACTGGGGCGAATGGTGTGTCGAAGGTTTGAGAGGTTGGAGAAGGAAGATTTACGATAGTGCTTTACTGCTGACAGACAAGAAGTTTTATTCTTAGATCAGCATAAAACAGCTGATGTGCCAAATGATAGACAATCGTCAGACCAAACAGAGAACAGCACAACAAGGACAAGGAAAAACAACACAGCAACATGGACAAGGAAAAAACAACACAGCAACGTGGACAAGGACAAACAAAGCATTTTTATTGTTATTCTCCATAACAAAATGAAAAATAGGACTAAAAGTTCTGCTATTTGTGTTTAGAATGTTTCAGATCCTACCCAACCAACCAACCAACCAGCCAGTCAGCCAGCCAGTCAGCCAGCTATCTAACCAGCCAACCAGTAAACCAGTCAACAACCCAGTCTATCAACCAGCCAACCAACTAACCAACCAGCCAACCAACCAAACAACCAATCAACCAGTCAACCAACCAACCAATCAACAAGTCAACCAATCAGCCAGTCAGCCAGGCAGCCAGCCATCCTTCCAGTCAGCCAACCAACAAAACAACCAACCAACCAGCCAGCCAACCAACCAACCAACCAGCCAGTCAGCCAGACAACCAGCCATCTTTCCAGTCAGTTAACCAACAAAACAACCAACCAACCAACCAGCCAGCCAACAAACCAACCAACCAGTCAACCAGCCAGCCATCCAACCAACCAACCAACCAGCCAACCAACTAGCCAGCCAGCCAACAAACCAGCCAACAAACCAACTAGCCAGCCAGTCAACCAACTAACCAACCAAACAACCAACCAGCGAGCCAATCAACCAGCCAGCCAACAAAACAATCAACAAACCAACCAACCGAACAACCAACCAACAGACCAACCAAACAACCAACCAAGAGATCAACCAACCAACAGACCAACCAAACAATGAACAAAATAACCAACCAACCAACAAACCAGCCAGCCAGCCAACAAAACAACAAGCAACCAGCCAACTAACCAGCCAGCCAACCAACAAAACAACCAACGTAACAATCAACCAACCAGCCAACCAAGCAATTAACCAACCAGCCAGCCAACGAGTCAGTCAGTCAGCAAATCAACAAAATAACCAGCGAACCAATCAACCAACCAGCCAACCAAACATTTAATCAACCAGCCAGCCAACCAGTAAAACAACCAACGAATCAATCAACAACCTAACCAACCAAGCAATTAACCAACCAAGCAATTAACCAACTAACCAGCCAACCAAAACAACCAATCAACCAACGAGTCAACCAATCAATTAACCAACCAACCAGTCAACCAGCTAGCAAACAACAAAACAACCAACGAAACAATCAACTAACCACCCAGCCTGCCAGCCAGCCAACCAACAAAACAATCAAATAACCAATCAACAAACCAGCCAACCAAACAATTAACCAACCAACCAGCCAGCCAATCAACAAAACAACCAAAGAATCAATCAATCAACCAGCTAAATAAGCACTTAACCAACCAGCCAGTCAACCAACAAAACAACCAGCGAACTAATAAACTAACCAATCAGCCAAGCAATTAACCAACGAGCCAGCCAACCAATCAGTCAATCAATCAACCAATCAACGAACCGGTTAAACAACCTGCAAATCGATTAACCATTTAACGAACCAATCAGTCAATCAACCAACCAGCTGGCGAATCAACAAACTAACCAGTCAATCAATCAGTCAGCGAACCAGTCAATCAACAAACCAACCCGTGAACCAAGCAATCAAACAATCAACCAACCAACTTATCCACCCACCCAATCAACTAGTCACCCAGGTAACTAACCAGCAACCTACCACTCATTGTGGTATGTAGTTCACGTGACCACCTTAGAATGTAGTCCTATTACCTGCCCAGCTAAAGTCATGTAGTTCACGTGACCACTATACACTGTAGTACTGTTACATTCCCAGCTAAAGTAGTGTGTTGCACGTTACACTCAGATAAGGAATGACGTACTGTGAAGACTTCACTACAAGCGAACAAGGCTCTCTGAGTAAACGAATTATGCCATCAACTTTTCTTTCTTTTGTTAGCCCAAACTTTTCTCTGACTGGTTCTGTACACAAACTAGAGCCGGCGATGAATGAAAGCCCATCAAAAGTTTAATTAGTTCTGGAGATCACGTTCGCCATTTTATACCAGGGACGCCATTATCTGGCCACATTCCCCCTCTTCGTTCCCACATACACGCTCAGAAGTACTCGGTCTGCCCTGGACATGATTGCAGATCAGATTAACACTTGAAAACAGATAAATAGTTTTCATTACAATTATCGTACCCATGTTGTAGTAGAGATCGATTATCAACTCTTTACTGCTGCATACGATTACTTTTTTTTTCTTAAAAAAAAACATACTGTATTTAGATCAAGTTCTGCATTAAAAATACGATAATATAACGTTTTCCATTAGAGTTTCTTAGATAAAGAACAATGAAACAAGAATATAAAACGGCAGTAGTTTTTTCAGAGATACGTAAATGAAAACAGTTTTTTTTTTCGATTTTGAGTACAAAATCGAACGCGCATTTGAATACTAAGTCTGATTACTGGTTTGCACGCTCGACTTTGTATTCGACTCCCTTTTAATTAAGTAAATGATGTATACGATTACTATATTATCAACACATCCTTATCAATGAATGTTAGAAAGCGAGTCATAAAATGCTATATTGAACCTATCTTGTTATATGGAAGTGAATCATGGACAATATGCAAGTCTGCACAAAAATCATTGGAAGCAGCAGAGATGTAGTTTATTAGAAGAATGTTGCGAATCCCCTGGACAGCAAAAATAACTAATAGAGAATGTATGAGAAGAGCTGGAGATACCAAAAAATCTTGTCAAAAAAATATTATAATAAGAGAGAGACAATGCATTTTCATAGGACATGCAATGAGAAGAGGGGGTATTGAAAATTTTATAACAACAGGAAAAATAGAGTCAGGGGAAGACAGAGAAATAATACTGGACAGTCTGATGAGATCGTTTGAGAGAAGATCACCAACTGAGCTGATGGCCTGCATGAAGGATCGTGTACTCTGGAGAAGCATAATAGCCAACGCCAGTCGGCACGGCAACTGATGATGATGATATGATTATTGTTGTTTAAAATTAGAATATAATACAATGTATAGTTTATTATTATTTTTTAATTCTGTGCTTCTGGCGCATGCAGTCGAGGACATTGGAAGTTGTAACGTGTATTCGTGCAACAACCTCGGCAAACTTGGTTAAAATGTCCTGGGAGACACGTGACCGAGATTCTCTGATGTCTGAGGATTATGGAAAGTTAAAAATGGTGAAAAACATTAAAGAATATAGACAACATCTCTCTCTTCTGGCGTTGCTGTTTTCTCTTCTGAAGCTGTCCATGTTTTTAAACGCTAATCAACAATATTTTTCTGCCTTCTTTTATTGTTTTCTATCTTTCAATGCTGTTATCTATCTTTCAAAGCTGTTTTCTATATTTCAATGTTGTTTTGTATCTTTCAATGCTGTTTTTTTCTTTCAATTCTGTTTTATATCTTTCAATGTTGGTTTTCTTTTTGTCTTCTGGTGTTGTTTTTCTTATCTGCTTGAAGCTCTCCATGATTTTACTTGTTTTAACGTGGTCATCGATATTTTTATGTCTTCTGGTGCTGTTCATTCTAGTTTTTTTTCTATAATTCAGTGCTGTTTTCTATCTTTCAATGCTGTTTTCAGTCGTCTGATATTCTGCTTTAATCTTTTCTTTCTTGTAATGGTCATCAATCTTTTCTTATCTTCTAGTGATGTCTGCCAGACTTTTCCTATCTTCTAGTGATGTCTGCCAGACTTTTCCTATCTTCTAGTGATGTCTGCCAATCGTTTCCTATCTTCTAGTGATATCTGGCAATCTTTTCCTATCTTCTAGTGATATCTGGCAATCATTTCCATCTTCTAGTGATGTCTGCCAATATTTTCCTATCTTCTAGTGATGTCTGCCAATCTTTTCCTATCTTCTAGTGATATCTGGCAATCTTTTCCTATCTTCTAGTGATATCTGCCAATATTTTCCTATCTTCTAGCGATATCTGCCAATCTTTTCCTATCTTCTAGTGATATCTGCCAATCTTTTCCTATCTTCTAGTGATGTCTGCCAATATTTTCCTATCTTCTAGTGATGTCTGCCAGTCTTTTCCTATCTTCTAGTGATGTCTGCCAGTCTTTTCCTATCTTCTAGTGATATCTGCCAATCTTTTCCTATCTTCTAGTGATATCTGCCAATCTTTTCCTATCTTCTAGCGATATCTGCCAATCTTTTCCTATCTTCTAGCGATATCTGCCAATCTTTTCCTATCTTCTAGTGATGTCTGCCAATCTTTTCCTATCTTCTAGTGATGTCTGCCAGTCTTTTCCTATCTTCTAGTGATATCTGTCAATCTTTTCCTATCTTCTAGTGATATCTGCCAATATTTTCCTATCTTCTAGTGATATCTACCAATCTTTTCCTATCTTCTAGTGATATCTGTCAATCTTTTCCTATCTTCTAGTGATATCTGCCAATCTTTTCCTATCTTCTAGTGATATCTGCCAATCTTTTCCTATCTTCTAGTGATATCTGCCAATCTTTTCCTATCTTCTAGTGATATCTGCCAATCTTTTCCTATCTTCTAGTGATATCTGCCAATCTTCCTATCTTCTGGTGTTGTCCGATGATGTTGAAGTTGGCCTCTTGCTGTCATGAAATCAACGTTTCCCGGAGGAAATAGTAAAAAATAAAATAAAAAACAACTTTTTTTCCTCTCTCAATTTCCTTTCTCATAACCGCGAGGGTGAATGCTGGTGTCTTGACCAGATCTGGGTAGGCGGACCTGATATTTGTCCCGTGTGTTCGTGTTATATGATCCCGTTTATTGGTTGATCCCGTTTATAGGTTGTGAATCAGTGAAATGTCATGTGGGGAGATTCATTGAACTTCCCTGCGATCACAGATTTTGAACAAGGAAGGTACGGCCGGTAAAGGTGCAACTCTTTTTAAATAGGCACTCTTTATGTCCGAAAATGAGGACATCACGTGCATTTAAGCGGGCAGTTTGAGCACTTAATGTCATTGAAGCCAGGCGTGAACTTGAGAGATGAATTAACAGGCATCAGGAGGACGAATATTTTATAATGACAGATGTCAAGGCTTTTCGCTGAAAATGAGTCTCTATCAGTAAATTGTTAAGTAACAGAACTATGCAGAGAAGTTAGCGTTAACGATCAAATTAATAGCTCTGACTCAAAGAAGAGAAACGTTAACGTTAAATTAACGTCTTTTACTCCCCCCCCCCCCCCCGGTCCAAATACCTCGTTAAGTAGCTTTGTTTCAGAGAAGAGAATAGCTTTAACGTTAAATTAATAGCTTTATCTTAGAAAAGAGAGCTTTGAAGTTAAATTAATAACTCTGCGCCAGAGAAGGGAGAGTTAGCGTTAAATTACAATCTCTGTCTCACAAAGGCGAGCAATAATGAACTTCCACACAGGAAGTCAAGCTACGTTTAACAATGAATAACCACACATGGTTTTTAGACGACTCTTGCTGGCTATTATTGACAGTTTACACCGGGAACTAGCGGGCTTAACGTGAGGCAATGAATGGATGAGAAACCCCAGACACAACTGATTCAGGGCAATGAGATCCACTTCATCACCTGGCGTCGGACGTGGAAAGTATTTTCGGAAAAGCAGGGATGAGCAGGGAAAAACCAGTGGAAAGGGAAGCCAAAGGCAAAAATGGACTGGCAGTAATAAGGAATGAGGAGGAAGAGCGGTCAAGTTTTACTTCATGGCAAGAGACAAAGCAAACTGGAGGTCCGTTACATCCAACTTCTCCTGGGTAGATGTCTACAACGATAATAAAGATGAAGTAGAAGACGTAAAATAATTAAACTTCCCATTAATCAAAATGGAAAAAATACACATAGAAGGGACAGATATTGAAGAAGTCAATCAATTTTATTACCTTGGCAGCTACATAGACCATGATGGTGACACCAGAAAGAAAGTTAGAATTATAATTGCAAAAGCAGCATTGATCTTCAAGAATCTTGAGAACAAATGGCATTCAAAAGCTATAAGCACAAAAACCAAGTTAAGACTATTCAATTCAAATGTAATATCCACCCTCATTTATGCATGTGAAAGCTGGAAAACAACTAAAGAAATAGACAAGAAATTAGACTCTTTTGAAAACAAATGCTTAAGGAAAATACTCGGCATCAAGTGGAACGAATTCAAGAACAATGCAGAGATAAGACAGATGACTGAATAACAACCAGCCAGCCTCATGGGTGATCAGGAAAAGGAGATGGACATATGTTGGTCACGTGATGAGAAGAAACAGTCAGAGAATCCAAAAAAAAAAAGCTATAAAATGGAACACAACAGGCCTAAGAAAAAGAGGCAGACCGTGTGAAACTCTAAAGAGAACATTGTTAAGAGAGGCCAAATTAACAGACATAAAATCCCTTGATGAGGTTGAAAGACTCGCCGAAAACAGGACAAACTGGCGAACTACCTTGCGAGCCCTATGTGACGTTTAACGGCACGGGAAGGATATAAGATAAGAAGACAATTTTTAAAAAAGCAGTTTCTCCATCAAAAAAATCAAACTACGAACTATACTCAAACCTTCCTCAACATTAGGCACTGAAGACCAATAATCAACAGAGATGCCAGTGTCTGTCTGATGAGCTTTATGATACAGACAGAAAACAGACTGGAGACACTAGCAGAATAAGATGCCAGTGTCTGTCTGATGAGCTTTGTGCTACAGACAGAAAACAGACTGGAGACACTAGCAGACAAAGATGCCAGTGTCTGTCTAAAGAACCTTATGCCACTTACAGATAAAAAAATTGACATATTTTCTTCTCGCTTTTTAGAGGTCATAATTTTTCGTGCTGACTGGTAAACTTCTTACACTCAGGATAAATGAAACAATCAGACAAACTCTACAGATCATCCGAGGAACCACTTCACCTCAGCAGAACCAAATTCTCAAAAGCGTCTCAAGAGCGTATCAGTTCTTGTCTCCTATAGAAAGGCCGAGAAGGATGTCCCAGCTTCCGCCATATTTGGAGTTTTAGATACGAAAGCAACAAATCATTTACACCCCAGATAGTGAAGCTGCAGTACAGAAGTGTCATGCTTCTGGCAATGTTTCATGTCAGCCACCTGTGGCACAGATATCAAGTTTTAGTTCGCCCGATGGCGTTGTGATCAGGGTATTCTCAGTGGTGATGGAGTCTTTCTGGGGTCCTCAGGGACGTCAGTGAAGGTTTCTCCTCGTGAGACTTGGTGTCTGAGTTTTCCTGTATAAGGTTACTTCTCGTGAGACTTGGTGTCTGAGCTGTCCTATCTAAGGTTAATCATCGTGAGACTTGGTGTCTGAGTTGTCCTGTCTCCGCCCACAGAGTCAGCAGAGCGTGAGTCAAGTTTGCTGGCACAGGTAGAAGCAACTAAAACCAACACCAACAACAGCATCAGAAACAAACAAGTAACAACAAGCAGCATCAGAAACAAACAAGTAACAACAAACAGGATCAGAAACAAACAAGTAACAGCAAACAGCATCAGAAACAAACAAGTAGCAACAAACAGCATCAGAAACAAACAAGTAACAACAAACAGCATCAGAAACAAACAAGTAACAACAAACAGCATCAGAAACAAACAAGTAGCAACAAACAGGATCAGAAACAAACAAGTAACAACAAGCAGCATCAGAAACAAACAAGTAACAACAAACAGCATCAGAAACAAACAAGTAACAACAAACAGCATCAGAAACAAACAAGTAACAACAAACAGCATCAGAAACAAACAAGTAACAACAAACAGCATCAGAAACAAACAAGTAACAACAAACAGCATCAGAAACAAACAAGTAACAACAAGCAGCATCAGAAACAAACAAGTAACAACAAACAGCATCAGAAACAAACAAGTAACAACAAACAGCATCAGAAACAAACAAGTAACAACAAACAGCATCAGAAACAAACAAGTAACAACAAACAGCATCAGAAACAAACAAGTAACAACAAACAGCATCAGAAACAAACAAGTAACAGCAAACAGCATCAGAAACAAACAACAGTAAAATCAGAGATACATTGCAACAGCAAACAACATCAGGAACAAACAATAGCAAGAACAACAGCGTCATTAACAAACAACAATAGCATCTGAAACAAGTAGCAACAAGCAACAGCATTAAAAAGAAACAAACAAACAACAGCAGCATAAAAACACTTAGCAACAGTAAACAAACAACATCAGAAACAAACATCAGCATGAACAACAGCATCATTAATAAATAATAACAACAACAACAACAACAGACAATATCTGAAGCGAAGAAACGCAAGAAACAGAGAAATGTACAGACTCCGTCAATACCTAACCGCTCTCACTCCTGAATTATTCCACACACTGTGCCAGAATAAATTCTAATGATACAAAGGGTAGATAGAATCTAGAAAAAAAAAAGTTACTCTATAATTTAAAAATATGGCTTGGGTTACAAATGTTCTACTTTTCATTTCATTTAGATACAAAGGGCACAATCCTTCTTTCCATGCTGTTAAGTCAGGTTGGGTGCACGGTGTTAGGCCCGTATTTCCGCCATCTTCGGCACATGAAAGCTGTGATGTGGTAAGTATCACGGCCTGGCCGCATTTACCTTCCCAGATTTCTCTGGTATCTATTTTTAGAGGCTGGATGGGCCCGGAGGCATTTCTGTGTGAAACAGAAAGCAATAAAAAAAAAGACCGGTGCACATAATTTTTTTTTTCAAATTATGATTAATTTTCCAACAATATTTGAATATTTTATTAAAGACTGCTAAAATGTCGGTTTCATTTAAAATAGTCAAGGAATTGAGGTAGCTGCTCTGCCTGCTCGGCCACTTGGTTGTCTGGAACTGCCCGGAGCTGGTGATATATGTTTCCACGTAACCAGGCGAAACCAGCGCTGAATAAACGCGTAACCACGTGGCTCCTCGCGGTTTTTAGCTGCCGTTTACCGAGGTGTAACTTGTCGGAGGTGCCGAGTCCAACATTTGGCTACTCACACACGCTAATGAGACCAGTTTGCTCACGACTGGTGCACAATCAACAGTTAAGAGTCAGACACGCAGCACATGCATTGAAAAAAAAAATCTAAGCTACAACAACAACAACAAAATCATATTCGTATATGTCAGACTCACATAATGCTACAATTATATGCTGTAAGTTGTAGCGTGCACAAGTTTTGTCTAGCCATTAGCTTGTTCTGTGCTAGCATTATAACTTCCAGGATGGGGAATACTGTTAAGAGATGCCATTAACTTCTTGGAAGTAAGATTTGTAGAAAATCTAAAAACTTAACCAGGGTGAAAACGAAGCGAAACTTACGGTGACGTTTTCTTTTATCATTGAAATGAATACGATTGCAGTCTATAATTCCGTTAATGTATTCTAAACGTGAAATATTTTCTGTCCCATGTCATGTTATTGCCACGTATAGAGCCATTAAATCCGGTACGGTCTGCATGTTTCAATATTTCAGAGTGTAATCTTAGTACATTATGTGTGTAATATAGCCTACATGCTTGCTGACACCAGTCATTGATAATCTCTCTCTCTCTCTCTCTCTCTCTCTCTCTCTCCCTCGTAAACAATAATCACTGAAAAGCTCTCTCTCTCTCTCTCTCTCGTAAACAATAATCACTGAAAATCTCTCTTCCTTTCTATCTCTCCCTCTCTCTCCTTTTCCCTTTCTCTATCTCTTTCTCTCTATCTCTCCCTCTATCTCTTTCTATCTCTCTATCTCTTCCTCTCTATCTCTCCCTCCATCTCTCCATCTCTATCTATCTCTCTATCTCTTTCTCTCTATCTCTCTCTCCCTCTCTATATCTAGCTCTCTATCTCTCCCTCTCTCTGTATATATATCTCCCTCTCTCCCTATCTCTATTTTACCCTCTCTGTCTCTCTCTATGTATCTCCCTCTCTCCCCCTCTCTCTATCCTCCCTCTATGTACCCTTTCTATCTCCCTGTCTCCCTCTCTCTCTATCTCCCCCTTTCTCTCAGCTTCAATGTTAGTTATGTTTGTTATATGAACAGCATATTTGTAGAATGTCTGGAGTAGAGTGAAAGTTGTATGATAAAGGGCAGAATGTCAGACGGGCCTGCGTGCCCAATTCTTAACCCTTTTGAAATAAAGATCAATCAATCAATCAATCTCCTATCTCCCCCTCTTTCTATCCCCCTATCTCCCTCTCTCTATATATCTCCCTATCTATCTCCTACTCTCTCTTTCTCTCCATCTCTCTCTCTCTCTCTCTAACCAGCACTCTCTCAACACATGACTTGCCAACCATCAAGTACCACAATGACATAGTTAGAAAAGTAATTTGTTAGATATTGTTAGAAATTATTTTAATATTTGTTAAAAAACATGTTAGAAGATCTGTATTTACAATGTATTTTTGTTTATGTATATGTCTGTGTGTATGCGCGCGTGAGAACTATTTTATTAGGTTAATTACTTCTTCTCTTTTACTTTGAATGTAATAGTTAAATCTTACACTCTTTTGATATGTTTTTTTTTCCTAATTTAATTTGTATTTTTGTACTAAATCAAGTGTGTGGGAAGAATGAAAGATGGAGTGATGAAGGGCAGAATGTAAGACGGGCCTGCGTGCCCAACTCTTTACCCTTGAAAAATAAAGATTACTCATTCATTTTCTCTCTCTCTCTCTCTCTCTCTCTCTCTCTCTCTCTCTCTCTCTCTCTCAAATAAACTGAAAACTCAGAGAAAACTTCCGCATCGAACAAAATATTAATGCCAGCTGTTTTTAAGGTGAGAATTTTTTTTTTGATGGGGGAGGAGGGAGGGCGGGGTCGCTGATGGTGGTGTGTATGTGCGCACAAAAAAAAAGTGAACAATTTATTTATTCCTTCAAGAAACTTGACATGTTTTCAAATGAGAAATAGACACATTGCTTTCTTTTCTATCTTCGGACTTTTTACAAATTTCCTGTTGACGAAAGACAGTGATAAGAGCTTTTGTTTGTCTGGGATGAAAGCACCTGCATGAGAGCAGTGGTTGCTACAAACAGCGCCAGAAGTGTACAACCAGGTAACCAAACAGCGCCAGAAGTGTTCAACCAGGTAGCCAAACAGCGCCAGAAGTGTTCAACCAGGTAACCAAACACCAGCGAAATATGAGGCCGCAGAAAGGTAGGCTAGAGACCGAAACCCAGTGTCAGCCGTGCCTTGATCACGAGAGAATTACCTGACACCAAATACATGTGCTACTAGCGTAGCACTGTGACAGACATCAAGATCACAATGTTTACATGCTGAAGAAAAAGAACTTTGAAAACTGTGGCGGTCTGTTGTAGCTTCCATGATTGGGAGTCTGTAGTTTCTGTTATGTAGCTTGCTTGCTACATGTTATGGTTTGTTGTCTTTCCCTGGTAGTTTGTGCCAAGGCCTGGTCATTTATAATTTTAATATTTCAATTCATGGAAAAACTTGCGTGTGAGCAGAGTGAGTATGTGAGGGCGAGGGATAGACAGAGTACGTGAGTGAAAGAAAGAGAGAGAGAAAAATAGAGAACAAGAGAAAAAGTGAGAGAAGAGAGAAGGAGAAAAAGATGAAGAGAGAAAGAGTGAGTGAGAGAGAGAGAGAGCGAAAGAGAGATAGAGAGGAAGAAAGAGAGAAAGAGAAGGAGGGAGAGAGAAAGAAGAGGAAGGAGAGAGAGAAAGAACAAAGCTTGCTTGTGGTATTCTTGAAACTTCCTGGAATACAGAACACACTTTAAATTATTCCCTGAACGTTGAAAGAACTATCTCAAAGTTTCACACACGTGACCAGCTATTTAAAAGTTTCATAATTTAGCTTCGACGCGTCATAAAAGACGAGCAGTCGTTGGAAAGTTTCATCATTTAACTGATATTGTTTCATGGAGACGGTTGTACTTGTACGAACTCCCTGTAACTGCGAGCTGTTGTTCTTTGCAGCCGATGCTGTAGAGATGTTGAGGCACAGCATCGTATCGGCGTGGGAGAGGGTTATGGCGGCTACTTTTTCAGCCTCGGAGTACAGCTAAAAAGCAGGGGGTGTGCAATGCTTCTTTAGCAGAATCCACCACCATGGGGATTGCGGCGATCCCTGCCCCGTTAGCCAGGCTAGGCCTGTTACTGGGGGTACCAAGGATAGGTGGGGCAGGGTCTTGGTCAGCTATGGGTCGCTAACCCTGACGCTGGCATATCAGCTATGGGTCGCTGATTTCTTCATCGGACAAGGGGCTTGGGGGGGGGGGGGGTTGAGACGGCTATCAGTTCAAAAATATGTACATCTGAAACAAACTGAGGATTTGGCAGCGACTTTCCAGGAACTGCTATCTGGTTTCATTCGGAACAAAGTGGGATGCATAGTTCACTGGACAACCGCTAGCTGACACCGTGTAGCGCGTCGGCCGCTAGCTGACACCATGTAGCGCGTCGGGCGCTAGCTGACACCGTGTAGCTCATGTAGCAGTTTTTGCTGCTAGACAACCTTTGACGCACTAGTTTTATTATTTACATTTTGTTTATTCCTGGAAGACTGGTAGTTACGATATTTGGTTTCAGTAAATAATAACTATTCACAGCATCTACAATCAGTTCTTGCATTCTTTATAGCGTAGCTAACCTCTTGTAGTCTGGAATGAAATTCAGCAAAGCATAGTGCTCTGATATGCCTGAAAATTAATGTTGAACATGTACTAAATTTGAAGCAAATGTTTATCTCTGAATGAAAGCCTTATTTATGTGGGTCACATTTTAAATTGTAGGTATATTTTCTGACATTTTGAAATACTAGTAGATCAGAAGAATGTTTTCCCTTGAACATTGTAAAACAATAACGAGATTAAGATGAATGATGAAATAGTACCGAAGTTGACACTAATTTTTACATCCCAGAAGTCTCGTACAGAGAAATACAATTTGCCCGCCGTCTGTTCATGAGTTTCATGTTCTAAAGAGCTCTTGAAATGGCGACAAGAGCCAAGCAGATACTACGGAAAAACTCATGATGGCATCATTATAGTCACCCAACTCCGAATCGGGAACACACAAAACGTGACACCGATGACCTATCCAGTATCAAAGTTCAGCAAATTTATGCCAAGAACTTATTTATGTGCTCATGTTACTATTTAAATATTAGGTCACGGCTAGAGTTATGTAAATGATATCATCTGTAGAAACAACAACAGAAGAGAGCTGCCATTTTGTAAAACTCCACGTTAGACAGATTGCGTGAGAACTGTTCTGTGCGTCGTGCCAGAAATCTTTACTCACGTTTGTAAAGCGTGTCTCACTGAGGCTGACCCTCATCATGCGAATGTTCGTCTTTTTTCTCTAAAACAGTTTGAAAGATTCTTTGCTTCTGCGCCTCGGGTATTGAAGGATGGGAGGTTCGTAGAAATATCAAAAGCTGAGTCGTAAGTCTTGTTAGTATCTTTCCAGAATTTCCCTGCTGATTAACTTTTCGTTTGATGTCAGTGCATCCATGTATGGATGGATACATTTTTTTGTCATGGATTACGACAGATCCTCGGGTAAGAAGGTCTGGATGCCAGGCGGACACAAATGCCTGTTTGCAAGCCATGGAAAATGCAATCTGATCGCAGAGTTCTAGATTTAACATAACCAGGACACATAATAGAAGCACATAGATTAGATATAGATTAGAGGCAGATATACCCGTTCTTCTTATCTGTTCAAGCTATTCTGCCATTTCGAGAGTGTAAAAATATTTTAAAAAACTGTTATGCCATTCGTCATGTAAAAGCGTCCATGAAGAACATCATTTGCCGAAATATTGATGTTTTGTTCATTACTTCTATGGTATTTCCCCCAAAACTTCACCAAAACCTTTACATCTCTTTCCTTTACAGACCCAGTTTTTGCTCTTGATTTCACTCATTTTAAACACCAAATGATATTCTAGAAGGAAGGAAGAGAACACGTAGACCTTTTTATTCCTTATCCCTTTCTCAACTTTCATAAATATTTTTCTACAGTATGCTTTAAGTGACAGTAATAGATTTGAAAACACCATCTGTACCTGGTTACAGGGATTTCCCATAATTTCCTTGTGTGAGTCTGTTTATGATTATCATCTTCAGATGTTTCTGGTGCTGCTCTTCACAGATCCTGCAGTATGTAACCAGCCTGAGCGTAGCTGGACCCTTCCTAGAAGAAACCTTCCTTCTTCTCTCTGTTGAGCTCATCACAGCCCAGAACATTTTCAGGTGTAATGATCAGGAATATGGCCTCTCTCCTCCTCCTCCTTTGAGTTATTTGTAAGCTCATCGTGTTTCTGTTTGTACTGGTTTTGATTTGAAACGCAGTCGGCTACGATGGTGTAACGAATGTACTCCGTGTAATGTTTTGTTATTTCAACTGTGCTCCAAAGCATTACTATGCTGAAACGCGGGGTAATGTTCTCTCCTTTAACATCTATCACATGTGCTCACATACCTGGACTTGGTACTTTCATTTCGTAGAAATCTTTCACTTGTACCTGGTCAGTTAAGGTTATGCCAACAAGGTGAAATCAGTCAGCAGAGTCATCTGCTAGCTAGCACAACGAACACAAACTGTGTCAAAGAATATCATGATGTTTTTTAAATTTTATTTAAATACTTGCATTTTATCTTTCCTAACCCTAACCAGTGGTTCTCCAACTGTAGGTCCCAGCCTTTCCTTTCCAACCCAGCTTGTTCCCGAATCCTCTTCCTTATGTTAAATCATCATCCACAAAGGAATTTCACCTTTATACGTTCTTTTCCTATGGAAAAAATTTTCCCTAAAATCCTTCCTTGGAAAAAAAAAACCTTCCTAGACTTGAGCTTCCTCTTCGGGGGGGGGGGGCGGTCATCTACTTCTCTGTTTGAGAATCCTTGCTGTAGGTGTTCTACTAGTCTCCTTATGGTCACATGATGCGTTCAGTTTTTTACTGAAGTTTTTTTTTATGTAAAACCATTTTATCATTTATTCTTCGCGCTGTATGTAACATGGCAGTGAAGGAAACTTCATAAGAGCCTTCTTGTGGTGCCGATGATCGATACATGCACATCATCTGTTCAGTTCAGAGTATTCGTTTATCTTAGAGAGATTTCAGGCATAAAATCTAGACATTAGTAATTTTACAGACACTTAAGTCTTAAAATATGGATGCAAGTTATCTTAGAGACACTTCAATGATAAAATCTAGATGAAAGTTGTCGTAGAGATGTTTCAATCATAAAATCTAGACGCAAACTGTCTTATAGACACTTCAGTCATAAAATCTAGACGTAAGCTATCTTATAGACACGACTGCCACCTTTGGCATACTCTACCAACTCATGTAAAACTTATAAGTAACATTCGTTCTTATAACTTCAAACTTTGTCAACATCTGTTTGATATGGACTATATGTCTACCTTAGCATAGTCTAGAGTAGTTTAAAGTATGGCTTGATTGTTGTAATTTTTTTAATGCTACGTTTCTTTTAGTTTTGAATGAATGTAAGAAAGAAAGTTTACTTAACGTCGTTGCATAATTGAGAGTGTGAAGTGTATGGACATGAGATAAGTCTATTATTTATTTATGTAATAATTTAATTATGCCTTCATGATTATTGTGCTCATTAACAAATGCTGAATGACTGTGACTGAGTGAAAGCTGTATGATGAAGGGTAGAATGTCAGACGGGCCTGCGTGCCCAATTCTTAACCCTTTGAAAATAAAGTATGTTGGTTCGTTCGTTCAGTCATAGACGCATGCTGTCTTAGAGACACTTACATGATAAAATCTAGACGCATGCTGTCTTAGAGACACTACATGATAAAATCTAGACGCATGCTGTCTTAGAGACACTTAAATGATAAAATATAGACGTAAGCTATCTTATAGACACGACTGCCACCTTTGGCATACTCTACCAACTCATGTAAAACTTATAAGTAACATTCGTTCTTATAACTTCAAACTTTGTCAACATCTGTTTGATATGGACTATATGTCTACCTTAGCATAGTCTAGAGTAGTTTAAAGTATGGCTTGATTGTTGTAATTTTTTTAATGCTACGTTTCTTTTAGTTTTGAATGAATGTAAGAAAGAAAGTTTACTTAACGTCGTTGCATAATTGAGAGTGTGAAGTGTATGGACATGAGATAAGTCTATTATTTATTTATGTAATAATTTAATTATGCCTTCATGATTATTGTGCTCATTAACAAATGCTGAATGACTGTGACTGAGTGAAAGCTGTATGATGAAGGGTAGAATGTCAGACGGGCCTGCGTGCCCAATTCTTAACCCTTTGAAAATAAAGTATGTTGGTTCGTTCGTTCAGTCATAGACGCATGCTGTCTTAGAGACACTTACATGATAAAATCTAGACGCATGCTGTCTTAGAGACACTTACATGATAAAATCTAGACGCATGCTGTCTTAGAGACACTTAAATGATAAAATATAGACGTAAATCTTACATTCCTGATGTTTGAAAAATGTTGTGAAAAAAAAGAAACATCTGTAACATTAACTCCCTCAAATTCTCTTTTGGTACTCTCCACGTTATGTAAGTGTTGCTACTACGTGTATCCACGTTATGTAAGTGTTGCTACTCTCTACGTCATGTAAGTGTTGCTACAACATGTATCCACGTAATTTAAGTGTTGCTACTACGTGTATCCACGTAATGTAAGTGTTGCTACTACGTGTATCTACGTAATGTAAGTGTTGCTACTACGTGTATCCACGTAATGTAAGTGTTGCTACTACGTGTATCTACGTAATGTAAGTGTTGCTACTACGTGTATCTACGTAATGTAAGTGTTGCTACTACGTGTATCCACGTAATGTAAGTGTTGCTACTACGTGTATCCACGTAATGTAAGTGTTGCTACTACGTGTATCCACGTAATGTAAGTGTTGCTACTACGTGTATCCACGTCATGTAAGTGTTCCTACAACATGTATCCACGTAATGTAAGTGTTGCTACTACGTGTATCCACGTAATGTAAGTGTTGCTACTCTCTACGTCATGTAAGTGTTGCTACAACATGTATCCACGTAATGTAAGTGTTGCTACTACGTGTATCCACGTAATGTAAGTGTTGCTACTACGTGTATCCACGTAATGTAAGTGTTGCTACTCTCTACGTCATGTAAGTGTTGCTACTCTCTACGTCATGTAAGTGTTGCTACTATCTACATCATGTAAGTGTTGGTACTCTCTATGTCATGTACGTGTTGGCACTCTCTATGTCATGTACGTGTTGGAACTCTCTATGTCATGTAAGTGCTAGTACTCTCTATGTCATGTAAGTGCTGGTACTCTCTATGTCATGTAAGTGTTGCTACTCTCTGCGTCATGTAAGTGTTGACAGAACGTCATGTTAGCAGCTATCTCTGATGATGCTGAGAGCTTGCATTTAAACATTTGTTGTCCATCAACAATGACATATACTAGACATTGGACAACAATGTCAGCATTATCTGAGCCAAAGTAAATTAGGATATAGCGGCAAAGTAACACCAATATTAGATTTTAAGTTGATAACTGTCCTTATGTGAAACAGTAACCTATCAAGGTCGCTATAGAATTACATGAATTCTTTATTTTTTCATCATTCTTCTTTGTTCTCATCAGCGACCAAGAAATCGTTCACGGAGAAACACAAGTACAACAATTATCTGTACCACACACACACAGAAACCAACCAGCCAAAAAATAATACAAAAAACAAACAAAAACAAAACCTTCGTGGAGAAATACAATTACAACAAAAAGCTGCTGTACAGAAACCAACAAACTGTGAACTGACAGAAATAAACTGAACACGAGCTAGCATTACAGGGAAAGAAATTAAGAAGCAATGATGGGCCCGTCTTCTTCTACATGAAAAAAAAACCCCACAAAGTCTTTTGTTCCGTGTATTTGTCAGTGATTAATTTAATTTCACCAAATTCATGGCTTATGGCCGCTACCGACAGACAGGAAATAACGCCCTGCCATTTTTAGGTCGATTCTCTAATTAAACTGCTTTCAGTTCCGCTCAACATCAAAAATTCCTTGGCAGGAAACATTTTAACGACCAAAGCACACATCGAGTCGTTATGTAGTGCCAGAAACACATGAGGAAAGTCAATAATGTGGAGTGGGCTATAAGTAGTTCCATCTGCGGAGAAAAGATGGCGGGCGGAGGAATATCGATGTTTCTGGGCAATTTTGCCAATAAATGGGACAAAAGCAAACAGATGCAGGCAAAAAAATAGAAGGACGATTAAATATGGAGATATCAATTCTTGAGAAGTTTTTTTTAATAAATGGAGAATATCAGACAGAGAGAGACAGAGACAGTCAGAGAGAGACAGAGACAGTCAGAGAGAGACAGAGACAGACAGAGACAGAGGTAGATAGAGAGAGACAGAGAGATACAGAGATAGACAGAAAGACAGAGAAAGACAAGACAGAGTCAGAGAGAGAGAGACAGAGACAGACAGAGACAGATAGAGAAAGACATAGAGATACAGAGATAGACAGAGAAAGACAGAGAGAGAGAGAGAGAGAAACAAGACAGAGACAGACAGAGACAGACAGAGAAAGAGACAGAGACAAGACAGAGAGGAACAGCGACAGAGAGAGATAGACAGAGAGACAGACAGGGAGAGACATAGGTGGGACAGGGTCTTGGTCATCTATGGTTCGCTGACCCTGAAGTTACCATATCAGCTATGGTTCGCTGACCCTGACGTTACCATATCAGCTATGGGTAGCTGACCCTGAAGTTACCATATCAGCTATGGGTAGCTGACCCTGAAGTTACCATATCAGCTATGGGTAGCTGACCCTGAAGTTACCATATCAGCTATGGGTAGCTGACCCTGAAGTTACCATATCAGCTATGGGTAGCTGACCCTGAAGTTACCATATCAGCTATGGGTAGCTGACCCTGAAGTTACCATATCAGCTATGGGTAGCTGACGGCCTCATCGGACAAGTGTCTTCACCCCCAAGAAGTTAGACAGGGTCTTTGTCAGATATGGGTCGCGACCCTGACCCCAGCACGTCAGCTACGGGTCGCTGAATGACAAAAAGGACAGCATTTTCAAGTACATAAAACACAAAGCACACGAATAAAATGGAAAATGATGGAACAGTTTTCCCTCTTGTCCATTCAGCCACAAATATAGAATAACAAATATAGAATAACAAATATAGAATAACAAATATAGAATAACAAATATAGAATAACAAATATAGAATAACAAATACGACGGAATAACTTAACACTACGTTCTCACGTGCACTTACAGTGAAACCATGTCATACTTAAAAGAAAAAACACATGAATGGATGGATGGATGGATAGATGGATGAATGGATGGGTGGATGGATGGATGGATGGATGAGTGGATGGATGGATGGATGGATGAGTGGATGGATGGATGGTTGGATGGATGGATAATTGGATGGATGGATTGATTGATAGTTGGATGGATGGATAGATAGATAGATGGATGAAGAATCGAGTACGCAGGTCCATTTAACATTATTCCCTTTATTACTCAACTTTGAACTGCCTCACACAGTCAAGAGACATGAACAGACATATGACTGCTAGCCATGACTGTGGGTAAACCACTTGAAAACTGAAAGGAAATAAACTAAAATCTGTTAGTTGGGAAAAAATATGTGAGGGGGACAATTACATTGCACAAGAGGATAAAGAAGAACTATTGTACACAACAAAGATCGCATAAAATGTGGAAAAAATGCCCGCCATAATCTGTGGCCATCATATTACGTGAATAAATAATATATTCGATAAAGACGATGATAAACTCATGTTTATTATTTCAGAAATAATGTACAGATCGAAGACATTGCAAATTATTTCAAAAGTATTCCGACATTCATACATTCGTGTCCTTGGTTGGCGATCGGCCAAGCAATCGCCGTCCAGTACGCCTTGTGAGTCTTACAGGGCAGCAACAAATTCTCTCCACCTTTCACGATCTGCGGCCACTTTTAGCTTTGTGCCCCACATGTGCTGCATGTTAATCGTTTCTGCTTCTACAGTTCTCTGTCAGGTAGCCTTAGGTCCTATGTCTTAGGTCCTATGTCTTAGGTCCTATGTCTTAGGTCCTATGTCTTAGGTCCTATGTCTTAGGTCTTATGTCTTAGGTCCTATGTCTTAGGTCCTATGTCTTAGGTCCTATGTCTTAGGTCTTATGTCTTAGGTCGGCCTCTCTTTCTTTCCCTCCGCCCCACCCCCAAACCCCCAAACTGTGAGACTGATTTCTGCAGGTTGACGTAGACGATCACGCACCGTTTTCTTGATAAACGTTTCACACAAAACATAACACAAAGAAATATAAACATATAAACATCACACACAGAAATATAAACATAAAAACATCACACAAAGAAATATAAACATATAAACATCACACAAAGAAATATATAAATATAAACATAACACAAAGAAATACAAACATGTAAAAATCACACAAAGAAATATAAACATATAAACGTTACATTTGGGATATAATAAATGCATGACAGTACAAGATATAAAAAACCAAAACAAATTTCCCATTCAAGCTTTTTTCTGCTTTCTTATCTGTGCAATCACGAACAAATACGACCTTGTTAGCAAAGAGAACTAGTTATGTTTAAACATATGAGAACTAGTTATGTTTAAACATATGAGAACTAATTATGTTTAAACATATCAGAACTAGTTATGTTTAAACATGTGAAGACTAGTTATATTTAAACTTTTGAGTACTATTTATATTTAAACTTTTGAGTACTATTTATATTTAAACTTTTGAGTACTATTTATATTTAAACTTTTGAGTACTATTTATGTTTAAACATATAGAAACTAGTTATTTTTAAACTTTTGAGAACTAGTTACGTTTAAACATTTGAAAACTAGTTATGTTTAAACATTTGAACAGGCTTTCAACATTCTCAGGTTGAAGATAGTCATGATAAAGTTTGTTTCCGTCATTAGAGAGCTCGTTGCTCCAGGGAAGCCAAACTCAAACGACCAGGGCGGGAAAATAGCTCTTCTAATGTGTGGACACAGAATACATTCAGCGTAATCGATTGCCTATATCTCATAGTTGATCATTACAGGGGAATCGAGAGCCTATTGTGAAAAATTAATTATCACGAACCAGTTCGTAAATCGATACTACATTGAGCATATGACATGCGTATGCTTTGAGCTAAATTTCTGACAGATGATTGTGTTGTTGTTTTCTTCTGCTTGCTAACTTTCCACAAAGTTTTTTGCTGTTTTATTTTCCAGCAAAATCGCTCTGAAAAGCAGACGTACAGCCAGCACCTGCTGAACACGTGATATTTTTCAGTATTCACAAGTATTCACTCAGGGGAGCTAATTACTACGTGAAATGTTTGTTACTTTCACAGAACACTGAAAACTGTGATTATAATACGCTCCCTTGGCTGGGAAATTTGATGTGCGAAGGAACTGTACCGCAGTCATTAGCGAACTGTATTTTTATCCCAAGGTCCCCCGTTTGAAAAAAAAAATTCTACAATACTCTACAGTGTATCTGCTTCTGAAACCACACAGAATCTGCCTGCAGGGCGAGGTACACATATATGTCTTTTAATTCAAATGTTTAGCTTCTTTTTATATGGAATCTATAATATTTAAAATAGCTTATAAGACGGAAGCGGGGATAATTTTGATGTGTCCTATGAGAGAATAGTGGAGATGTTTGTGATCTATTACATCAGAGAAGAGTGGAGATGTTAGTGATCTATTACATCAGAGAAGAGTGGAGATGTTGGTGATCTATTATATCAGAGAAGAGTGGAGATGTTGATGATCTATTATATCAGAAAAGAGTGGAGATGTTGGTGAATGGGTATTTCTATCTGACATACGCTATTAGAAATTTGGCTATATCTGTCTGACATTATCTATAAAAAATGTGGCTGTATCTTTCTGACATCAGCTATTATAAAGTTGGCTATGTTTATCTGACATCAGATGTTAGAAATTTGGCTATATCTATCTGACATCAGCTACTAGAAATTTGGCTATACCTATCTGACATCAGCTATTAGAAATTTGGCTATATCTATCTGACATCAGGTATTAGAAATTTGGCTATATCTATCTGACATCAGCTATTAGAAATTTGGCTATATCTATCTGACATCAGCTATTAGAAATTTGGCTATATCTATCTGACATCAGCTATTAGAAATTTGGCTATATCTATCTGACATCAGCTATTAGAAATTTGGCTATACCTATCTGACATCAGCTATTTGAAATTTGGCTATACCTATCTGACATCAGGTATTAGAAATTTGGCTATACCTATCTGACATAGTACTCGGGATGAAGTGAATTTGTTTTGATGAATATGTGTAACAAGAACAATGATGAGTTTTAAGAAGCATAAACTGGACTAGAATCACAGCAGATGACCGAATACACACGTGACTGGCAGTGTATGACGTTCATATAGGATATCGTTCTAAGGTCCGTCTCGTTAATACGGGACTACACCCGTATTCACAAATGTTTAAAAAAAAAAAAGAAAAAAAATTCTTATCTGTCACAAATATCCCCCCCCCCCCCCCTTTTAACTCAGTGCCAACTTCTCATTTGAAAAACAGTCCCCTGTCATACGCGCTACTCCTCCGCTCAATATGTAATCTAACCCGGCAAAGCTACTGAGCTAATTTCACTACTGCTCATCATCCGGGTTTCTTCTTCACCAGTTGCTACCTGTATCCAGGGCAACAAGCGCGTGCCGGAACGAAGAAAAGTTTGTTTAAAGATGGCGTGGATGTTGTGGCCAAGATTCGACTTTTTTTTTACTTTCCTGCGACAAATCCAGATGAGATAATGTCGTGTTACAGACATATTTAACAGGTATTTACAGCGCTATGTTTGCAGTTAAGTTATATATGTTCGTGTGGTTAGTTCACTCTACTTGTATGGAGTTATTCAGCTGTATGTATGCGATGAAGTCATCCACGTGGGGCGGGAAATACATCGGCTGTCTCCACGCGTGGCATTAAATTAATCCCAGTATTTTCTGAAGAAAATCATCCTGGTTTATGTGGCAAATTTGTTCACGTGTTTGCGCATGCGTACAAGTTATTTTTGGCTTCATCTTCAGCCTGTTTTAGACCTTGTTGCTTTATAAACTTCAAAAGAGAGAATGTGTTCGTGTGACTTTAGTTCTGAAGCTGTTTGTGACTTTAGTTCTGAAGCTGTTTGTGTGACCTTAGTTCTGAAGCTGTTTGTGTGACCTTAGTTCTGAAGCTGTTTGCGTGCCCTTAGTTCTGAAGCTGTTTGTGTGGTCTTAGTTCTGAAGCTGTTTGTGTGACCTTAGTTCTGAAGCTGTTTGTGTGACCTTAGTTCTGAAGCTGTTTGTGTAACCATAATTCTAAAACTGTTTGTATGACCTTAGTTCTGAAGCTGTTTGTGTAATCATAATTCTAAAGCTGTTTATATGATGTTAGTTCTGAAGCTGTTTGTGTAATCATAATTCTAAAGTTGTTTGTATGATCATAGTTCTGAAGCTGTTTGTGTAATCATAATTCTAAAGCTGTTTGTATGATCTTCGTTTTCAAGCTGTTCGTCCGCCCTTCGTTTTAAAATTGTGTGTGTGCTCTTCGTTGTGAAGTTGTTTATGTGTTCTTTCTTGTTTATGTGTTCTTTCTTGTTTATGTGTTCTTTCTTGTTTATGTGTTCTTTCTTGTGAAACTATTTATGTGTTCTTCCTTGTTTATGTGTTCTTTCTTGTCTATGTGTTCTTTCTTGTGAAGCTGTTTATGTGTTTTTCCTTGTGAAACTGTTTATGTGTTCTTCGTTGTGAAGCTGTTTATATGTTCTTCCTGGTAAAGCTGTTTATGTGTTCTTCCTGTTGAAGCTGTGTATGTGTTCTTCCTGTTGAAGCTGTTTATATGTTCTTCCTGTTGAAGCTGTTTACATGTTCTTCCTGGTGAATCTGTTTATATGTTCTTCCTGGTGAATCTGTTTATATGTTCTTCCTGGTGAAGCTGTTTATATGTTCTTCTTTGTGAAGCTGTTTATGTGTTCTTCCTGGTGATACTGTTTATGTGTTCTTCCTTGTGAAACTGTTTATATGTTCTTCCTTGTGAAGTTGTTTATGTGTTCTTCTTTACGAAGTTGTTCATGTGCCTTTCGTCTTATGAAGAACTAAGATGGTCTGCTGAAACGTCTTCAGTTTCCAGCATGTACAAGAAATTTAGCTTTCAGAAAAGAATAGAATTCCAGCAGACAAAAATTTTAACAAAATACTGTTAGAAAGTGAAGCAAACCTGCCACTCTCATTAGCTTCCTTTTCCCATTTGCCGAACTAGGCTGTTTCACATTCCAGATCACCCTGACCTCTGAGTAGGCCAAGAGAAATCTCTTTCGAGAAGCCTAATACCTTTTCCCATGTTTTATTTGTACATTACACGTTCAGTAATCATACTCGCAAAAATCTGGTCTATATGGACATCACAGGAGCATCAGATTTGCCGGTAAGGACTTTTCTGAAATCACCAGAGAAAGTTCTGTACTGGTAGCTTATACATGTTAGTAGGTCTTGAGTAACTTAATTATGTCTGTCAGGAAAGGAGAGAATTATTAACACACTGAGGATGTCATAATTCAGGAAAGACATCTCTGAAAAAAATTGTCTTCAGAAAAGATTAAGAAAAAAAGCGGATTAGAAAATATTTGGAAAAGCAGTCTTCATTGTAACTGATCATTTTGTGAAATAAAAGAAAGTTATGCAGGGAGACCATCATAGCTTCAAGACTCAATAGGAGACTATCACAGCTTCAGTAATGAAGATGGTCTCATTACGTGATTTTCTTGGGTCTTGAAGCTATGATAGTCTCCCTACGTGACTTTCTTGGGTCTTGAAGCTATGATAGTCTCCCTACGTGACTTTCTTGAGTCTTGAAGCTATAATAGTCTCCCTACGTGACTTTCTTGAGTCTTGAAGCTATAATAGTCTCCCTACGTGACTTTCTTGAGTCTTGAAGCTATGGTAGTCTCCCTACGTGACTTTCTTGAGTCTTGAAGCTATGGTAGTCTCCCTACGTGACTTTCTTGAGTCTTGAAGCTATGGTAGTCTCCCTACGTGACTTTCTTGAGTCTTGAAGCTATGGTAGTCTCCCTACGTGACTTTCTTGAGTCTTGAAGCTATGGTAGTCTCCCTACGTGACTTTCTTGAGTCTTGAAGCTATGATAGTCTCCCTACGTGACTTTCTTGAGTCTTGAAGCTATGATAGTCTCCCTACGTGACTTCAAGCTGATATTCTCCGCAGGTGGACTTTCTTGACTTTGAAGCTGATATTCTCTCAAGATGGACTTTCTTTGAGACCTGAAGCTATCATCAACCAAGTCCTTAATTAGAACAGACTGTGAACGTGTACACTTGAAACTACAGTAAGTTTCTGGCCTGCTTCAAGGTCAAAGTGAAAACAGGTCAATTAAATGCTCAGGGAAACCAAAATTGAAGTTTAAAAAAATATAAACCAGCCCAGGAGAAAGACAGAACAGCGTAAAAAAAGAGAACCCCATTACTGTCATCGTCATCATCATCATCATCATCATCATCATCATCACCACCACCACCATCATCATTATCATCATCATCATCATCACATGGGGTTTATTCTTGTTTATTTCGTCAAAAGATTTATATTATTTATTTCTCTTTTTCTAAATATAAAGATGGTTGTCATTTATGAACTATTTTTTGTGTTCTCCTGTTTCGCACTGACAAAGGACTTCAGTCGTGATAATCACCTCTGATAACTGCTACACGAATAAAAGATGTTCACTCATGATAATCAAATCTAATAGCCGACACACTGATAAAAGACCTTCACTCTTGATAATCAAATCTAATAGCTGACACACTGACAAAAGGCCTTCACTCTTGATAATCAACTCTGATAGCTGACACACTGACAAAAGGCCTTCACTCTTGATAATCAACTCTGATAGCTGACACACTGACAAAAGACGTTCACTCTTGATAATCAACTCTGATAGCTGACACACTGACAAAAGACCTTCACTCTTGATAATCAACTCTGATAGCTGACACACTGACAAAAGGCGTTCACTCTTGATAATCAACTCTAAAGCTGACACACTGACAAAAGACCTTCAATCTTGATAATCACCTCTGATAGCTGACACACTGACAAAAGACCTTCACTCTTGATAATCAACTCTGATAGCTGACACACTGACAAAAGGCGTTCACTCTTGATAATCAACTCTAAAGCTGACACACTGACAAAAGACGTTCATTCTTGATAATCAACTCTGATAGCTGACACACTGACAAAAGACCTTCACTCTTGATAATCAACTCTGATAGCTGACACACTGACAAAAGGCGTTCACTCTTGATAATCAACTCTAAAGCTGACACACTGACAAAAGACGTTCATTCTTGATAATCAACTCTAAAGCTGACACACTGACAAAAGACCTTCACTCTTGATAATCAACTCTGATAGCTGACACACTGACAAAAGACGTTCACTCTTGATAATCAACTCTGATAGCTCCTGTTCAACCTATCTTTTTGTTTTGCCCTGCCTTATTTTTACTGGATTATCAGCTTCTCGCGTGACCTCTCGCGTGGCCCCCTCATGTGGTCCCTCATGTGGCCCCTCATGTGGCCCCCTCATGTGGTCCCTCATGTGGCCCCCTCATGTGGTCCCTCATGTGGCCCCTCATGTGGCCCCCTCATGTGGCCCCCTCATGTGGTCCCTCATGTGGCCCCTCATGTGGCCCCTCATGTGGCCCCTCATGTGGCTCGCTGCGCAAGATATTAACTACAACAGTAATATTTATTCTAATTTCAGCAACCAACCTCAGCATGTTCGCTACAGAGACAGTGTGGCGCAGTGGTTAGAGTGTTCTACTGCTGACGGCTGGATCATCAAAGACGTGATGGATTTTTTTTACGAGCTCATGGTTGATTTGTTTACCTAATCTTCCGCTTCTCATGCCTGTATATCATGACTGTATATCATACCTGTATATCAAGCCTGTATATCATATCTGTATTTCTTATCTGTATATAATGCCTGTATATCATGTCTGTATATAATATCTGTATGTCATGTAAGTATATCACGCCTGTATATCATGCCTGTATCTCATGCCTGTGTCTCACGCCTGTATATCATGCCTGTGTCTCACGCCTGTATATCTTGTCTACATATCACGCCTAGTTTTTCCAAAGAACCCTGTCCTCCTGTTTGAAGAGGAGATCAGTGTAGTCGTCCTAGCATGTTAGTTTATTAAGAAGAGATCAGTATAGTCGTCCTGACATGTTAGTGTATTAAGAGGAGATCAGAGTAGTCGTCCTAGCATATTAGTGTATTAAGAGTAGATCAGTGTAGTCGTCCGGGCATACTAGTGTATTAAGAGGAGATCAGTATAGTCGTCCTAGCATATTAGTGTATTAAGAGGAGATCAGTGTAGTCGTCCTAGCATATTAGTGTATTAAGAGGAGATCAGAGTAGTCGTCCGGGCATATTAGTGTATTAAGAGTAGATCAGTGTAGTCGTCCTAGCATGTTAGTGTATTAAGAGTAGATCAGTGTAGTCGTCCTAGCATGTTAGTGTATTAAGAGTAGATCAGTGTAGTCGTCCTAGCATGTTAGTGTATTAAGAGTAGATCAGTGTAGTCGTCCTAGCATGTTAGTGTATTAAGAGTAGATCAGTGTAGTCGTCCTAGCATGTTAGTGTATTAAGAGTAGATCAGTGTAGTCGTCCTAGCATGTTAGTGTATTAAGAGTAGACTTTCTTGACTTTGAAGCTGATATTCTCTCAAGATGGACTTTCTTTGAGACCTGAAGCTATCATCAACCAAGTCCTTAATTAGAACAGACTGTGAACGTGTACACTTGAAACTACAGTAAGTTTCTGGCCTGCTTCAAGGTCAAAGTGAAAACAGGTCAATTAAATGCTCAGGGAAACCAAAATTGAAGTTTAAAAAATATAAACCAGCCCAGGAGAAAGACAGAACAGCGTAAAAAAGAGAACCCCATTACTGTCATCGTCATCATCATCATCATCATCATCATCATCATCACCACCACCACCATCATCATTATCATCATCATCATCATCACATGGGGTTTATTCTTGTTTATTTCGTCAAAAGATTTATATTATTTATTTCTCTTTTTCTAAATATAAAGATGGTTGTCATTTATGAACTATTTTTTGTGTTCTCCTGTTTCGCACTGACAAAGGACTTCAGTCGTGATAATCACCTCTGATAACTGCTACACGAATAAAAGATGTTCACTCATGATAATCAAATCTAATAGCCGACACACTGATAAAAGACCTTCACTCTTGATAATCAAATCTAATAGCCGACACACTGATAAAAGACCTTCACTCTTGATAATCAACTCTGATAGCTGACACACTGACAAAAGGCCTTCACTCTTGATAATCAACTCTGATAGCTGACACACTGACAAAAGACGTTCACTCTTGATAATCAACTCTGATAGCTGACACACTGACAAAAGACCTTCACTCTTGATAATCAACTCTGATAGCTGACACACTGACAAAAGGCGTTCACTCTTGATAATCAACTCTAAAGCTGACACACTGACAAAAGACCTTCACTCTTGATAATCAACTCTGATAGCTGACACACTGACAAAAGACCTTCACTCTTGATAATCAACTCTGATAGCTGACACACTGACAAAAGGCGTTCACTCTTGATAATCAACTCTAAAGCTGACACACTGACAAAAGACGTTCATTCTTGATAATCAACTCTAAAGCTGACACACTGACAAAAGACCTTCACTCTTGATAATCAACTCTGATAGCTGACACACTGACAAAAGACGTTCACTCTTGATAATCAACTCTGATAGCTCCTGTTCAACCTATCTTTTTGTTTTGCCCTGCCTTATTTTTACTGGATTATCAGCTTCTCGCGTGACCTCTCGCGTGGCCCCCTCATGTGGTCCCTCATGTGGCCCCTCATGTGGCCCCCTCATGTGGTCCCTCATGTGGCCCCCTCATGTGGTCCCTCATGTGGCCCCTCATGTGGCCCCCTCATGTGGCCCCCTCATGTGGTCCCTCATGTGGCCCCTCATGTGGCCCCTCATGTGGCCCCTCATGTGGCTCGCTGCGCAAGATATTAACTACAACAGTAATATTTATTCTAATTTCAGCAACCAACCTCAGCATGTTCGCTACAGAGACAGTGTGGCGCAGTGGTTAGAGTGTTCTACTGCTGACGGCTGGATCATCAAAGACGTGATGGATTTTTTTTACGAGCTCATGGTTGATTTGTTTACCTAATCTTCCGCTTCTCATGCCTGTATATCATGACTGTATATCATACCTGTATATCAAGCCTGTATATCATATCTGTATTTCTTATCTGTATATAATGCCTGTATATCATGTCTGTATATAATATCTGTATGTCATGTAAGTATATCACGCCTGTATATCATGCCTGTATCTCATGCCTGTGTCTCACGCCTGTATATCATGCCTGTGTCTCACGCCTGTATATCTTGTCTACATATCACGCCTAGTTTTTCCAAAGAACCCTGTCCTCCTGTTTGAAGAGGAGATCAGTGTAGTCGTCCTAGCATGTTAGTTTATTAAGAAGAGATCAGTATAGTCGTCCTGACATGTTAGTGTATTAAGAGTAGATCAGAGTAGTCGTCCTAGCATATTAGTGTATTAAGAGTAGATCAGTGTAGTCGTCCTAGCATATTAGTGTATTAAGAGGAGATCAGTGTAGTCGTCCTAGCATATTAGTGTATTAAGAGGAGATCAGTGTAGTCGTCCTGACATATTAGTGTATTAAGAGTAGATCAGTGTAGTCGTCCTAGCATATTAATGTATTAAGAGTAGATCAGTGTAGTCGTCCTGACATATTAGTGTATTAAGAGTAGATCAGTGTAGTCGTCCTAGCATATTAGTGTATTAAGAGTAGATCAGTGTAGTCGTCCTAGCATATTAGTGTATTAAGAGTAGATCAGTGTAGTCGTACGGGCATATTAGTGTATTAAGAGTAGATCAGTGTAGTCGTCCGGGCATATTAGTGTATTAAGAGTAGATCAGTGTAGTCGTCCTAGCATATTAGTGTATTAAGAGTAGATCAGTGTAGTCGTCCTAGCATATTAGTGTATTAAGAGTAGATCAGTGTAGTCGTCCGGGCATATTAGTGTATTAAGAGTAGATCAGTGTAGTCGTCCTAGCATATTAGTGTATTAAGAGTAGATCAGTGTAGTCGTCCTAGCATATTAGTGTATTAAGAGTAGATCAGTGTAGTCGTCCTAGCATGTTAGTGTATTAAGAGTAGATCAGTGTAGTCGTCCTAGCATATTAGTGTATTAAGAGTAGATCAGTGTAGTCGTCCTAGCATATTAGTGTATTAAGAGTAGATCAGTGTAGTCGTCCTAGCATATTAGTGTATTAAGAGTAGATCAGTGTAGTCGTCCTAGCATATTAGTGTATTAAGAGTAGATCAGTGTAGTCGTCCTGACATATTAGTGTATTACGGATAAGCTGATTTTCATAAAATGACTGACACATAAACATACAAAAAAACATTACTTCAAGGCAACCAAAGATAAAAGACCACTCCTTCTAAAAAATGGAATAAATAAATAAAGACATCAAAAAGAAAAGTTAAAATAAACAACTTTCTCGTTCACTTTTTCTTTTGTCAGTCCGTGGTAATGAACGTTTATTTTGACCAGTCATTTAAAATTTTTGGGAATTTATTATTCACGTTCGCTGTTATTTTGAAAGTTAGCAATGCAGTCACACATGTCGCAATTAGTATCAGCTTTTCAGTTTGTTTGCACACATCTCTTACAGTTTGTCTGTCTGTTAACATCTCTTCAGTTTGTCTGTCTGCTAGCATCTCTTCAGCTTGTCTGTCTGCTAGAATCTCTTCCAGTTTGTTTGTCTGCTAGCATCACTTCCAGTTTGTCTGTCTGCTAGATTCTCGTCCAGTTTGTTTGTCTGCTAGCATCTCTTCCAGTTTGTCTGTCTGCTAGAATCTCTTCCAGTTTGTTTGTCTGCTAACATCACTTCCAGTTTGTTTGTCTGCTAACATCTCTTCCAGTTTGTCTCTCTGCTAACTTTTCTTCTAGCATGGCAACAAAAATCAGCCAGGAGGAAGCTCATTTATGAAGCCAAATGTCGTATTCATGTTTTATTTGAACATTACACATTGTTCTCATCAGCAGCCCTAGCCATAGAAATCTGGCCCTTACGGACATCATGGAAGCAGCAAATGCCAGATGGGTTTTCCTCCCATTACGCGGGAAATAACAAAAGCGTCCGCTTCATTGAGGGACAAAATCACAGACGGACAGACTAATTTGGCTATTCAAAATATGGACCAGGGACATGGGACAGCTAAAAGGTTTAGTGGAGTAGCTGTTCATGAGCGAAAGTTATTTACGTTTGCAACACAAGAGCAAAGTTGCTGATAGCAGAAAGAGATGGGTTTTGAATTGAAAATCTGCTGTTGTGTTTCTTGAAAACAAATTACAAATTTGATTTAGATCCAATAATTTCTTAGAGCTTCATTTATACAGTCAAGGATAACTCTAGCTTTGATTTCTTCTTTTCCATTCTGTTCACTTGTTGACATAATATTTCTGTAGAACCGCAGATAAGCATGAACAAAAGTTCTTCTGAAAGAATGACACAGTAGCAGCTGTCCCATGTGAGACAAAAGTTGTAAACAAAGAGAAGCAGATATTTTTTTTCAGAAGTCTGTATTTCTGTGTACAAGACGAGCAGGTTTGAAAGCAGCGAAAAGATACATTTTTCTTTACATCCAACAAGCATTTATTACATGCAAATTGTATACACATATATTTTAGAAGGGCAGTCCTTGTTTGCTGGTCAGCCTATCGAAATAAGGACATCGTTATCAGTTCCATTAGGTGAAAGAATAGTTCCATTAGGCAAAAGAATAGTTCCATTAAGTAAAAGAATAGTTCCATTAGGTAAAAGAATAGTTCCATTAGGTAAAAGAATAGTTCCATTAGGCAAAAGAATAGTTCCATTAGGTAAAAGAATAGTTCCATTAGGTAAAAGAATAGTTCCATTAGGCAAAAGAATAGTTCCATTAGGTAAAATAAAAACTTAAAAAACATGAACAGTGTGATTTTACTTTACATACGGGTAGGTAGAGACATTGGATGCGAGTATCCAGGGAAGTGAGACGGCTGACGGGTTGGCTGGCTCTGTCGTCATCGCAGATGGACAACCACGGGATCGAGCTGATGTTGTTAATGAACTCAGAGAGACAGGCAAAGTGGAGGACTTCGGGAGCAGGGAATCCATGTCGCTGGTGAGACCGAGAGAGCTGGGAGTGCATGCTGCCATGGTCATAAACGAGGAGGACTTGTCAACCAACACAGGACGAGCACTATCAGCCACAGATCACTGATGGATATGTTGAGGGAAGGATCTGAGCATCTAAGGATATGTCAGGAGTGCAATGATGATAATCAACAACATAAACCATAAACCATAGCTTCAAACAGAAAAGCTGAAGTAAAACTCTAATCTGACAGCATTTCTTCAGAAACATACATTGTTAAGAGGTCAGACCGCATACTCTCATTATTCTGTTCCCACAGCTTTACCTGGTTGAGAACCCTCGATTAGGTCTTTGTACACGTGCGATGATTGTTACAGAACATGGATGTCACAGTATTCAGGGTAAATAACTAATCATGACTGGATCTTAGACTCTACCTGTGGTTCTGACAGCAGGCTGTTGTGTCACCTCAGGACATGAATTTCACCAGTGCAGGATCGACGTGTTTCCCTGGCGACGGGATCTAGTAAAGACTTTCTCGTTCTGGCTTCAGGACGTAAAGAAATCCACCTTACAAGAAAACCACCATACAATAAAAACACAATACAAGAAAACCACCATACAAGAAATCCACCATACAAGAAATCCACCATACAAGAAAGCCACCGTACAATAAAAACACCATACAAGAAAACCACTATACAAGAAATTCACCATACAAGAAATCCACCATACAAGAAAACCACCACAAAAGAAAACTACCATACCCACATTCTTCGCAACTTGATGGACGTTTTACAAAATATTCATCAAATTCGAAGGGCGAGAGCGACATAACAAAATAATAACAGTAGCAAAAATAACAACAGCAACAACAACACTAGCAGCAGCAATAGGAGGAACAGCAGCACCAAAAGTATCAACGACAATAGCAGCAACAGCAACAACGATAGAGGCCATAACAACATTAGCAACAGCAAGAACAACAATGACAATAACAAAAGCAGCTGTAGTAACAACAATACCAGTAGCAACAATAACACAAACAATAATATCAACAATAACAACAAAATAGCAACAACAACACCAATAACAGAGTAGCAACAACACTAACAAGAACAACAGTAATAACAACAGTATTAAAACAACAATAACAGTAACAATAGCAGTAAAAACAACAATAACAGTAACAATAACAATAAAAAACAACAATAGCAGAAAAAGCAACAATAACAGTAACAATACTAATGAAAACACCAATAACAGTAAGAATAACAGTAAAAACAACAGTAATTGTAAAAACAATAACAGTAACAATAACAATAGAAACACCGATAGCAGTAAAAAAATAGTAACAGTAAAAACAACACAACAACAACTCTAACACGAACAACAGTAGTAGCAACAACAGCAGAAGCAGCAACAGCAACGACGACTACAACAACAGCAACAACAACAATAACGACGACAACAACGACAACATCATCAATTACGACAACAACAACAACAGCAACAACAACAACAACAACGGCAATATATTACACGAACTGTAGACTCCAGAACAGTTTCGACAAGTCCGCGCCGTTACACAGACTTAAGACGCAAAATGTGGCACCAGGAACAGATTTTGGGTGGGAAATCTCCAGGACGGGAGTAAAGAACAAACACTGACAGCGAGATTCATCATGGAGGCAACCGGTTTCCGTGACGAGAGGGACGGAGATCTGAGACAGGAACGAACAAGTTGGAAAATGAAACTCCTGCTGCGCACAGAGCAATCTCTTAAGTCTTTCTTCAAAATACAACACCAAGAGATCTTTTCAGCATATACTTTCACAGTCTTAACAAGCATGCTGGCAGACTGACCTAGTTGTATCTGAGGTTCATTTATTGAGGGCAGACAGCCGTGAGCTTACTGATCCAGAATTGCCAGCTTTTATTTCAAGCAAATTTATTATCTCCCCTGTCTGTAACAATGTAACTACTGCCTGACCTTCCCGCCATCTGCCTTCCTCAGTTAGTGGCGTCCCTCTAACTGATCTTCCCGCCATCTGCCTTCCTCAGTTAGTGGCGTCCCTCTAACTGATCTTCCCGCCATCTGCCCTCCTCAGTTAGTAGCGTCCCTCTAACTGATCTTCCCGCCATCTGCCTTCCTCAGTTAGTGGCGTCCCTCTAACTGATCTTCCCGCCATCTGCTTTCCTCAGTTAGTGGCGTCCCTCTAACTGATCTTCCCGCCATCTGCTTTCCTCAGTTAGTGGCGTGCCTCTAACTGATCTTCCCGCCATCTGCTTTCCTCAGTTAGTGGGGTCCCTCTAACTGATCTTCCCGCCATCTGCCCTCCTCAGTTAGTGGGGTCCCTCTAACTGATCTTCCCGCTATCTGCCTTCCTCAGTTAGCGGGGTCCCTCTAACTGATCTTCCCGCCATCTGCCCTCCTCAGTTAGTGGGGTCCCTCTAACTGATCCCCCCCCACCTGCCCTCCTCAGTTAGTGGCGTCCCTCTAACTGATTTCCCCGCCATCTGCCCTCCTCAGTTAGTGGGGTCTCTCTAACTAATTTTCCCGCCATCTGCCCTCCTCAGTTAGTGGCGTCCCTCTAACTGATCTTCCCGCCATCTGCCCTCCTCAGTTAGTGGCGTCCCTCTAACTGGCCTTCCCGCCATCTGCCTTCCTCAGTTGCGTCCCTCTAACTAATCTTCCCGTTTACTGGGCGCTGTTTTAGCTTTAATATCACATGGGATCAGATGGGAACATCAAACACTCCAAGACCACGAAAACTGGGATCAGCTAACATAAAAAAGCTCATCTCCAAACTTATTCAGTTTTCATTTTTTCTCCCCGCTCACCTCAACAAGCTCGCCCTGTCCTGTATTTATATTTAACATTCCCTCCTCCAACAATTTCTCCTCATTTCTCTCTCAGTCTCTGACAATGCAGAGTCCACTAAACTGGTCATAGACTCCTCAATGTCTCACACCTCTCTTCCTTAGAGTCTCACCCCCTACATCTTCCTCATTCTTTAACCCTCCATCTTCCTCACTGTCTCATCCCTCCATCTTACTCATTGTTTAAACCTCCATCTTACTCACTGTTTAACCCTCCATCTTCCTCATTGTTTACCCCTTCATCTTCCTCACTGTCTCATCCCTCCATCTTCCTCATTCTTTAACCCTCCATCTTCCTCACTGTCTCATCCCTCCATCTTCCACATTCTTTAACCCTCCTTCTTCCTCACTGTTTCATCTTCCATCTTCCTCATTCTTTAACCCTCCATCTTCCTCACTGTCTCATCCCTCCATCTTCCACATTCTTTAACCCTCCATCTTCCTCACTGTCTCATCCCTCCATCTTCCTCACTGTCTCATCCCTCCATCTTCCTCACTGTCTCATCCCTCCATCTTCCTCACTGTCTCATCCCTCCATCTTCCTCACTGTTTCACCCTCCATCTTCCTCACTGTCTCATCCCTCCATCTTCCTCACTATCACACCTCATTATCTTCCTCATTCTTTAACCCTCCATCTTCCTCACTATCACACCTCTTCATCTTCCTCATTCTTTAACCCTCCATCTTCCTCACTATCACACCTCTTCATCTTCCTCATTCTTTAACCCTCCATCTTCCTCACTATCACCCCCTCCATCTTCCTCATTCTTTAACCCTCCATCTTCCTCACTATCACAACTCTTCATCTTCCTCATTCTTTAACCCTCCATCTTCCTCACTATCACACCTCTTCATCTTCCTCATTCTTTAACCCTCCATCTTCCTCACTATCACACCTCTTCATCTTCCTCATTCTTTAACCCTCCATCTTCATCACTATCACACCCCTCCATCTTCCTCATTCTTTAACCCTCCATCTTCCTCACTATCACACCCCTCCATCTTCCTCGTTCTTTAACCCTCCATCTTCCTCACTATCACACCTCTTCATCTTCCTCACTATCACACCCCTCCATCTTCCTCATTCTTTAACCCTTCATCTTCCTCACTATCACACCCCTCCATCTTACTCATTCTTTAACCCTTCATCTTTTTCACTATCACACCCCTCCATCTTCCTCATTCTTTAACCCTTCATCTTAATCACTATCACACCCCCCATCTTCCTCATTCTTTAACCCTTCATCTTCCTCACTATCACACCCCTCCATCTTCCTCATTCTTTAACCCTTCATCTTCCTCACTATCACACCCCTCCATCTTCCTCATTCTTTAACCCTCCATCTTCCTCACTATCACCCCCCTCATCTTCCTCATTCTTTAACCCTCCATCTTCCTCACTATCACACCCCTCATCTTCCTCATTCTTTAACCCTCCATCTTCCTCACTATCACACCCCTTCACCTTCCTCACTGTCACACCTCTTCATCTTACTCACTGTCACACCCATTCATATTCCTCACTGTCCCACCCATTCATATTCCTCACTGTCCCATCCATTCATATTCCTCACTGTCTCACTCCTTCATCTTCCTCACTGTCACACCCCTTCATCTTCCTCACTGTCACACCTCTTCATCTTCCTCACTGTCATACCCATTCATATTCCTCACTGTCGCACCCCTTCATATTCCTCACTGTCACACCCCTTCATATTCCTCACTGTCACACCCCTTCATATTCCTCACTGTCATACCCCTTCATATTCCTCACTGTCACACCCCTTCATATTCCTCACTGTCACACCCCTTCATATTCCTCACTGTCACACCCCTTCATATTCCTCACTGTCACACCCCTTCATATTCCTCACTGTCGCACCCCTCAATTCCTCACTGTCTCACTCCTTCATATTCCTCACTGTCACACCCCTTCATATTCCTCACTGTCACACCCCTTCATCTTCCTCACTGTCTCACTCCTTCATATTCCTCACTGTCTCACTCCTTCATCTTCCTCACTGTATCACTCCTTCATCTTCCTCACTGTCTCACTCCTTCATCTTCCTCACTGTCTCACTCCTTCATCTTCCTCACTGTCTCATTCCTTCATCTTCCTCACTGTCTCACTCCTTCATCTTCCTCACTATCACACCCCTTCATCTTCCTCACTGTAGCACTCCTTCATCTTCCTCACTGTCTCACTCCTTCATCTTCCTCACTGTCGCACCCCTCAATTCCTCACTGTCTCACTCCTTCATCTTCCTCACTGTCCCACCCCTTCATCTTCCTCACTGTCGCACCCCTCAATTCCTCACTGTCCGACCCATTCATATTCCTCACTGTCACACCCATTTATATTCCTCACTGTCCCACCCCTTCATCTTCCTCACTGTCACACCCCTTCATATTCCTCACTGTCCAACCCCTTCATATTCCTCACTGTCTCACTCCTTCATCTTCCTCACTGTCTCACTCCTTCATCTTCCTCACTATCACACCCCTTCATCTTCCTCACTCTCACACCCCTTCATATTCCTCACTGTCACACCCCTTCATCTTCCTCACTGTCTCACCCCTTCATATTCCTCACTGTCACACCCCTTCATCTTCCTCACTGTCACACCCCTTCATATTCCTCACTATCACACCCCTTCATATTCCTTACTATCACACCCCTTCATATTCCTCACTGTCCCACCCCTTCATATTCCTCACTGTCACACCCATCCATCTTCCTCACTGTATCACCCCTCCATCTTCCTCACTGTCTCATCCCTCCATCTTCCTCACTGTCTCACCCCTCCATCTTCCTCACTGTATCACCCCTCCATCTTCCTCACTGTCTCACCCCTCCATCTTCCTCACTGTATCACCCCTCCATCTTCCTCACTGTATCACCCCTCCATCTTCCTCACTGTATCACCCCTCCATCTTCCTCACTGTATCACCCCTCCATCTTCCTCACTGTATCACCCCTCCATCTTCCTCACCCCTCCATCTTCCTCACTGTCTCACCCCTCCATCTTCCTCACTGTATCATCCCTCCATCTTCCTCACTGTATCACCCCTCCATCTTCCTCACTGTCTCACCCTTCCCTCTTCCTCACTGTATCACCCCTCCGTCTTCCTCACTGTCTCACCCCTCCATCTTCCTCACTGTCTCACCCCTCCATCTTCCTCACTGTCTCACCCTTCCCTCTTCCTCACTGTCTCACCCCTCCATCTTCCTCACTGTCTCACCCCTCCATCTTCCTCACTGTCTCACCCCTCCATCTTACTCACTGTCTCACCCCTCCATCTTCCTCACTGTATCACCCCTCCATCTCCCTCACTGTCTCACCCCTCCATCTTCCTCACTGTATCACCCCTACATCTTCCTCACTGCCTCACCCCTCCATCTTCCTCATTGTATCACACCTCCATCTTCCTCTCTGTTTCACCTCTGCCTCCCTCACTGTTTCACCCCTTCATCTTCCTCACTGTCTCAACCCTGCCTCCATCACTGTTTCACCCCTTCATCTTCCTCACTGTTTCACCCTCCACCTTCCTCACTTTTTCACCCTCCAACTTCCTCACTGTATCACCCCTCCATCTTCCTCACTGTTTCATCCTCCACCTTCCTCACTGTTTCACTCCTCCATCTTCCTCACTGTCTCATCCCTCCATTATCCTCACTGTATCACCCCTCCATTTACCTCATTGTCTCACCCCTCCATCTTCCTCATTTTTTGACCCTCCATCTTCCTCACTGTATCACCCCTCCATCTTCCTCACTGTTTCACCCTTCATCTTCCTCACTGTATCACCCTCCATCTTCCTCACTGTCTCATCCCTCCATTTTCCTCACTGTCTCACCCCTCCATCTTCCTCACTGTATCACCCCTCCATCTTCCTCATTGTATCACCCCTGCATCTTCCTCACCGTATCATCCCTCCATCTTCCTCACTGTATCACCCCTGCATCTTCCTCACTGTATCACCCTCCATCTTCCTCACTGTATCACCCCTCCATCTTCCTCATTGTATCACCCCTACATCTTCCTCACTGTATCACCGCTCCATCTTCCTCACTCTCTCACCTCTCCATCTTCCTCACTGTTTCACCCCTACATCTTCCTCACTCTCTCACCTCTCCATCTTCCTCACTCTCTTACCTCTCCATCTTCCTCACTGTATCACCCCTGCATCTTCCTCACTGTATCACCCTCCATCTTCCTCACTGTATCACCCCTCCATCTTCCTCATTGTATCACCCCTACATCTTCCTCACTATATCACCGCTCCATCTTCCTCACTCTCTCACCTCTCCATCTTCCTCACTGTTTCACCCCTACATCTTCCTCACTCTCTCACCTCTCCATCTTCCTCACTCTCTTACCTCTCCATCTTCCTCACTGTATCACCCCTGCATCTTCCTCACTGTATCACCCTCCATCTTCCTCACTGTATCACCCCTCCATCTTCCTCATTGTATCACCCCTACATCTTCCTCACTATATCACCGCTCCATCTTCCTCACTCTCTCACCTCTCCATCTTCCTCACTGTCTCACCCCTCTATCTTCCTCACTGTCTCAGCTTTGCCTCCCTCACTGTTTCACCACTCCATCTTCCTCACTGTCTCACCCCTCCATCTTCCTCACTGTCTCAGCTTTGCCTCCCTCACTGTTTCACCCCTCCATCTTCCTCACTGTCTCACCCCTCCATCTTCCTCACTTTATCACCCCTCCATCTTCCTCACTGTATCATCCCTCCATCTTCCTCACTATCTCATCCCTCCATCTTCCTCACTGTATCACCCCTCCATCTTCCTCACTGTATCACCCCTCCATCTTCCTCACTGTATCACCCCTCCATCTTCCTCACTATCTCATCCCTCCATCTTCCTCACTATCTCATCCCTCCATCTTCCTCACTATCTCATCCCTCCATCTTCCTCACTCTGTCACCCCTTCATCTTCCTCACTGCTTCATCCCTCCATCTTCCTCACTGTATCACCCCTCCATCTTCCTAACTGTCTCACCCCTCGATCTTCCTCACTGTTTCACTCCTCCATCTTCCTCACTGTATCACCCCTCCATCTTCCTCACTGTTTCACCCCTCCATCTTCCTCACTGTATCACCCCTCGATCTTCCTCACTGTTTCACCCCTCCATCTTCCTCACTGTATCACCCCTCGATCTTCCTCACTGTATCACCCCTCCATCTTCCTCACTGTTTCACCCCTCCATCTTCCTCACTGTCTCAGCTTTGCCTCCCTCACTGTTTCACTCCTCCATCTTCCTCACTGTCTCAGCTTTGCCTCCCTCACTGTTTCACTCCTCCATCTTTCTCACTGTCTCAGCTTTGCCTCCATCACTGTTTCACCCTCCATCTTACTCACTGTCTCACCCCTCCATCTTCCTCACTGTCTCAGCTTTGCCTCCCTCACTGTTTCACTCCTCCATCTTCCTCACTGTCTCAGCTTTGCCTCCATCACTGTTTCACCCTCCATCTTACTCACTGTCTCACCCCTCCGTCTTCCTCACTGTTTCACCCTCCATCTTCCTCACTCTTTCACCCCTCTATCTTCCTCACTGTTTCACCCTCCATCTTCCTCACTGTTTCACCCTCCATCTTCCTCACTGTTTCACCCTCCATCTTCCTCACTGTTTCACCCTCCATCTTCCTCACTGTTTCACCTTCCATCTTCCTCACTGTCTCACCCCTGCCTCCATCACTGTTTCACCCCTCCATCTTCCTCACTGTTTCACCCCTTCACCTTCCTCACTGTTTCACCCTCCATCTTCCTCACTGTTTCACCCCTTCACCTTCCTCACTGTTTCACCCTCCATCTTCCTCACTGTTTCACCCCTTCACCTTCCTCACTGTTTCACCCCTCCATCTTCCTCACTGTTTCACCCCTTCACCTTCCTCACTGTTTCACCCCTCCATCTTCCTCACTGTTTCACCCATCCATCTTCCTCACTGTTTCACCCCTTCATCTTCCTCACTGTTTCACCCCTCCATCTTCCTCACTGTTTCACCCCTCCATCTTCCTCACTGTTTCACCCCTTCACCTTCCTCACTGTTTCACCCCTCCATCTTCCTCACTGTTTCACCCCTTCACCTTCCTCACTGTTTCACCCTCCATCTTCCTCACTGTTTCACCCCTTCATCATCCTCACTGTTTCACCCCTGTATCTTCCTCTCTGTCTCACCCCTTGATTTTCCTCACTTATGACACTATGGTCTTCATATCTAACGACAGTTCGTCGCACATTTACAACGCCTCTTCTTGTATCTTGCAGGTTTCTCGCCTGCCAATATCTAGACTTCTCACCAGCAAAATTTCAACTTTCCACCTGGAGGCTCTTCATCTTCTCACTTTCCCGAGTACGTTGTTTGAAGCCAAGGTTTACCACAGTCATGTATGTTGTCTTGCATTGTCTTGAAGGCTAATTTATTGAAGGACTCAGTAATCTGCCCCCCCCCCCCCCCCCCCAACAATCTACTCTTTCAAACTGCTTGAAGAAACAGTTAATTTTACCGTGTTTTAAAAACTATTTTAAAACGTGAAACTACTTCCTGGCTGATCTGCACATAGAAGTAAACAGTCGCCATTTTGTAGATATTGTTTTTATTACATTCTGTAGTGCCAGCGCTAGAGGCAAGTCTTTCATTTCCAGTCATCTAACAGAGCAGTCCCTTGCCCAGAAGATAGAGATATACTTGTAAACTAGAGGCCAGACACGCGCGTGGTTGAATCAGCTGCTCATAACGACCTTCACCGCTTTCCCGCCTTCAGCGATCGATACTCTGCTGATGTCACCAGGAGCTGAGTGACACCGGAAGTGAACAAAGAGCAATACGATGTAGCAGGAAATGAGAAAACCTGCAGGAGCAGCGGCAAATCGCTACCGTCTGCCAGATATCAGCAGACGCAACAAAGCGCGGGACATTTTCTCCCGCTGGAGATGACAGGGCGGTAAGGGACAGAACTCTGTTGAAACAGCTTTCATCTTTCAAGCACTTGAGCCGGGATGTGATCAGCGCTTTCAGTGTCTAGTCTGTATTCTGGTGTCACTTCAGCAGAGCACCGACCTGGACAAGCATCTGTTGGAGCACCTGACGTGGAAGGAGACGCGAGAAGGTGGTGACAGCTGTGCAGTATTTTCTCGGAACAAATATACAGAAATATCTTATGTAAGGGACATGAGGGTGATTTTAATGATAGAATATAGAGGTCAGTTACAAGCCAAATCTCCCTATGCCTAAACACGGGTTATATGTGGCTGGTACATATGTTATATGTGGCTGGTACATATGTTATATGTGGCTGGTACATATGTTATATGTGGCTGGTACATATGTTATATGTAACTGGCCCATAGGTTACATGTGGCTGGTCCATTGTTTACATGTAGCTCGTCCACAGGTTATATATGCTTTGTCTGAGTGGCGAAGTGGTTAGTGTACTGGTCTCTCGTGGCGAAGGTCGGGGGGGGGGGGGGTTCGAATCCGGCCGGAGGCGCCCCAGTAACCCAGCTGTAGAAATGGGTATCCGACTTCTTCTGGAGTTGGGGAAGGAAAAGG